>CAWUFW010014043.1:0-435953 GCA_963921515.1 Calotriton arnoldi
GGCTCGGGGAGGGGTTTGTATCAAAAGAGGCATCGAGGGAAAGGAAAGGGTTTTCCTTTCCCCAATGCCTCTTTTATGCATTCCTGCTGCACGATCATGTGATCGTGCAGCAGGAATGCCCACTAGGCACCAGGGTTTTTAAATTTTTGTGTTGGGGAGTGGCCAAAAGGGCAAGGGTTGCTCCCCTTTACGGGTGTGAATATTTTATTTATACTGTTAGGCCCACCTACCCCTTAGCTTGGCTGGTGGATTGTGTGTGGACTGGTGCATTATTTGCATATGTGATTGTAATGTTTTTTTCTCCTTTTTATTCTAGTGTAAAGCTTTTGATTCCTGTTTGCGGTTTCGGCAGTTGTGGTTCTGCAGTTTTGCGTAATTGCATTTATTTGGTAAGAAAAATATTTTTGTTGTGTGTACTCCAAATGAGTATTATTGTCATGCATGAATGAATTTTTTGTAAGTGGTGCCATAATGGCAGCATATTTGTTAGTGTTCAGAGCATGAAATTCTTTGCGATGTTTTGCATTGTCTTATGTGTAATTTTTTTCTTCTTCTTTTTTAGTGGGATATTGTTGATCCTTACTGTGTCTGTGCAGAGTAGGTGGTGGTGAGTCTAGCTGCTTCTGTCACGTGAGTGGTATAGTGTTGGAGTATATAGGTCTTTGTGATAAAGCTACATTTTGTTTATTTCTTTTTTTTTTACAAAGGGTTTGTTGTTGTTGACTTGTTTGACAAGTAACCTTTATTAGTAAGCATTATGGCTAGCCGTAGAATTACTGCTCAGCAGGTGGTTGGTTTGCTTCTTGAATCTTCCTCTGAGCAGGATTATGAGACTGACAGTGCGTCTGAGGGAGAGGAGGGAGGGGAAGATTCAGGCAGTGAGTTTTCTCTCCACATGGAATCATCGGATGATGAAGGTACTCTCAGTGCAGATGAAGTGCCTGATTTAGAGGAGGATACTACTGTGCCGATGGTGCAAGAGGCATCTGGATTGCAGCCTGGGGCTGCTAGGCTTCCTACTGGAAGTGCTGGACTCTGGGTTGATCCAAACATGGTGCAGCCGGTGTTGCCTGCCTTTAGTGGTTATGCAGGGTGTAGAGTGGATTGTGAACATTATTTGCCTATACAGTATTTTCAGTTGTTTATGGATGATGTATTTTTGGGTGAGATTGTTGAGCAGACTAATTTGTATGCTGAACAGTTTTTGAGGGACAACAGTGCCAGACTTAGGCCCCATTCTAGAGCTACCCGGTGGAGTCCCACAAATATGGAAGAGATGAAGAAGTTTTTGGGTTTGACTTTTTTGATGGGTTTGATAAGGAAGCCGTCCATGGGTTCATATTGGTCTACCAGTCCCTTGATGGCAACGGCCATATTTCCTGCAGTTATGACTCGTGATCGGTATTTACTTTTGCTTCGGATGCTGCATTTTGTTGATAATGGTTTGGCATTGCCACGAGATCACCCTGAATGTGACCGTCTTTTTAAGATTCGGCCTGTTCTTGATCACTTTGTAGATCGATTTTCAGAGATCTATACTCCAGGGAAAGAAATATCTATTGATGAGTCTTTGGTGCTGTTCAAGGGCCGTTTGGTTTTTAGGCAGTACATTCCTAGCAAGAGGGCACGCTATGGAATTAAGCTGTATATGTTGTCTGAGAGTAGGACAGGATATGTTTTTAATTTGCGTGTGTACACTGGTAGGGATTCCACTATTGACCCCCTGGTTGTCCGTCCACTTTAGTAGGAGTTTCAGAAAAATTGTGTGGGAACTTGCTAGAGGACTGTTTAACAGAGGCCACCATTTGTACCTTGATAACTTCTACACTGCTGTGCAATTGTTTAAGGAATTGTTCAAAGTGGACACTTTTGCTTGTGGCACAATCCGCTCTAACCGTAAAGGTTATCCAAAGAGCTTGTTTGCAAAAAACTTCAGAGGGGACAGTGCAGTGCCTTGCGTAGTGAGGAACTGCTAGCTGTGAAATTTGTGGACAGGAGGGATGTGTACATGCTGACTACCATCCATGATGAGAGTACTTCACCTGTGGCTGTTTGGGGTCAGATTGCTGAAGTGCGCAAACCTGTGTGCATTTTAGACTACAATAAGCACATGGGTGGTGTTGATAGAGTAGATCAGAGGTTGGAACCTTACACTGCTATTCGTAAGTCTTACATTTGGTATAAGAAGTTGGCCATCCATCTCTTCAATTTAGCAACTTTCAATGCTTTTGTTGTGTTCAAGGAGTATTCTCCTGCGTCAAAGTTGACTTTTGTTCAGTTTCAGGAGTCTGTCATAGGCAGCCTTGTTGTTGTGGAACAGGCAAGTGTTCCTAGAGTTGGAGTGGTGGAGGATGTGGCCGATTGAAAGATCGCCACTTTCCTGATCACATTCCTCCTACACTCTCAAAAGACTTTCCCACTAGGAGATGTAGAGTCTGTTGGCGAAGAGGTACGCGGAAGGAGACTCGTATGTACTGCCCTGAGTGTCCTTCTAACCCTGGGCTGTGTGTGCCTGCTTGTTATAGAGCGTACCACAAGCAAAAGAATTATTGGGAGCAACCATGAGTGGTAAAGTGAACTGCCTGGTCTGTAATGTTTAAGAATTGTTGTTCTGTTTCAAGGTTGGCATTAGTGCAATGTTTCTGATTTTGTGTTAGTAGATTTGTATCTATTTGCAATTTGTTTGTGTTTTCTTTTTTGTATAAAAAAATCCTAAATGTGATGGTGGTGTGTGTAGGCTGGTGCTTGGCTGGCGGTGTGCGTGGAGTGGCGCTTGGCTGGCGGTGTGTGGGGAGTGGCTCTTGGCTGGCGGTGTGCGTGGAGTGGTGCTTGGCTGGCGGTGTGCGTGGAGTGGCGCTAGGCTGGCGGTGTGCGTGGAGTGGCGCTAGGCTGGCGGTGAGCGTGGAGTGGCGCTAGGCTGGCGGTGTGCGTGGAGTGGCGCTAGGCTGGCGGTGTGCGTGGAGTGGCGCTTGGCTGGCGGTGTGCGTGGAGTGGCGCTTGGCTGGCGGTGTGCGTGGACTGGCGCTCGGCTGGCAGTGTGTGAGTAGTGACTTGCTGCTGGTCACTACACACACTGCTAGCCGGCGACACTCCACGTAATCCATCAGCTTGTGTGGTTGCTGTGTTAGGAATGTGGGCGTGTGAAAGTGATGGGCCCTTGAATGGCGCTGTCTGCTGGTGTGAGTGTTGTAATGTGATGGGCCCGCGGCTGGTGGTGTGAATGGTTTTGTATTTGTCACACGTATGAAAGGTGTATGAATGGCCTGTAAAGAGGTTGGTGCCTTGTCGTGGCTTTACAGCTCACGAGCTGTGAGTCAATGGTTCAGTTTCTCGTCCTTTCAATTATTAACAGTGCATTTCATTTTTGTGAAATCACTTGTTAATACAATTGTATATACTGAACCATCACTCACCCTCGTGCCAAATCCAACCAGTATGTGTGTGTGTGCTTGAGGATTAGATGGCTGTGCAGTAATATATTTTTTGTCTTTCTCAAGCAGGGTGTACCTTGTCCCTTTTTGTGAATGTTGTAATGTGTTTGTTTCGTGCCTGGGGGTGTGAATGGTCTTGTGTGTATCACGTATGAAAGGTGTGTGAATGGCCTGTAAAGCGGTTGGGGCCTTGACGTGGCTTTACAGCTCACGAGCTGCGAGTCACTGGTTCCGTTTTTGTCCTTTCAATTATTGACAGTGCATTTCATTTTTGTGAAATCTCTTGTTAATAAAATTGTATATACTGAACCATCACTTGCCCTCGTGCCAAATCCAACCAGTATGTGTGTGTGCTTGAGGAATAGATGGCTGTGCAGTAATCTTTGTCTTTTTAGTCTGTCTGCCAAGGTGTACATTCCGTCTAAGAATAACCTACCAACTGTAGATATTGTCGTAAACAGAAACACCCATGGGAGTACATGGTGATATCTCTCTTGTGGATCCCAACAAGTTATGGTACCCACAATGTCCTGCAAACCTCAAAATGTCTGTCACATTTTCCTTGCAATATTGTGCCAAAATTTTCACGCTGCAGAAATAAACAACACATTATCTCAAAATGACCTGGTTTTGCAAGGGGGTCACCTGGGTTTTGGCCCGGGGCTCGGTGGCCACATAGGGAAACCTACCAAACCCACACATTTCTGAAATGTAGACACCCGGGGGCTTCCAGGGAGGTATGGCTTGCGTGGATCCCCAAAGTTTCCTTACCCAGAATCCCCTGCAAACCTCACTTTTAGCTGAAAAAATCACTTTTTCACAAATTTTTGTGTGGGAAAGTGTGGCATCACTAGCCTCACACAAATTTCCTACCACCCAGCGTTCCCCCAGGTCTTCCGATAAAAATGGTGCCTCACTTGTGTGGGAGGCCCAAGTACCAGCGACAGGCAAGGGCCCTAGCGTATTGAGGCGACCTCAAAATGGCCTTTCACAAAACCACCTGGTTTTGCAAGGGGGTCACCTGGGTTTTTGGCCCAGTGCTCGGCGGCCATCTAGGAAACCTACCAAACCCACACATTTCTGAAAAGTAGACACCGGGGGCTTCCAGAGAGGTATGGCTTGCGTGGATCCCCCAACGTTTCCTTACCAGAATCCCCTGCAAACCTCACTTTTAGCTGAAAAAATCTGTTTTTTCACACATTTTTGTGTGGGAAAGTGTGGCATCACTGGCCTCACACAAATTTCCTACCACCCAGCGTTCCCCCAGGTCTCACGATAAAAATGGTGCCTCACTTGTGTGGGAGGCCCAAGTACCCGCGACAGGCAAAGGCCCACAACGTAGTGAGGCGACCTCAAAATGGCCTTTCACAAAACCACCTGGTTTTGCAAGGAGTCACCTGGGTTTTTGGCCCAGTGCTCGGCGGCCATCTAGGAAACCTACCAAACCCACACATTTCTGAAAAGTAGACACCCGGGGGCTTCCAGGGAGGTATGGCTTGCGTGGATCCCCCAACGTTTCCTTACCAGAATCCCCTGCAAACCTCACTTTTAGCTGAAAAAATCACTTTTTCACACATTTTTGTGTGGGAAAGTGTGGCATCACTGGCCTCACACAAATTTCCTACCACCCAGCGTTCCCCCAGGTCTCCCGATAAAAATGGTGCCTCACTTGTGTGGGAGGCCCAAGTACCCGCGACAGGCAAGGGCCCACAACGTATTGAGGCGACCTCAAAATGGCCTTTCACAAAACCACCTGGTTTTGCAAGGGAGTCACCTGGGTTTTGGCCCAGTGCTCGGCGGCCATCTAGGAAACCTACCAAACCCACACATTTCTGAAAAGTAGACACCTGGGGGCTTCCAGGGAGGTATGGCTTGCGTGGATCCCCCAACGTTTCCTTAGCCAGAATCCCCTGCAAACCTCACTTTTAGCTGAACAAAATCACTTTTTTCACACATTTTTGTGTGGGAAAGTGTGGCATCACTGGCCTCACACAAATTTCCTACCACCCAGCGTTCCCCCAGGTCTCCCGATAAAAATGGTGCCTCACTTGTGTGGGAGGCCCAAGTACCCGCGACAGGCAAGGGCCCACAACGTAGTGAGGCGACCTCAAAATGGCCTTTCACAAAACCACCTGGTTTTGCAAGGAGAGTCACCTGGGTTTTGGCCCAGTGCTCGGCGGCCATCTAGGAAACCTACCAAACCCACACATTTCTGAAAAGTAGACACCCGGGGCTTCCAGGGAGGTATGGCTTGCGTGGATCCCCCAACGTTTCCTTACCCAGAATCCCTGCAAACCTCACTTTTAGCTGAAAAAAATCACTTTTTTCACACATTTTTGTGTGGGAAAGTGTGGCATCACTGGCCTCACACAAATTTCCTACCACCCAGCGTTCCCCAGGTCTCCCGATAAAAATGGTGCCTCACTTGTGTGGGAGGCCCAAGTACCAGCGACAGGCAAGGGCCCAAAACATTTTTGATAGGCAATGTTGATGTTGCCTCAAAGCGTTTTGTGTCCTTGCATGTCGCGAGTACTTGGGCCTCCCACACAAGTGAGGCACCATTCTATCGGGAGACCTGGGAGACGTGGGTGGTAGGAAATTTGTGTGAGGCCAGTGATGCCACACTTTGCCACACAAAAATGTGTGAAAAAGTGATTTTTCAGCTAAAAGTGAGGTTTGCAGGGATTCTGGGTAAGGAAACGTTGGAGATCCACGCAAGCCATACCTCCTGGAAGCCCCGGTGTCTACTTTTCAGAAATGTGTGGGTTTGGTAGGTTTCCTAGATGGCCGCTGAGCACGGGCCAAAACCCAGGTGACTTCTGCAAAGCCAGGCGGTTTTGTGAGAGGCCATTTGAGATCAAGCCTCACTACGTTGTGAGCCCTGCCTGTCGCTGGTACTTGGGCCTCCCACACAAGTGAGGCACCATTTATCGGGAGACCTGGGAGCGCTGGGTGGTAGGAAATTTGTGTGAGGCCAGTGATGCCACACTTTCCCACGCAAAAATGTGTGAAAAAGTGATTTTTCAGCTAAAAGTGAGGTTTGCAGGGGATTCTGGGTAAGGAAGCGTTGGGGGATCCACGCAAGCATACCTCCTGGAAGCCCCGGGTGCCTACTTTTCAGAAATGTGTGGGTTTGGTAGGTTTCCTAGATGGCCGCTGAGCACGGGCCAAAACCAGGTGACTCCCTTGCAAGACCAGGTGGTTTTGTGAAGGCCATTTTGAGGTCGCCTCACTACGTTGTGGGCCCTGCCTGTCGCGGTACTTGGGCCTCCCACCAAGTGAGGCACCATTTTATCGGAGACCTGGGAGAACGCTGGGTGGTAGGAGATTTGTGTGAGGCCAGTGATGCCACACTTTCCCACACAAAAATGTGTGAAAAAGTGATTTTCAGCTAAAATTGAGGTTTGCAGGGATTCTGGGTGAAACGTTGGGGATCCACGCAAGCCATACCTCCTGAAAGCCCCGGTGTCTACTTTTCAGAAATGTGTGGGTTTGGTAGGTTTCCTAGATGGCCGCCGAGCACGGACCAAGACCCAGGTGACTCCTGCAAAACCAGGTGGTTTTGTGAAAGGCCATTTGAGGTCGCCTCACTACGTTGTGGGCCCTTGCCTGTCGCGGTACTTGGGCCTCCCACAGAGTGAGGCACCATTTTTATCGGGAGACCCGGGAACGCTGGGTGGTAGGAAATTTGTGTGAGGCCAGTGATGCCACACTTCCCACACAAATGTGTGAAAAAGTGATTTTTCAGCTAAAATTGAGGTTTGCAAGGGATTCTGGGTGGAAACGTTGGGGGATCCACGCAAGCCATACCTCCCTGGAAGCCCCAGGTGTCTACTTTTCAGAAATGTGTGGGTTTGGTAGGTTTCCTAGATGGGCGCTGAGCACGGGGCCAAAGCCCAGGTGACTCCTGCAAAACCAGGTGGTTTTGTGAAAGCCATTTTGAGGTCGCCTCACTACGTTGTGGGCCCTGCCTGTCGCGGTACTTGGGCCTCCCACACAAGTGAGGCACCATTTTCTCGGGAGACCTGGGGAACGCTGGGTGGTAGGAAAATTGTGTGAGGCCAGTGATGCCACACTTTCCCACACACAAATGTGTGAAAAAGTGATTTTTCAGCTAAAATTGAGGTTTGCAAGGGATTCTGGGTAAGAAACGTTGGGGAATCCATGCAAGCCATACCTCCTGGAAGCCCCGGGTGTCTACTTTTCAGAAATGTGTGGGTTTGGTAGGTTTCCCTAGATGGCCGCCGAGCACAGGGCCAAAAACCCAGGTGACTCCTTGCAAAACCAGGTGGTTTTGAGATAGGCAATTTTGAGGTCGCCTCACTACGTTGTGGGACCTTGCCTGTCACGGGTACTTGGGCCTCCCACACAAGTGAGGCACCATTTTTATCGGGAGACCTGGGGGAACGCTGGGTGGTAGGAAATTTGTGTGAGGCCAGTGATGCCACACTTTCCCACACAAAAATGTGTGAAAAAAGTGATTTTTCAGCTAAAATTGAGGTTTGCAGGGGATTCTGGGTAAGGAAACGTTGGGGGATCCACGCAAGCCATACCTCCCTGGAAGCCCCGGGTGTCTACTTTTCAGAAATGTGTGTGTTTGGTAGGTTTCCCTAGGTGCCGGCAGAGCTAGAGTTCACAAACTACAGCTAGGCACTTTGCCAAAAAAGGGTCATTTTCACTGCGAAATTGAGGTGTGACCACGTTGCGTTTTGCGCCGTTTCCTGTCGCAGGCACTAGGCCGACCCACACAAGTGAGGTACCATTTTTCTCGTAAGACTTTGGGAGACGCGGGGTGGGTGGAAATTTGTGGATCCACGCAGATTCCAGAACTTTCCACCACAGAAATGTGGGGAAAATGTGGTTTTTTGACAATTTTTTATGTTTGCAAGGGATTCTGGGTAACAGAACCTGGTGGGAGGCAGTCAAGTCACCCCATCCTGGATTCCCCTGGGTGTCTAGTTTTCAAAAATGTATAGGTTTGCTAGGTTTCCCTAGGTGCCGCAGAGGTAGGGTTCAAAAACTACAGCTAGGCACTTTGCCAAAAAAGGGTCATTTTTCACTGCGAAATTGAGGTGTGACCACGTTGCGTTTTGCGCCGTTTCCTGTCGCAGGCACTAGGCCGACCCACACAAGTGAGGTACCATTTTTCTCGTAAGACTTTGGGGAACGCGGGGTGGGTGGAAATTTGTGGATCCACGCAGATTCCAGAACTTTCCACCACAGAAATGTGGGGAAAATGTGGGATTTTTGACAATTTTTATGTTTGCAAGGGATTCTGGGTAACAGAACCTGGTGGGAGGCAGTCAAGTCACCCCATCCTGGATTCCCCTGGGTGTCTAGTTTTCAAAAATGTATAGGTTTGCTAGGTTTCCCTAGGTGCCGGCAGAGGTAGGGTTCAAAAACTAAAGCTAGGCACTTTGCCCAAAAAGGGTCATTTTTCACTGCGAAATTGAGGTGTGACCACGTTGCGTTTTGCGCCGTTTCCTGTCGCAGGCACTAGGCCGACCCACACAAGTGAGGTACCATTTTTCTCGTAAGACTTTGGGGAACGCGGGGTGGGTGGAAATTTGTGGATCGACGCAGATTACAGAACTTTCCACCACAGAAATGTGGGGAAAATGTGTTTTTTTGACAATTTTTTATGTTTGCTAGGGATTCTGGGTAACAGAACCTGGTGGGAGGCAGTCAAGTCACCCCATCCTGGATTCCCCTGGGTGTCTAGTTTTCAAAAATGTATAGGTTTGCTAGGTTTCCCTAGGTGCCGGCAGAGGTAGGGTTCAAAAACTACAGCTAGGCACTTTGCCAAAAAGGGTCATTTTTCACTGCGAAATTGAGGTGTGACCACGTTGCGTTTTGCGCCGTTTCCTGTCGCAGGCACTAGGCCGACCCACACAAGTGAGGTACCATTTTTCTCGTAAGACTTTGGGGAACGCGGGGTGGGTGGAAATTTGTGGATTCACGCAGATTCCAGAACTTTCCACCACAGAAATGTGGGGAAAATGTGGTTTTTTGACAATTTTTATGTTTGCAAGGGATTCTGGGTAACAGAACCTGGTGGGAGGCAGTCAAGTCACCCCATCCTGGATTCCCCTGGGTGTCTAGTTTTCAAAAATGTATAGGTTTGCTAGGTTTTCCTAGGTGCCGGCAGAGGTAGGGTTCAAAAACTACAGCTAGGCACTTTGCCAAAAAAGGGTCATTTTTCACTGCAAAATTGAGGTGTGACCACGTTGCGTTTTGCGCCGTTTCCTGTCGCAGGCACTAGGCCGACCCACACAAGTGAGGTACCATTTTTCTCGTAAGACTTTGGGGAATGCGGGGTGGGTGGAAATTTGTGGATCCACGCAGATTCCAGAACTTTCCACCACAGAAATGTGGGGAAAATGTGGTTTTTTGACAATTTTTATGTTTGCAAGGGATTCTGGGTAACAGAACCTGGTGGGAGGCAGTCAAGTCACCCCATCCTGGATTCCCCTGGGTGTCTAGTTTTCAAAAATGTATAGGTTTGCTAGGTTTCCCTAGGTGCCGGCAGAGGTAGGGTTCAAAAACTACAGCTAGGCACTTTGCCAAAAAGGGTCATTTTTCACTGCGAAATTGAGGTGTGACCACGTTGCGTTTTGCGCCGTTTCCTGTCGCAGGCACTAGGCCGACCCACACAAGTGAGGTACCATTTTTCTCGTAAGACTTTGGGGGATGCGGGGTGGGTGGAAATTTGTGAATTCACGCAGATTCCAGAACTTTCCACCACAGAAATGTGGGGAAAATGTGGTTTTTTGACAATTTTTTATGTTTGCAAGGGATTCTGGGTAACAGAACCTGGTGGGAGGCAGTCAAGTCACCCCATCCTGGATTCCCCTGGGTGTCTAGTTTTCAAAAATGTATAGGTTTGCTAGGTTTCCCTAGGTGCCGGCAGAGGTAGGGTTCAAAAACTACAGCTAGGCCCTTTGCCAAAAAAGGGTCATTTTTCACTGCGAAATTGAGGTGTGACCACGTTGCGTTTTGCGCCGTTTCCTGTCGCAGGCACTAGGCCGACCCACACAAGTGAGGTACCATTTTTCTCGTAAGACTTTGGGGGACGCGGGGTGGGTGGAAATTTGTGGATTCACGCAGATTCCAGAACTTTCCACCACAGAAATGTGGGGAAAATGTGGTTTTTTTGACAATTTTTTATGTTTGCAAGGGATTCTGGGTAACAGAACCTGGTGGGAGGCAGTCAAGTCACCCCATCCTGGATTCCCCTGGGTGTCTAGTTTTCAAAAATGTATAGGTTTGCTAGGTTTCCCTAGGTGCCGGCAGAGGTAGGGTTCAAAAACTACAGCTAGGCCCTTTGCCAAAAAAGGGTCATTTTTCACTGCGAAATTGAGGTGTGACCACGTTGCGTTTTGCGCCGTTTCCTGTCGCAGGCACTAGGCCGACCCACACAAGTGAGGTACCATTTTTCTCGTAAGACTTTGGGGGACGCGGGGTGGGTGGAAATTTGTGGATCCACGCAGATTCCAGAACTTTCCACCACAGAAATGTGGGAAATATGTGGTTTTTTTGACAATTTTTATGTTTGCAAGGGATTCTGGGTAACAGAACCTGGTGGGAGGCAGTCAAGTCACCCCATCCTGGATTCCCCTGGGTGTCTAGTTTTCAAAAATGTATAGGTTTGCTAGGTTTCCCTTGGTGCCGGCAGAGCTAGGGTTCAAAAACTACAGCTAGGCACTTTGCCAAAAAAGGGTCATTTTTCACTGCGAAATTGAGGTGTGACCACGTTGCGTTTTGCGCCGTTTCCTGTCGCAGGCACTAGGCCGACCCACACAAGTGAGGTACCATTTTTCTCGTAAGACTTTGGGGAACGCGGGGTGGGTGGAAATTTGTGGATCCACGCAGATTCCAGAACTTTCCACCACAGAAATGTGGGGAAAATGTGGGATTTTTGACAATTTTTATGTTTGCAAGGGATTCTGGGTAACAGAACCTGGTGGGAGGCAGTCAAGTCACCCCATCCTGGATTCCCCTGGGTGTCTAGTTTTCAAAAATGTATAGGTTTGCTAGGTTTCCCTAGGTGCCGGCAGAGGTAGGGTTCAAAAACTAAAGCTAGGCACTTTGCCCAAAAAGGGTCATTTTTCACTGCGAAATTGAGGTGTGACCACGTTGCGTTTTGCGCCGTTTCCTGTCGCAGGCACTAGGCCGACCCACACAAGTGAGGTACCATTTTTCTCGTAAGACTTTGGGGAACGCGGGGTGGGTGGAAATTTGTGGATCGACGCAGATTACAGAACTTTCCACCACAGAAATGTGGGGAAAATGTGTTTTTTGACAATTTTTTATGTTTGCTAGGGATTCTGGGTAACAGAACCTGGTGGGAGGCAGTCAAGTCACCCCATCCTGGATTCCCCTGGGTGTCTAGTTTTCAAAAATGTATAGGTTTGCTAGGTTTCCCTAGGTGCCGGCAGAGGTAGGGTTCAAAAACTACAGCTAGGCACTTTGCCAAAAAGGGTCATTTTTCACTGCGAAATTGAGGTGTGACCACGTTGCGTTTTGCGCCGTTTCCTGTCGCAGGCACTAGGCCGACCCACACAAGTGAGGTACCATTTTTCTCGTAAGACTTTGGGGAACGCGGGGTGGGTGAAAATTTGTGGATTCACGCAGATTCCAGAACTTTCCACCACAGAAATGTGGGGAAAATGTGGTTTTTTGACAATTTTTTATGTTTGCAAGGGATTCTGGGTAACAGAACCTGGTGGGAGGCAGTCAAGTCACCCCATCCTGGATTCCCCTGGGTGTCTAGTTTTCAAAAATGTATAGGTTTGCTAGGTTTCCCTAGGTGCCGGCAGAGGTAGGGTTCAAAAACTACAGCTAGGCACTTTGCCAAAAAAGGGTCATTTTTCACTGCAAAATTGAGGTGTGACCACGTTGCGTTTTGCGCCGTTTCCTGTCGCAGGCACTAGGCCGACCCACACAAGTGAGGTACCATTTTTCTCGTAAGACTTTGGGGAATGCGGGGTGGGTGGAAATTTGTGGATCCACGCAGATTCCAGAACTTTCCACCACAGAAATGTGGGGAAAATGTGGTTTTTTGACAATTTTTATGTTTGCAAGGGATTCTGGGTAACAGAACCTGGTGGGAGGCAGTCAAGTCACCCCATCCTGGATTCCCCTGGGTGTCTAGTTTTCAAAAATGTATAGGTTTGCTAGGTTTCCCTAGGTGCCGGCAGAGGTAGGGTTCAAAAACTACAGCTAGGCACTTTGCCAAAAAAGGGTCATTTTTCACTGCAAAATTGAGGTGTGACCACGTTGCGTTTTGCGCCGTTTCCTGTCGCAGGCACTAGGCCGACCCACACAAGTGAGGTACCATTTTTCTCGTAAGACTTTGGGGGATGCGGGGTGGGTGGAAATTTGTGAATTCACGCAGATTCCAGAACTTTCCACCACAGAAATGTGGGGAAAATGTGGTTTTTTTGACAATTTTTTATGTTTGCAAGGGATTCTGGGTAACAGAACCTGGTGGGAGGCAGTCAAGTCACCCCATCCTGGATTCCCCTGGGTGTCTAGTTTTCAAAAATGTATAGGTTTGCTAGGTTTCCCTAGGTGCCGGCAGAGGTAGGGTTCAAAAACTACAGCTAGGCCCTTTGCCAAAAAAGGGTCATTTTTCACTGCGAAATTGAGGTGTGACCACGTTGCGTTTTGCGCCGTTTCCTGTCGCAGGCACTAGGCCGACCCACACAAGTGAGGTACCATTTTTCTCGTAAGACTTTGGGGGACGCGGGGTGGGTGGAAATTTGTGGATTCACGCAGATTCCAGAACTTTCCACCACAGAAATGTGGGGAAAATGTGGTTTTTTTGACAATTTTTATGTTTGCAAGGGATTCTGGGTAACAGAACCTGGTGGGAGGCAGTCAAGTCACCCCATCCTGGATTCCCCTGGGTGTCTAGTTTTCAAAAATGTATAGGTTTGCTAGGTTTCCCTAGGTGCCGGCAGAGGTAGGGTTCAAAAACTACAGCTAGGCCCTTTGCCAAAAAAGGGTCATTTTTCACTGCGAAATTGAGGTGTGACCACGTTGCGTTTTGCGCCGTTTCCTGTCGCAGGCACTAGGCCGACCCACACAAGTGAGGTACCATTTTTCTCGTAAGACTTTGGGGGACGCGGGGTGGGTGGAAATTTGTGGATCCACGCAGATTCCAGAACTTTCCACCACAGAAATGTGGGAAATATGTGGTTTTTTGACAATGTTTTATGTTTGCAAGGGATTCTGGGTAACAGAACCTGGTGGGAGGCAGTCAAGTCACCCCATCCTGGATTCCCCTGGGTGTCTAGTTTTCAAAAATGTATAGGTTTGCTAGGTTTCCCTTGGTGCCGGCAGAGCTAGGGTTCAAAAACTACAGCTAGGCACTTTGCCAAAAAAGGGTCATTTTTCACTGCGAAATTGAGGTGTGACCACGTTGCGTTTTGCGCCGTTTCCTGTCGCAGGCACTAGGCCGACCCACACAAGTGAGGTACCATTTTTCTCGTAAGACTTTGGGGAACGCGGGGTGGGTGGAAATTTGTGGATCCACGCATATTCCAGAACTTTCCACCACAGAAATGTGGGGAAAATGTGGTTTTTTTGACAATTTTTTATGTTTGCAAGGGATTCTGGGTAACAGAACCTGGTGGGAGGCAGTCAAGTCACCCCATCCTGGATTCCCCTGGGTGTCTAGTTTTCAAAAATGTATAGGTTTGCTAGGTTTCCCTAGGTGCCGGCAGAGGTAGGGTTCAAAAACTACAGCTAGGCACTTTGCAAAAAAGGTCATTTTTCACTGCGAAATTGAGGTGTGACCACGTTGCGTTTTGCGCCGTTTCCTGTCGCAGGCACTAGGCCGACCCACACAAGTGAGGTACCATTTTTCTCGTAAGACTTTGGGGAACGCGGGGTGGGTGGAAATTTGTGGATCCACGCAGATTCCAGAACTTTCCACCACAGAAATGTGGGGAAAATGTGTTTTTTTGGACAATTTTTTATGTTTGCAAGGGATTCTGGGTAACAGAACCTGGTGGGAGCCAGTCAAGTCACCCCATCCTGGATTCCCCTGGGTGTCTAGTTTTCAAAAATGTATAGGTTTGCTAGGTTTCCCTAGGTGCCGGCAGAGCTAGGGTTCAAAAACTACAGCTAGGCACTTTGCCAAAAAAGGGTCATTTTTCACTGCGAAATTGAGGTGTGACCACGTTGCATTTTGCGCCGTTTCCTGTCGCAGGCACTAGGCCGACCCACACAAGTGAGGTACCATTTTTCTTGTAAGACTTTGGGGAACGCTGGGTGGGTGGAAATTTGTGGATCCACGCAGATTCCAGAACTTTCCACCACAGAAATGTGGGGAAAATGTGGTTTTTTGACAATTTTTTATGTTTGCAAGGGATTCTGGGTAACAGAACCTGGTGGGAGGCAGTCAAGTCATCCCATCCTGGATTCCCCTGGGTGTCTAGTTTTCAAAAATGTATAGGTTTGCTAGGTTTCCCTAGGTGCCGGCAGAGGTAGGGTTCAAAAACTACAGCTAGGCACTTTGCAAAAAAAGGTCATTTTTCACTGCGAAATTGAGGTGTGACCACGTTGCGTTTTGCGCCGTTTCCTGTCGCAGGCACTAGGCCGACCCACACAAGTGAGGTACCATTTTTCTCGTAAGACTTTGGGGAACGCGGGGTGGGTGGAAATTTGTGGATCCACGCAGATTCCAGAACTTTCCACCACAGAAATGTGGGGAAAATGTGTTTTTTTGACAATTTTTTATGTTTGCAAGGGATTCTGGATAACAGAACCTGGTGGGAGGCAGTCAAGTCACCCCATCCTGGATTCCCCTGGGTGTCTAGTTTTCAAAAATGTATAGGTTTGCTAGGTTTCCCTAGGTGCCGGCAGAGCTAGGGTTCAAAAACTACAGCTAGGCACTTTGCCAAAAAGGGTCATTTTTACTGCGAAATTGAGGTGTGACCACGTTGCGTTTTGCGCCGTTTCCTGTCGCAGGCACTAGGCCGACCCACACAAGTGAGGTACCATTTTTCTCGTTAGACTTTGGGGAACGCGGGGTGGGTGGAAATTTGTGGATCCACGCAGATTCCAGAACTTTCCACCACAGAAATGTGGGGAAAATGTGGTTTTTTGACAATATTTTATGTTTGCAAGGGATTCTGGGTAACAGAACCTGGTGGGAGGCAGTCAAGTCACCCCATCCTGGATTCCCCTGGGTGTCTAGTTTTCAAAAATGTATAGGTTTGCTAGGTTTCCCTAGGTGCCGGCAGAGCTAGGGTTCAAAAACTACACCTAGGCACTTTGCAAAAAAAGGGTAATTTTTCATTGTGAAAATGTGGTACGTCCACGTTGCATTTTGAGCCATTTCCTGTTGTGGGCACAAGGGCTACCCACACAAGTGAGGTACCATTTTTATCGGGAGACTTAGGGTAACACAGAATTGTAGAGCAACTGTTATTACCTATTGACTTTCGATGCATTTCTGCCTTCCAAATGAAAGACAATGTGTAAAAAATAAGTCATTTTGAAAAATGACCTGTAATTCTCATGCTAGTATGGGTACTCCCAATTTCGGAAATGTGCAAATATCTACTGTTTCTAAAATCTACATTTTGTTCCCATTTCAGAAATACATAGGTGTCTTTCATAACAATTTTTCCATGTATACATTTTCCCAAAATAATTGCTATATACCCGGTACTTAAAAAAAAATCATTGCAAGATGTTGCTCAATTATTGGCTCTGGGTTCGTCGGGTTCTTGGTGAACCTACAAGTCCTATATATCCCCACAACCAGAAAGGTCCAGCGGATATAACGGTATATTGCCTTCAAATAGCTGTCATAATTAGAAGAAGTTACAGGTGAAAACGTTGACACAAATGGCTGTTTTTTTCAACTAATTTTCAATTTTTCCTTTATTTAACTGTTAGTTTCTATAAGGAAAACTTCAAGGATCTACACAAATGACCCCTTGCTGAATTCAGAATTTTGTCTACTTTTCATAAATGTATGGCTTTCCAGGATCCATTATTGGTTTCATACCCATTTCTACCATTAACTGGAAGGAGGTTGAAAGCACAAAAAATAGCAAAAATAGGCTATGTCCCAGAAAAATGCCAAAACTGTGTAAAAAAAGTTGGTTTTCTGACAAAAGTCTGCTTGTCCCTGAAAGCTGGGAAGATGGTGATTTCATCCCCACAACCCCTTTTTGAAGCCATTTGCAGGGAAAAATCAAGACGCTTTCATCTGTAGCCCCTTTTTCGCCTTTTTCCCAAAAAAACCAAAATTTAGCTGTATTTTGACTAATTTCTGGGTCCCCTCCAGGGGAATCCACAAACCCTGGGTACCTTTACAATCCCCATGATGTTAGAAAAAAAGGACGTAAATTTGGCATGGATACCTTATGTGGTCAAAAAGTTACAGGGGCCTAAGCGCGCACTACCCCAAATAGCCAAAAAAAGGCTTAGCACAGGAGGGGAAAAGGCCTAGCAGCGAAGGGGTTAAAGCAAAATTCGCTGAATCGGAATGCGTGGTAAAGGAATTTGTGATTAAGACGCATTCATTGTTGTAACCACGTTGTTGAGGCACGCATAGTTTAGCCAAGCATGCTTCGTTCATACAGTCACTACCCAGACATGGTGGAGCTTCTTGCTTATGGTGCCCTATTGCCATATTGTGGTCATTGTGGTAGCCATCATTGGCATAATATGGGGATTGTACTCTTTGTACTCTAGTATATTATACAGCTCTGAAGAAGAACTGGCATCAATCTACACATCTCCACAAATATTAGTAAAGGACTCTGTACTGTACAGCCACGTTCTGAAAAAGTCTTACCTACAAGTAACAATTATCTATCAAGAAAAATATTTGGCATGGGAACAAGGAGCTCTGAAATGCACTGAAAATATAAACAACTTTGGAGAGGAAAATAACTCAGTAATTGGTGGCCCTTGGACCCAAGAGTTATGCAGTTTATAAATATCAATATATATTTTTGGTATTCGGACAATGAGATATCCTATAAAAAAGCTGCTATAGTGGAACAAAACTTTAATGAAACCTTTTGAATCGTTTTGAAGAGCAACTAAACATAATACCTAATTTGGGGATCTGTGTGAATCAAGAGGACCAATGTTTTGCCTCGATAATTTAATCGTGCTAGCCCTAGCATATGGTAGGTGTCCAAGGATTCTAATGGGCATCTTGATATAAGACAGGCATTCTCCACCGTATGATGGGCACTGTATACACTTGATTGCAAGACAGATTCTGTCATGTGGGGTAGAAATATACATGAGTGCTGGATCAAAATAATAACCTGCTATTTGGGGGGACAAACTCCTTGGTTCGCTAACTGAAACAATGACATTTGGTAGACAAAAAGGGGGATTGTTAAAAAAACAGTCGTCAAAAACTAACAATCTTTTGTTTGGAAAAAATTATTTGCTCAAGATGTAAATATTATATTGGGAAAAGTTAATTTTTAGAAAATGTCCAATTTATATCTGAGGGAAACAAACATGTGATTTGTGGAATGCTTGAATCAATTTCTACCAGCGGTAATTATTTAGGCTGCATTCTGGTTCATTCTGCTGTTACCAACCATGCAACCTCAGACTGGAACCAGCTATCTGAAAATCAGCCTTAGTCCTGCAGCAATGCCAGGTCGCCTCCAAACTAGAAAACAAGCACCCGCAGACCCTATTTGGGCCTCTTTGGTAGCTGGCAGTTTAGTTACAGTGTTACAGTGAGCATGGGACCCACATCTGGGCATACCTGTCCCACTTAGGTTGTTTTAGAGAGGAAAACAAAAAAGTGATGAGTGGAATCCTTGAATTAGTCTCAGCCAATGGTAATTACTGAGGCCACAATCCAGTTCATCTGTGTCTTGACTTCCATGCCACCTCAGACAAGAACCAGCTATTTGTAAATCAGCCTTGCTTCTGCTCCACTAAGAACAGTCAAGTCCAAAGTGCCAGGTCAGGTCCCCTCAGAATGGCAAGACAATCAACCCCAGACTGGCTTCAGTCTGTTTGAACTTCTTCAATAGGGTGCAGCATGGTTCCAGCAGCAGAGTGAGCAAGGAACGCACGTTTTGGCATACTCGTCGCATATAGGGAGTCACCCTGCAAAAAACAAAAAAGTGATGGATAAAGTGACTTAATTAATTTCAGCCACTGGAAATTATTTGCCGGTGCATTGAAGTACATCATGTTTTGCACACCTGCTAGAAGGCACATGCTGCATAGCAATTTATCACCCTCTATATTAATAAAGCTTTTTTGTGGCATTGCCAACACTCCTGCTGTCTGAGACCAGAGCATAAAAGATTGGTTCAACCTTGCCAATATGTCTGCATCCTGAACCTGAAAGAGATCTAGAACTTGTATATGAGATCTGTCTTACATGAGGGATAGCCCTACTTCCTACTTACTAAGATTAGTAAATCGGTGACATTTTTGGCTTTTTCAACTGTCTCCTCCAAGTGGATTATCAATAAGAATATGAGAATCAAAATATACTTGGAAGGGACATGGTGGGTATATGGAATACCCTGGAAGACAGAAGGAGACAATTCTACATATACATCCTGATGTATGATGTGAGATAATGAAAAATTGTTTGAGTAGATTATTTGAACTTCCTGAAAAAACTCAGATTTTCAGCCAATTCTTAAAGAAATTAGACAAAACGTGCAAAGTACTTAGCACCAACAAAACAGTTAAGAAGTCAAAAACAACACAATAAAACCCCACAACTAATTTCTAAAAGAGAGAAATGTTTAACGAGCAATATTACAGCAATCCGGGCTGGCAAACGGGACAATAGGTACACGATATTGACACCGCGAACATACAGCAGTAACTTGAACCGCAGATTGATCGCGGGCCCCAGCCTTGACCTAAGGTGCCCGATTCATTGCATCTAAGGGTTAGATATCAATACAGATGCAGATCATCTGACCACTAGGTATTTATACTAATGGTGGACATTGTTGTGGGAATAATAGTAATTACCCCATGTGGCACAGTACCCCCAAGCACAGCCCAGAATAAGGGTAGGGACTGTGCCATTTTTTGCTCCTGAAGAAATGCCCCAAATCCCTCCTGGGCCACCAGGGCATGAAACATGTTAACCCAGATCTCTCACACATAAGACAAAGATCTCGCACACATGAGTAAATTGTCCTTCTCCATCACGAGAAATCTCCAATCTACGCACATCACTTTTTAACCCTACCTTGGGGACCTCAGAATAAAATTAAGGCATTGAGGTATCCTTGAGGTAGTTTTAACTCACCATCATGGCTTACTATCAAAAGATCTCCGCCAAAGAGCCCTTTCGCGGGGCCCGTGGGGTATTGCAGCACCGATCCCACGAGGAGCAAAGCCCGACGATGAAGCATGACACCCTCACGGGTGTGTGAGGGCACCAATTTCTATTAAGGATATGCCCATCAGACTGTCCCAATAGTCACAGAAACCTGCAAGGATAGACTATAGGAACAGTGACCCTCTAGGATTGCACAATATTACAGCAAAACAGCAAAAATCCAATAAGGGGAACCAGAGATATAATTTTCATAAGAATTAAGGTAAAAAGCTCAGACGTTATTGCTTGTAGTTGACCGGACCCTAGGTGTTATTTTAGGACAACTGCGATAGATAGCTGGTCAAATAAACCAAGTAAGTGGTTGCAGTCAAAGATATTGCCTTCTGACTTTGTCTCTGAAATGGAAGATGGAATGCTCCAGTGGGGAAAGGGTACCGACTCTATCCGACAAAGAGTTCACAAAGCTGGATAGCCTTTGGGTGAGGTCCCGCTGAAGCTGTTGTTTCTGGCAGGAAAAGCTCTAAGTGGGAGAAATTCTAGTTTTCGGGCTGCCAAAGTCCTTCTTTGCCCGGTCAAGATTTCTACCAAGATTTCTACTTTCGGGCTTGGGACCTGATTTATATGCTGGCAGAGAGGTAACTCTGATGCAACGGCGATGGAGCTCCATCCCTGCCAACATAGTTGTCCGCCCTCCCGTTTTAGCTTTGGGCAGACCTTAAGTTTGGCTACAGTGGAGACTATTCCTACAACATCACCACTCAGAGATGGAAATTTCCAAGCAGGTGTTTTAGTTTAAGTGAACCTTTATGTAAAGATATGTCACTCCAACAGAAACAGACAATGTTATTTCATAAAATCATCTTCAAAGCTTCCTCAACAGGACAGTTCTTAAAAATATTCACTATGAAGAGACATATTCAACAAAGGACTAACATATGTGTTTAAAGATTTCAGCCAAACAGAAAAAAATAGTAGATATAGTATTAGTGTTATTAGTATTATACTTAGTAGTATAGTAGTCTTTTTCCCATGTGCTTTGTGTAGTGACCTAGGGCGGGGCACTAGGACACTGCAGTGGACCCTGAACACCAATGGTGAACCGGACACCACATCCGGTCAAGGGGGTGGGAACACACTACTAAGAAGAGGGATCGTGGGCGGACGGACGAGGGCAGAGCTCCACAACACATGTACATGTCACCAATAAATAAAGGTATTGAGAATCCCTACCTGTGTCCTGCGTGGTGGTATGCTGGGGCACGACACGACAACTGGCGACGAGAGTTGGGATAGTGGACACCGCGACGACACCAGAAGCCACCAGGAGTCCACCCCGGTCCGCTGGCCAGCGCAACAACCATCGCAGCAGCGGGAGAAGTGAAACGGAGCCAGGAGCCCACCCTGGTCCGAGTGAAGAAACAAGCAGCCAGCAGCAGGGAGCAGCGACGACGCGGGAGCCCACCCCGGCCGCCAAAGGAGCGGTAAGAGCAATCGCTACAAGGAGCGCGAAGGAAACTAAAGTGAAAGAGAGACGCGCGTGCAGTCAAACGCGAACTCTCGCGAGAGCGGCCATTGGAAGGCCAGGCAAAACGGGCCAATCGGTGGCCGAATAGAAGCGGCGGCCATTTTGAAATCAGGCGGCCATTGGGCATCATAAGAAAGGAAGTCTCGCGAGAGCGGCGGCCATCACAAGGTCAGGCAAAACGGGCCAATCGGTGGCCGAATAGAAGCGACGGACATTTTGGAGTCAGGCAATCAAAAAAAAAAGCAGAATAAAGAGAATAATGAGGAAAAGAAGCAACAGGACAGAAAATAAAGTGGAAAGGAAGCAAATAAAGGGCAAAATAAAAGAAATAAAGGAGGGAGAGTAACTTGTTAGCGATACAAAAGCAAAGGAAAAAGAAGACGTGGTGAGAAGCGCCAGAAAGAAAATGAGTGACAGCACGCAAGCAATCTTCCGCAGGCCTCTACCATTCAGCCTGTCGGAACCACAAGCAGGCATTCGGTGGGAAAGATGGATCAGAAAATTTGAGCGCTACATGAGCGCCACAGACGTCCCCGAGAGCAAGCAACTGCACCTGCTTTTGAATTTAGCAGGGGATGAGATAGAAGACCTATTGCTAACGTTTCCCGCTGGACAAACAGAGAACTACAAGGGAGTGATAAAGTGTCTCACACAAAAGTTCGACCCCCAACGCAATGTTGATTTTGAAAGATACACGTTCAACACGGCGTGCCAGCAAGGCGAGGAAAGCCTAGATGACTTTGCAACGAGACTGAGAAAACTGGTCACGTACTGCGAATTCGACAAATTTGACAATGAGCAAGCAATAAGACTGCGAATCATTGAGGGCTGTAAATCAGTGGAGTTCCGAACACGAGTACTGAAGGAACCAACAACGCTAGAAAAGATATTAACAATGGCTCGCACAGAAGCACGAGCAACGGAACAGGCAAAACAGATGGAAGTTGGGAAGGAGAAGAGAGTGGCGCTAGCACATCGCGTCACGGGGAACGCAAACAAGAAGGAATTCCAGGCGCCGATCGCGCCACGAAAGGGCGAACAGACATGTTACAGATGTGGCCTCGAGTTTCCCCACGCTGGCGCCTGCCCAGCAATGGGCCAGAAGTGCAGAAAATGCAACAGGGACAACCACTTCTCAAGCGTGTGCATGACCAGGCAATTCAGAGGTGAGAGAGGCCGAGCGACAAGACCGCGGATAACAAGCAACAGGTACGCCCGACACATGGAGACGGCAAATCGCAGCTCATCTGACGAGTCAGATGAAACGGCAGCACCTGCGAGTGCGGCGCGACTCTACCTAATGTCGGACGCGCCCAGAGAAAGCGATGGGGCAGAGCATGTTCATCTGGTAGACAAGAGAGAAATAAAGAAGACAGCCACTGTGGACATCAATGTAGGAGACCACCAGACAAGTTTCGTACTTGACAGCGGAGCAACATGTAACATCATGTGCATGTCCGAATACAAAAAGATGAGAGCAAAGCCACAACTACTGCCATCGACCGTGGATGTATTCACCTGGGGCTCCAAGAGCCCGGTAGAAAACATGGGAAAATTCACAGAGACACTAACGTACAAAGGTAGATCGTATCATGAAGAAATACATGTACTCAAGGGTGACATCCCAGCGCCATGCCTACTAAGCAATGTGACGGCACAATTGATGGGACTACTGGCAATGACCTATCACATGTCGGAAACGGAGAACATCCTGCAAGAATACCCAGCCATACTGAAAGGGCTTGGCAAGCTAAAAGGAAACAAATAACATTGCACATAAATGAAGCAATCAAGCCAGTAGCACAACACTACAGACGGGTGCCAATTCACCTACAACCGCAGGTGGCAGAGGAGATCAATAGCTTACTGGCACAGGATATAATAGAAGCGGCAGACGGCCCAACACCGTGGGTGTCTCCGATCGTGGCGGTGCCGAAGAAGAACACCTCCAAAATCCGCATATGCTTGGACATGAGGATCCCAAACACCGCAATCACAAGGGAACGCCACCCGGGACCGCACCTGAACGACATGATCAGTTGCCTCACTGGAGCGTGCCGATTCTCAAAGCTCGACTTATGCAAAGGGTATCACCAGTTAGAGTTGGACCATCAATCTAGGTACATCACGACATTCTCCACTCATCTGGGCCTGTTCAGATATAAGCGACTGAGTTTCGGAATATCATCGGCCGCGGAAATATTTCAAGAGACCATACGACAAGTGATCAGGCCGGTCCCGAACAGCTTAAACTACAGTGATGACATTTTAGTGTTTGGAAAAACAGACAAGGAGCATGACACGGCGTTACGTCAAGTGTGCACACAACTGGAGAAAGCGGGCCTCACATTAAATGGAGACAAATGCGAGCTAGGAAGAAAGGAACTAGTGTTTTTTGGACACATCTTCTCGAAACAAGGGATGAGGCCAGACCCCAGCAAAGTTGAAACCCTACAAAATGCAAAGCCACCGACGAATGTTGCGGAAGTACGATCATTTCTAGGACTCGCCAGCTACTGTGCGAGATACATACAAGATTTCGCTACAGTAAGCACACCACTGAGGGAACTGACCAAACAGGGTCAGAAATTCATCTGGTCTCAGGAATGCAACAAGGCATTTGAGGACATAAGAGAAGCGGTGGTGAAGGCGGGACATCTGGCCTACTTCGACCCTCTGCTCTGCACTGAATTGACTGTGGATGCCAGCCCAGTGGGACTGGGTGCAATACTAGCACAGCATCTGCCAGGAAGAGAGTCACAAAGGAAGATTGTCGCATACGCAAGCAAAAGCTTGACAGACATTGAAAAGGCATACTCGCAACCAGAAAAGGAGAGCCTGGCCGTGGTGTGGGCGTGCGAGCATTTCCACATGCTCATCTATGGGAAGCCGTTCACCATCATAACAGACCACCAAGCGCTGGTGACAATCTACGGCAGCCCATCGGCCAAAATGCCACCCAGGATTGAACGCTGGGGCATCAACCAGGGAAAGAACATAATCCTGCAGACTACATGTCAAGACACCCGTTACCACAGGCTCACGAGACGACATCGATAGCAGAGGAATACCTGAACTTTGTGCTCAAGCAAAGCACACCAGCACCAATAACACTAGCGGAGTTAGAAAGGGAGACCAGAGAAGATGGCACGCTACAACTGGCAATGGAAATAACAAGGAAACAAAGATGGAGGCACATCAACAACAACTGCACCTGGGAAGCAGGAATATGCAAAGAAGAAGTGCTAGCTCTGCAAAAGATAAATGAAGAACTGTCAGAGACAGAAAGCGGAATACTAATGAGAGGGACGAGAATTGTGATACCAAGATCACTCAGAAGACAAGTAATAGACTTAGCTCACGAGTCACACCGAGGCGTCGTATCAACAAAGAAGCTACTAAGAGAGAAAGTGTGGTTTCCTAGACTGGATCGCATGGTCGAAGACACAGTATCGACGTGCCACCTATGCCAAGTGACCGGAGCACCAGCCAGACAGACACCACTACAAATGTCAGAGCTTCCAAGAGCAGTATGGAGAACACTGGCAGCTGATTTCTTTGGCCCACTGGACACAGGAAACTACTTGCTGGTGGTCATTGATGAGTACTCAAGATTTCCAATAGTGCAACACGTCCCGTCGACATCAGCATCAGCAACACTACCGATTTTAGATGACATCTTCGCTGCATGGGGCTCACCAGAAACTCTAAAGACGGACAATGGTCCCCCATTTTCAGGGGAAGAATTCCGGAGATTCATGACTTATCTAGGGATAAATCACAGGAAGATAACTCCACTGTGGCCTCAAGCTAATGGAATGGTGGAGAGATTCATGGGGAACATCAAAAAAGCAGTTCAAAGGGCGAGGCTGGCGCAGATATCATTAGGCCAAGCTCTATGCCAGGTATTGCGGGACCACAGAAATACACCGCACAACTCCACAGGAAGATGCCCAGCGGAGCTCGTGCTGGGGAGGACAAGCAGAACAAGGCTGCCACAAATAGAGGCAATGACAGCGTCAGATCGCAGCAGTGTCGCAGAAAAAGACAGAGAGGAGAAAGAAAAAATGAAACGATATGCAGACGCAAGACGACATGCCAGCCCGTCAGATCTGAAGGAAGGAGACATGGTAATAGTGCGTCAACGACAGCAAAGAAAGTCGGACAGCACGTTCTCCAAAGACCCGTTAGTAGTAACAAAAGTGAAGGGCTCAATGGTCACGGCCGAGTCAGATCATCAGAGGATAACAAGAAACAGCTCACACTTCAGAGAGCTGAAAGGAATGAAAGAAGAAGATCAAGGCACTGAAACAGCAGGACAAGAAGAGCAGGAGCACGGCAGCAATCAAAGAGAAAATGGAGAGGGAGCAGCAGAAGAACAACAAACGGAGGCCCGCCACAGAAGAACATGCCGACGGCCAAAGAGACTGATAGAAGAAATGTAACTCAGTCATTCATTCAATTCATTCGTAACAAAGGGGGAGATGTAGTGACCTAGGGCGGGGCACTAGGACCCTGCAGTGGACCCTGAACACCAAGAGTGAACCGGACACCACATCCGGTCAAGGGGGTGGGAACACACTACTAAGAAGAGGGATCGTGGGCGGACGGACGAGGGCAGAGCTCCACAACACATGTACATGTCACCAATAAATAAAGGTATTGAGAATCCCTACCTGTGTCCTGCGTGGTGGTATGCTGGGGCACGACACGACACTTTGGTTTGGAGTGGACTGGATGTTTGTGGTTTGGAGTTGAATTATTTGGTTTGAATTTGAATTGTTAATTGTGGAATTGTGTGGGATGGAATTGCGTGCTGCATAGTGGAATTATGTGGCATGGTAAATAGATAGGGGTGAGAGCTGCACAGAATAGATAGAAAGGGAGATAGAGAGGGATAGGTACTTTGTGCATGAAGTGGTGAATGAACTCCGTACAGAGGAGCAGAAAGAGTGTGTGAGAAAGAGAGAAGATGGGGAGAGCAGGCCACAGACGCAGAAGATACCCCAAAAAAAGGAGGAGAGCATGGGTTTGAGGGACAGAAATCTTGAAAAGGCACAGGAAGGAAACTGTGCTTGAAGACCTGAAGTGAACCAATGTGAGAGGGAGGAAGAGGGCGTGAGAGGTGTGAGAGGTATGAGAGATTATGAGAGAGAGACGGACGAGTGGGAGGGGCACCGAGAGGTGGACCAGTGCACAGCATGAGGTGGTACAGGAAGGTAGCATGTGTGTACATAAAAGCCAGCCTCTCCGTGGGTGTATTGCACATTTATAAATGCTGCTGAATCAGAGGGCTGAGGAATGTCTGCATTTTACAGCCCCTTTGATCTCGGGATAGGAGCACTCATTTAAATGTTGGAAGCCAAAAACAAGAAGACATGTGCAATTGAACGACCCTGATATAACAAAAGATTAAACAGAATAATATTGTTACTGAACTGTAATATTGTTATACTTTAAGAGAGAGGAAATGAACGTGTATAAGGATAAATCCCATTTCTCCAAAAGCATTTGGAGGAGAAATTGCAAAGACACACCATAGAGTATGGAATCACGTACACGTGAGATGGAAACAGAGCTTTATCCTGCTTGATTCAATACAGGTTGTTGCCTGAAACGAGATCCAGAGTAAATGAAATGAAATGAAATGAAAGGAGTAACGAGATTCACCTGTGAAAAACAGATGGTGAAACTCCGAATAGTGAAGGCTATGAAAAGTTATTAGTAATTGCCAACTGGTTAAATGATGTACAAAGCCAGGAACAGCGTAGGAGGTTGCATACACAAAAAATAAAGTTGAAAGTACCCGCTGCCGTTTGTGGAATGCTTTAAACACGAAAATGGAGCATGTGCCCAAGGCCGACTAAACACAAACTGTTGGCACTCGAACAACCAAGTATAAAAAACACTTTCCAAATTCTGTCCACAAAAGAGGATTTTATCTGACCCTGAGTTCCATTGTGGAGGAAACCTTGGATGATTTCGCTATTTGTTGAACGTCCAACAGTGTAATTAGGCCAGAATGTTGTAAGTAAACTAAAATGAAATACAATGATAACAAGCATTTGCAATGCAATCGGTCTCGCCTTCGGGACCTTATAAGTATTTAGCCATGCAGCACATTTTCCTTGGTGCTGCCACATCTACAGTTCTTCAACGTGGAAGCGTTGACACTAATAGCACTGCTTTGAGAAGTACTTGTCATGAAACAATTATGGTCATTTGTGTGTGCAGTGAGAGTGGTTGCTAAATATATACCATAGCACCTGAGCTACCACTAATTGTACTTTCAATATTGCAATTTTTCCTTGTCTTGCTGCATAATTTACTCAACCCTGCCGCATAAAGCTTTGTAAACAGCCAGTCGAACCAATCCATTCCTTAAAATTCACAGAAATAGAAGAGGGTAAAGGTTTATTTTGATGAGATAAAACTCACTTTTTTATTATTGTTTACAGTATTTCTTAAAGTGATGATTGAGAAGTGCAACCATTTGTTAACACTGCCTCCTTAAAATTGATTTGCCTGAGAACACTAAAAGATGGCACAAAATGTTAGAGGCTCGGAAAGGCTTGCTAAGCTGAGGCAGAGTCAATTTAAGAGGCAGGTTCCACTAACTGAAACGGTCCGGTCTGGGGCTTCACATGAAGCGTGGCTTCGGCAGCGTTATCGTTAGCCACCATATTGTTACTTTATAATATACATAGTGTTGCATATAGATGCCTTGTGCTGTGATTGACAAGCCACAAAAATGTCAGTAGAAGCTCCCAAGAAGGCGCAGAAAGTGCTTTATGTTTAAAGTATAAGAGAGACATGGCTTGATTGAGGGTGCATGCACAGGGTCGTGTTAACAAAAATTATATTAAAAATTAATAAAAACAAGTGATCAGGTTGCCAATAATTGCCACAGCGGGACATGTGGCATTTCGCAAGATAACAAATGTAGGCAAATGACATTTTTCAGTAGAGATGTACCAGAGCGTACTGCACAGTAGCGGCCCGTGGTGGGAGTGCCGCTGGGCGGTGACGTGGGGCGGGGGAGGAGCAGGGTGGGGGTAGTAAAGTACGGAATACGGCCGTCTAGAGGTAAGTAGACATATAAATAAATAAAACGAATTTCGTTGCGCGCGCTGCATCGCCAAATGCGGGTGTAAGAATGACAGAGGTGTGTGGTGTTTTATTATTTTGTATATATCAGCAGTGCTCTCTATCAGGCCTTCCCACGTGCACCATCGCAGATCTCGTATCCCACTACTGCAGGCCTTCTTTCTTGCCATACTTTATGAATTAAGGTTTATTGTCTCTATAATGTGCTGCACTGCTAAACACTTATGCGGTCCCAAAGGCGAGACCTATTGGCTATGCCAATGCTTGTTAAAATGAGACTTGCTGCTCAAGGGAATAGTTTACTAAATGAGCTGCAGTAAGTCACAATTGTGTTGGTTAAATGCAAACATATCATAGTTGTCTTAAGCAAAAACCAATAAGTCTGGCCTCGGTAAAAGTGATTTCGCAAGTCTTCCGTCTTTTTTTGCAAACATAGCAAAATACATTAAACTCTGCAGCTGTGTGAAGGTGGCATGCATATATATGTTTAGCAAATAAAAAGAAGTGAAAACTATACATGACAAAACACCTCCGTCCCAGAAAAGAAGAAGGCGCCCTAAACCTTTCTGACAACAAATGCAGCTGTGCCTGTACTTTGGGAGATACTTAGTGAAAATGAATACAAATCTGTGCTCAGAAACTGGTCAGGAATGGGGGAATCAGCCGCTGCTCACAGCAGGAGCTGGGGCTGCTCGATTGCGAGATCATCTGGCCCGCACCCCGAGCGTGGATAATGTGCTCTTTATCACCCACCAACTTTCTGTGTTTTGTGTCCCTCTCATTGGGGCATCTGGGAAGCTATGAGCACCGCTTGAAATGCACGCACCAGAGAGCCGCCCGTCTGTACCCACTGAGGACTCCCCTTATTTACCAATAAAAAACACAGCTCGTGCCAGCCACAACTGCGGAAGTAGTGGGGTTACCTCGGAGGGGTGGTGGTGGGGGCGGGCAAGCAGTGCTGGGGGAAGAGATAAAGTCACAGGCGGGAACGGTGCACAAAGTAATAAAACTGCGGGTGCACAAAGTAATAAAACTGCCTTAAATTTGAAACTGCTGAACAGCGACCTCCGAACGAGAGGTGGTGGTGGGGGCAGGCTCAGTGTTGTGAGGAGGTTGGGCAAGCTGTGTTGTGGGAGGGGGAAGGTGTGGGATGAGTGGGGACACTGACGGGAGCTAAGTGACGTGCTCGAATGGTGCACAAAGTAAATAAAACTGGCTTAAATTTGAAACTCCGAGCAGCGACTTTGGAGCGAGGAGTGATGGTGGGGATGGCTCAGTGTTGTCAGGGAGTGGGGGGAGGCAGGGGAGAGTAAGTGGTGGAGATGACAGCTATAAACGTCTCGCCGGAGGTGGAAATCAGAAAAACAAGTGTAAATGTGAATGCTTAGATTGTAGTGAGGTTAGCAGCGGTTCCCTAACCCTCAAAGACGCCCTTAATTTTTCGGATAGAGCAGATATTATAAGTGGATGCTTGCATCAGTGCCAGTGTGGACATGGAAAACGGCAATGGGAGCGAGTCCGGTGTTACTCCTTATCATTATCATTATAGCGGTGCCGGTGACAGCAGGTGCAGAAATGGCAGGGATTATCTACCCGTAGGCGGTCTGCTCCTGCAGCTGTGACTAGTTGGTCCTCGGCAACACCAAGGTGCACAACCAGATGGAGAGGCCTGAGAGAGAACGCCATGAACATAATGATGTCAGAGCGTAGACTGCTCATCTTCAGGTGCGGCCACTTTGCTGATATGTAGGTGGAAAGTCGCCAATTAATAAATAAACAATTTTAAATATATTGTTGGGAAGTTTATGCAGCATTTTTGAAAGATACTTTGGTTTGGGGATCTCACTAAACGTGCATCGAGTATACACACCTCAGTTTGTTGTTAGGTGTGCAGCTCGGCTGAGGCAAAAGCGGCGGGAGCGTCAGCGAGGTTTTATTTCTTGGGTTATATTGGAGGAAGCTGCGAGAGGAGGGAGGAGTTGGGGGTGGGAGGCACCAGCAAATTCAGCAAACTGAAAACAGCGCTGCGCGCTTGGGAGCAGAGGGCTAAAGAAAAGAAGCTGCGAGGGGTGGGAGGAGTTGTGGGGGCGTGGGAGGCACGGGGAGATTCAGTGAAGTTAAATCAGCATTGTGCGTGCACCCGCGAGCAGAGGGCTAAGAAAAGAAGCTGCGAAGGGTGGGAGGAGGTGTTCTGGAGAGGGAGGCACTAGGAGATTAAAAGAGCTGAAAGCAGAGTTGTGCGCCAGTGAGCAGCGAGAGAGGGTTAAAGAACAAGCATTGGCATTGCAATAGGACTCGCATTTACGCGAGACCTATTGCATTGCAAATGGCAATGCCTGCGGGCGACGAGGCACGAGGGGAGGGGCGGCGAGAAGGCATCGGACTGCGGGAGGGGGGGCACGGGAAGAAAGTAGTCTGTGCTGTGAAGGGGCCAGTAGCCATGGAAGGATACAAATGACTGACATGGCTGTCATGGGGAGGGACCAACAAGCTTAAGACCAATCGGAAGGCAGCATTTATAACCTAAGCCAATGAAGAAGATGGGCCGGAGAGTGGGGGGAGCTTCCACGAAGCTTCCACACTATAGTGTATACTGCATGCCTCGCAAAGCGATGGTAGCGCATTCGCGCTGCAACGCTAGGCGAGACCTAAAAACTGAAATGACAGCGGTTGAAGTATTAGAATTCTCTCTTGCACTATGCAAACGTTACCGAATAATCTTGACCCTGCGTGTTTGTGCTCTCAATATGTCAGAACTGTTACTAGCACTTTATAATCCCTTCTTCCCCCAAGATGAAGTGCATAAAAACACACCATATATTAAGACATCGGGCCCGATTCACAAAGTAATCTGAGACAAAATCCTAACTTTACGACTTTCGGTATTCACAAAAGGCATTTAGGAGTAGTAAAGTTAGGATTTTGTCTTAAGTTTGTCTTAAGTCTGTCTTAAGTTTGTCTTAAGTTTGTCTTAAGTTTGTCTTAAGTCTGTCTTAAGTTTGTCTTAAGTTTGTCTTAAGTCAAACTTAAGACAAAATTCTAACTTTACCACTCCTAAATGCCTTTTGTGAATACCGAAAGTCGTAAAGTTAGGATTTTGTCTCAGATTACTTTTGTGAATCGGGCCCCTTGTATTTTATTTTGTTTTTTACCGACACATGGATTTTTGAGTGTCCATGGCAGTGGTGTTCCTGTGGGTGGTGTTGAATAATTCCTTTTTCTATAAATGTGCAGCCCAGGCCTGGGGTGCCAAGCAAGCACTGCAGGAGCCAGGCACCACAACCAAAACTAAAAGCCTGCACAGGAAGCGTCCTGTTGTCCAAGCAAACACACAGCACGAAGGGAGAGGAGAAGTAAAAAGGGGCAAGCTGGGTGGTGTCGATGCCCCGGAGCAGGCATGTAAGGGCTAAGAAAGAGGGAGGCTGAGCAAAGGGAAAGGGGACGAGACAGGGGCAGAAAAATCAGCGCAATGAATTTTACAAGTTGAGTTCAGAATCGATAATTTTGCCACGTGAGGTGCCCATGAAGGCTCAGCTGCTCAGGCAGCTGCATGTTATTGTAAAAACACAGGACTTCCTATGGCCATGCAGCCCCCACCCCTCTGGGTGGTATGGACACTCAGCTGATTACCTGCTGGTTGAGGTCAGCGGCCGTCTGCAGCTACAAGAGAAGTAAAGTGGACTGTCACCCGCAGGTGGCCAGATGCACATGGGGACTGTCCTAGGCAGTCCCCGGCAGAGTTCCCAGCACTGCCCTGCCCTGATCCCGGGAGCACTGCTCTTCGGCACGGAGCACTTTATTCATCCCAGTTAGTTGGTGTGCCGGGTTACAGTGACACCACGGATTAGATTTTCAGATAAAGATAAAGTGGGCGTACCCCTCTGCACCAATTACAAAAATAGTTCTTCCCAACAAAAGATGAAGGCTGAACGCGGAAGAAAACTGTAGTTGAGCAGTGCTGCTTCTGAGAAAAACAGAAGTGAGGTATTGCTGTCTGAACCACTAAGGAGGCAGCACAGAAGAAAGACACTGGATTGAATCAATGATGAGCAGCAGGAGGGAGCAAAGTTCTTTATTCACTACAACAGGTCTTCCAGACAACGCATGCGCGCTGCCTAGGCTCGACCTAAAAACAGGAGACGCAATCTTGGCAGGATAATGACAAGGTGGAGAGGCAAGTATTTATTCCAGCAATAACTTCAAAGATCTCTCATAAGCCATAAGCAGAACACCTCTTTTTCTTCCTCCAAACACAAAGCTTCATTGGTGTCCTAGGACCCATTGTCCCTTTCAGGGACAATAGTAATGAGCCACAGAGGAAGCAACCTGAAAGGTCCATAATTACAGATTTGACAGAAAAAATGAGCTGAGAAGGGGAAACTAAGACACCCAGAAAGCAGAGCACATGTTGGGGAGTGGAAACGGGTGGACAGGGTCCCCGACTAATTTTAGAGAGGACACGCATTCCCAGGGGAGTAGCTTCGGGGGGGGGGTTGGGGTGTTACACCCCCCTAATGAATGTATTTTCTGATAAATAGTTGGGTACAGATGCTTTCAGTGGGGTATGATGTGGTGTCTGTCAGATTTCACCTGGGATGTTTACACACACACACACACACAAAAATGCACACACACCCTCTGTTTTGAAAGTCCTCAAAATATTGGTTATTTTACAAAATATTGTGTTTTCTCTCTTAGTACTCCCACCCATCGCATTCCTCTCCCTTTACACTGCCCCTTAGGCCCCTCTCATGCACCCTGCTTGTCGTGTAATGTATTGAAATATTATATGCAAGGCTGATTGTCGGAAAATCTGACGCTCACACCCTCCTAATCTTATTGACCAAGATACCCCCCTGCGCATCCCATTTCAACCTGGACTGAGGGAGAAATGTCACTTTTATTTTGAAGATTCACACTGGCGGCAGGCGCTCTGGTTTTCCAGTTTCTCATGTTTAGCAGGCAGGTGGCTCAGCTACAACAAAACATACTCACAGAAGGAGTGGGTGCCCTACACCCTGTGGCGTCAGAGAGGTAGGGCAGGGGAGGACGCAAAAAAATAATAATAATAAAACACACTTAACTTGAGACGCGATGCGACATCCTCCTCTACCGGTCACCTCTTTTCCACGGGACCCAGCCAACTCCCCTAACCAATCCTGGCGCTGCTCTCACCAGCATGAGAACAGCGCCAGGATTGGTTGGATCAGCCTCACTGAGCACTCTCAAGAGCACTGAAGGCCTGCACTTTCTCTAACTTAGCTGTCTAAGACAGCTGGGTTAGAGAAGTTTAAAATGCGAATATCTGAGCCAAAGAGACATGGGCATTTTAAAGCGCACAGCTCCCTGCTGCCACTCAGCAGAACTGGCACTGCCCCATCCTATCACTCAGTTCAGGACGGGTCAGTTGCTGAAAAATAAAATGGTAATAAATAAACGTTCTTACCATTTTATTTTTCAGCTCTGGCCTGGGGCTTTTCCAGGTGGAGCGCCGCTCCTCCGCTCAAACGGAGGAGTCGCCGCTGCGTGACCTCTCAAGGTTTTCCTTGTTCTCTTAAGTAAGGTTCTCTAAGTATCTCCACTTGTTTTAACGTATAACAATACTTTAAAAAAATGGATATGCATAGACAAACTTACTTGAGAGATCGTTTGCGCACCATAGCATTGGGATTTGACATCAGTACTTGAAACCCCATCCCCGCTCTCTCCCTAGTGCTTGATACACGAGTGCCCTGCTAGTAACAACCATTAGAGTCACAGCAGAACCCAGTTTGCACACGTATAGTAACAGGTACAGATAAAGAGTAGCACTGGTTGTAATGTTATGATATTTTGTCACTTTTTGCATCAAAATGTAGAAAAAACAATTATTTTACCCAAATAAGAGTGAAAGTGGAAAAAGGCAAAAAAATCACGAAGTCATTTTTTAATTGTTTTCAAATAGTTGCAAGTCGTCCGTGATACCTTCCGCCGCTCATAACTTTCCTACAACCGTTTGTTGCATTCAAGGACTTGTAGTTTTACTTTTAACTGTATATGATGATCTCAAAATCGATGCAAAACGATGCCGGCAGCTATGTTTTACATAGTTTAAAAAATGTTAAATTTCACTTAAAAAACTGTGAAATCTTGTTTCATGTGTTTTATGTGAAAACCAAAAGCAAACTTTAGTGACATCTCCTTTAGATACACTTTTCACATCATGCATTTAAACATGTATTCACAATGCCAATCGTTTTGCCTTTTGTTTATTGAAAAAGTTTGTATCAAGCTGCAAGGTTCCAAAACACAAGGAATAGATACAGGGCTGCTGTTAGCACCAGAAGCAGCTGAAGCAGTGGTGGTTACTCGAGCCCACCGTCCTGTGTGGGTTTCATTGAGGCACGTACACGACTTCGGCACTGATTCTGGTGCCGCCATCAGGGTTTATTTACCCTTGGCCTACCTAATTTGGAAGCCCCGGGAGTGGACTCACTCTGAATACCCATTCCAGTTTACCCTTAACTGAACGGGTCTCTTTACATTCATTAGGAAAGCGGTTAACAAGACGCGCTAAGACCACGCATAGCTCTTACAGTTGGATAGGTGACTCGGATGTATCACCCTCATGCACATCGTCTTTACGTTTGCCCTGAAGAAGTCCAATGTTTTGGACGAAACGTGTTGGCTGTTTTCTGCTGTACATATCGCTTATGTGTGAATATGACTGAATAAAAAGAAGATTTGAACACATCTTTGAAAATCACTTTGAATTGTTTGGTTACTCTAAAATCTTGAATATAATTGTTGTCTGGTGCACCTTTTTACTTTGTCTGTAAGTGGCGGTTTCTTTATCGGTGTTGCATCGCCACTCTGTTTGTTTTGTTGCCTCGGGCCACATATTAAATGTTTAGTTTACTGTAAATAAGTTTTGATTATTCAATTTTATTTTAGCCGCAGTGTGCTGCATGACACGGGCAAAGTTTGCTTTTTTTACAGCAGAGTGAGCCGGGCGGTTTGTGTGGGGAGAGGATGGGGTGGATGTGGGAGCTTGAATGATTGACAGGTTAGCTGCTGAGCCTTCTTGGGGTGAAGTGTGCATGTCGGTTTGTATGGGTGCCTTGCTCTGACCAGCCCGTCATACACACTTGAACCCTCGCCTACCTGTGCAATGTACGAGCCCAGGGCATTGCTGCCACAGTGCCCAAGTCTCCTAAGGGGCACTGGCAGCACCTGACCGAGCCAATCCACGCACTGTTTTCATGCTATTTCCTAACAAAAACAGCAAGGGAGCAGTGTCTAGATTGGCTCAGGAGTCATGAGGGTGGAACTGTGGGCCAAGCTGGTGGTCGCAAGTTACATGCATTCCTGGAGGCAAAGTCCCAATGAGTGGAGTGTTCTTCTCTCTGAGACGGACTGGAACTGGATGGTGAGTCACTCAGGTCGTGGAAGGTGTGCCTCATCAAATAACATTGGCACATTAATCAGAACACTGTGCACACTTACCCTTTTATGCCGCTGCATGACAAAAATGTGAGCAAATATCCAGGTACCCAATAGGTTTTAACATTAGCACTGAACCAGATTAGCAATGATGATTTTAATGATGGTGATGGGTGTGTTCATAAGGTCAACAGGGGAGTGCCGGGCTGGGCTCTGCCGGCAGAGGCCAGAGTGGCCCGGGCTCCACCACAGGCAGTGGTGGCACCCGAGCCCTAGGCTTGATGGATGATGGCTGTGCATCTAGAACTGGCCAGGTGCCAGGGCTACTGCATGTAATGACCGTAATGAAGGGGATGGGTGTGTTCAGAATATCATAGAGAAAGTGCCTTGCTGGGCCCTGTCACCAGAGGCAGAAGGGGGCAGAGCTCTACCATAGACAGTGGTGGCACCGGGCCCCAAGCACAGCAGTTGTGCAACTATAACAGGCAGCTGAGGCTAGCATGCGCCAAGGCTATTTCACGTGTTGACAGTAATGATGGTGAAAATGGTGACAGATCTATTAGGAGAACCACAGAGAAAGTGCGGTGCTGGCTTTGTTAGCAGAGGCAGGAGGGACCTGAGCTCTACCACAGGCAGAGGCCACAGGGACCAACAAAATCAATGGCAGGCAGACACACCCAGGATGATCGCAGCAGTGTTGAGCGAAAGCAAAGGGACACCCCGAGCATAAGTGGAAGCAATTATAATGCCAGGCTCACAGGCATTAGCAAGCCCACAAACTAACACCACAGGTTTCTCCCAGGCTTTGCTATCATCGGGCACAAGGACATCCCAGGTTTCCTCAGGCAATGTGATACCCATGCGCTCTAAAACCTGGTCTGATCTCAGGCTACTAGAATTCCAGGCTTTGTGAGTACTAAGCATGTCACCTTTCAGACTGATGCCAGTCAGTATGACAACAAGATGTAGACACTTCTCTGGCTTACCCCAAGCACTGAGAGTACTATGTTAATCAGCCACAGTCTGACACCAGAGAGCCTGAGTTGAGTACCAGCCACAATCCTCCCCTGACCTCCCACTCTCCCCACTCCCTGCCTGCCCCCACTTTTCCCTTGCTGTCTGCTCCCCCTGTGTCTGTATAGTCACCCAAGCACCTTTGAGTACCACGTGCCCTGCCACTTTTCTCTCTGATATCCCAACCACTAAACCTACGCCATTCACCTTCTTTCATCCTCACTGCTTCTTCATTCACATCCTGAAGCACCCCTCTGTTCACATTTTTCTGGCTACAGACCTACCTCACAATGCCCAATTCTCTCATCCTTTGCCCCTCTGGTAACCCTCAGTCTTCCCACTTCACTACCGATTACCGCGCCCACCACTGCATGTCTGCTCTATCCCTTCACTCACTCTCTATCCTCACCATGCCCTGTGTCTCTCTATCCATCCTCTGCCTCTCCACTCATCCTATGTCTTGTATTGTACTAGTGCTTATTATAACTATGTAGGGCACTGAAGCACTTGCATACATGGACAGTAAGCAATGCTAAGCACTACGGACCTCGCACAGCTCAGATAACCCAGCTGGGTGATCAGAAAAACACAAGCCCAATACTGTGCACACTTACCCTTTTATGCAGCTGCACGACAACAATGTGAGCAAATATCCAGGGACCCACGATCATACCCAGTTATTTTGAGGCATCTCAGTCCCGACCTGCATCGCTGCTGTTCTAATGCTGAGGTCGAGATGCACGTCTCCAATACATCTCATATAACAAAGCGCTCTTTCTTAGCCAAGCACTAGAGACCTCGCACACAGATATCAAGGCGATGAGCGTCACGGCCACTCGAAGGCGCATGAATGATTCATTCAGACACTCTTCCGCAGTGATAATAAAGCTACTAATCAGAGGCAAAGGAGAAATCGGCGCTGATTTGTTGTGAGGTGGGTCTTTGCAGTTTACACATGGGAGCTGTAGCATAGAGCACACACCTTCTCTGACAAATGTTACAGGAGGGCACAACAGAAATTACTTCTTCATTTTGTAGTACTTTCTGATTGAAAAAAAGCATTTCGAGAAAAACGATTGCGATATGTATGTTTTTATAAGATGTGTAGATAGTGACATCATTAAGAGCTCTGGAGCAAAGGCTAAAGGCAGTGTGAACTTCTCACAGTGCCTGTCGGTGGGTCAAAAAGGTGTTCAGAAATACTTGGGCATCCAATCCTTGGCCTCTCTGCTGACCAAACTGAGCAATAGTCACTTATTCCAATTGCAATTCTGATTCTGTGTAACTGTGTGTGAATGAGGTACACAGTAGACAAAATACTCAGAAGGCAAAAGTAAATGAAAATACAGTGCTTACAGGTGAGTTGGTGCATTGTGTGTTTTGGGGTTGTGAGTGAAAGGAGGCTGCTGAAGATAAGATATGCATATGGACGAGATGTGGAGAGAAAAGGGTGCACATGTCTAACATAGAATGAGCATACCGGACATGATTGAGACACTCTGAAGACCATTACCCCTTCCAAAGGCCTCAGTAATGTTGAATTCAGTCTCACAATTTCAGAATTGAAACATTTTCAATATTATTTTCAGCAAAATCATTATCACTCGTTTTTCTTAAACAGCTAACAACCACCATTGACAAAGCCAAAAGTCCTGTCTGTTTTAAAATGCATGCCAGTTGCTGGATTATTTATCTGGATGCAATAACTGAAATCTCAGACAGGAATCAAAATATCGGTCGGGTGGCTCACTATAGCAATGACAGAAATGTAGTTTAGTTGTTTAAGTATGCCCCAAATTACATAGGTTATATGCCTTTTCCTCGGAGAGAATCATTACAGAGACCCCAAACCCCTCAGCTTGGAGGACTAGATTCTAACTCTTCCAAAGGGTAGTATGCATTAACTTGGCTTTGAAGTATAATGTATGTGTTTGGTTGCCACTACTAATTATGTAACATTTTTCTTTTTAGCAGCTGGTAAAACCTGAAGGCCTTTACATAATTTTTGGACAAAGAACAAGAGAGTACAGAACTCTGTTGCTCTTGCACAAACACAACACAACCCCAGTGTTTAGGGTAAGAAAACTGACACTAGGGAGAGGTGTGGTGCAGTGGCCGGAGTGGCTGACTCCAGAGCACAGGCTCACGGTCCGATCCCGGGCGGCAGCTCAGCTCAGCACCCTGTGACTCTGGGCAATATCTCACTTAATCTCCCCAACGGCCTCCAGCGCCTTGAGACCCCTAGAGGTGATTAGTTTGCACTTTACAAATACCGGATACATATAAATACTGGATACATACGTACATATGCTACATTATTTTTACATGGCAGTTAAGGGCTATGTATGAGAAGTGGTCTACATGGTGGGTGGGGTGGGGTCACATCAGCATCAATTTGAGGCTTGGAACTGTGCAATTAATATTAAAAGATTGGAATGCTGGAAGTTCCATTGAAGACAAGATAAGAGAGGTGTTGCAGGTCATGATGGCTTTGCTGGCCCGCTACAACAATGTTTGTAAATGATGCAGCTGGTTTTGATGATGTAGTCGACCAGTAAGGGGAGCTAAGGGAGTTCCAGCAGGATAGGGGTGATATGATCCCATTTCTTCATCTCCTGAATGAGAAGTAAAGTGCCTTGTAGGGTGCCCTACTGCCTTTTAATGTTTATTGCTTGCTGTCTCATTGTGTACAGTCAGACAAATCACAATAACTTGTGTTCCCTAAGTGAATTTGATTTGTAAAAGTATAGCAATAAATAAAGAAATCTGTGTGGTACCCACTGCATTATTATCTGAAAGTATGTTAGAGGTTCTCTGGTTATACTGTTTAAGCAGCTACCTACATCATTATCATATGAAATGTCTTTGTTGATGTCATAACTACAATTTCACAATTGCTTCATTAACCTTCTTGCTTTCTCAAATTTGCATGAAAATGCAACATTTGCCCACTCTTCTTAAGAAAAACTCCCGGGGGAGAACCCCCCCTGAACCTTCCATTATGACAGTCGGGCTCGCTCGCATGAAAACTATGGCAGTGAAGAAACTCATAATATGCTTGGTGGTGCCACAGCGGCACCACCAAGCATATTGCGGGTCTTAGACCGCTGCACCACCACCGGGGATCTGGTATCCCCGGCGGTTGCAGAGGTCCTTTGGTGGTCCTTTGGCGGTCGGACCGACGGTGCCTGCACCATCACCGTGGTTACGGCGATCCATAGGACCGCCGTAGTCGTAATCAGCCCCTAAGTCTCTGTTTTGTAAGTCGAAAATCTCCAGCGGGACGAAGCTGCAGGCTGTACCAGATGAGGGCTCCATGAGGCCAGTTATCCCGTCTGCAACGAGCCGCAGAACAGGATTTCTTGCAGCGGAGAAGAAAGTAGCGGAATTACCTAGTTCCCTTCATTTTGGAACAGATCTTTCACAGCAGGAATGGTGTAAGCATGCACTGATCACAGAAAAGTTAGAGCGTTTAGAACCTTGAATTTATTTTTGGCTCTGTTCTGTTTACTGTGTCAAACCTATTCTTCACAAACATTTTGTGAAGAACTGTCTTGCTTCTTTTGTTGCTAAAATCCAGAACATCTACTTGAAAACAAACAAAAATCATCCGCAAACCTCTCTTCTTTGTGCCTCTCTCATATCTAAAGATATTAAAGCAGAAGCAAACTGGTGTAAATTATTTCATACCAGTCCCAAAGAAGTCACTTGGATTCTTAATATCATCAAATCAGGTTCCCTCAGAGAAGCCTTGTACATATCCTGAAAGCCTTGCTGAGGTCACTCTGACTCCTCTAATCTTTCTTGAGCTCACCTTTACTCATCCTTTATCTTCTGTCCCTCAGGAGGGAGCATGCGATCAACACTCTTCCTTCTTTTTACCCACTCCCCATCTCATCTCTTTTGAGTTCACCCTTCTTCTTTAGGCTACACATACATGGGGAGCCGAAGGAGTCACTCTCATCACATCTTTTCTCACATATCCTTCACTTTTTCTGCTTATCTCATGCTATTTTTGCATGCCACCATCTCCTTCCATTTTATTTCCAATGTCTAAAACTGTGCTCACTTCCTTCCCCACAGTTTCCCCTCACTTACTACATGCCTACCCCCACTCTCTTTCCAGCCTCCTCTCACCCTTCTTATTCCTTTCTCAATACCTCTTTTTCAGCAACTTATATTTGTGTCTTCTTCTCAAACTCTTCTGTCTAAGATCCTCAGATCTCATGTGGACTCCTCTTACCAACCTAATGTCCTACACACACTCTCACGTCTAACTTCTTCTCAAACCCTTCTCTCTAAGATACTCAGATATCCTGGGGGCTCCTCTTACCATCCTTATGTCTTACACAGACACTCATCTCTACCTTCTTACACTTACCTCTCACTAAGATATTCCCTCACTCTCAAACACACTCTCCCTTCTCTAAAATCCATCTTTCTCTCAACCTTAACCTCCCTAACACTTTAACTTCTCTCTTTTATGCTTCTTTTTCTCATCTCAATTATCTCACATATACTCTCACTCTCTCAAATTCTCTTTCACTTGCTTAGATAAAAGGAACTCTGTTTTTCTAATATTGCCCATGATTAGGTCAAGTATTGCATGCAAATTTTATAAACTGATACTGATGAAACAAATATGCTGTTGGACCTGGCCCACTCTGCAGAGTTATCCCCAAACATCTTGCCTTAACCCATCCTGTTGTCTAAACCTGTTTTTGTTGGCTTTAAGGACTTTAAGACGGGCAACCAGTGCTAACTTGCTTTAATCATGGTAAATTTGGCTTACACCCAATTGTCACATTTAATTTACTTGTACGTCCCTAGTAAAGTGGTACTATACGTACCCAGGGCCTGTAAATTCAATGCAGCTAGTGGGCCCACAGCACTTATTGTGCCACCCACTTAAATAAGTCTCTTCAAAAATGCCTCAGGTCTGCCATTGCAGTCTTTGTGTGCAGTCTTAAGCTGCCATTTCGACCAGGCAAAAAATTCCTTTTGCCAGGCATAAACCTTCCTTTTTAATACATATAAGTCATCCCAAGGGTAGGTCCTAAATAGGGGTGGGTGGTAAACTCAGCTCTCGCCGGCAGAGTTTGTGCAGTTTTGGCACTCTGCACTCCACTTGGAATGCAGAGTTCGGCAAAAACTCTGCCAACCTGCGGCGGAGCAGGGTTTACCGGCGCGCTCACCTCTAGACTTCATCCCCCAAGAGTAGTGCACCAGGAGGCGCATGTGAAGAGTGGTTGAGAAAGGGGGGATGGGCCTCTGTCAAGGTCTCAGCAATCCCACTGTGGAGGACTTATGTGTGGCAACAGTGGGGGTTCTTGGCCCCCAACGACCCTCAGCAGCCAAGGGGAGTTCATTCCCCAACCAGTCGTGCACAAGGAGGCGTGTTTGCAGAGTGGTTGAGAAAGGGGGTGGGTCCTCCGACGATGTCTCAGCAAACCCACTGTGGGGGACCTACTTGTGGCAACAATAAGGGTTCTTGGCCCCCAACTACTCTCAGCATCCAAGACTTCATTAGGGGTGGCCAAGCAATACTCATCCCACTCAAGGACTTCTGCGGAATTTGCTGGAGCTTTTTTGGTAACTCTGCGAATTCCGCAGAGTTAAACTCTGCAAGCTCTGCCCTGGCCTAGTCCTGAACAGCCTCTAGGGCAGGGGGATTTGCATTTAAAAAAAGTTGGACATGTACTTTTAAGTTTTACATGCCCTGGTAGTAAAAAAACTCTCAAATTCGTTTTTCACTATTGCAAGCCCTACCTCTCCCATAAGATAATATTGGGTTACCTTAGTACATTTGATAAGTGATAAGTTAAAACCCTCTTCAGTGGAAAAGTCAGATTTGAAGTCACCATTCTGAAAATGCCACTTTTAGAGAATTAGCATTTTCTTGCCCTAACCATTTGGTACATGCAGCCTGATTCCTGGATGACATGACTAGGTGTAGTAGGCAGTTGGCCTTTGTGTATTCTTTCCAGACAGCCACACAGTAGAGGGCCTGGATGTTGCCAGGATTGTCCACCCTAACTTGACAAGAAGGGTGGAGCTGTCATCTGTCACATTTGCACATGAAAGACACTGCCTCAGCTCACACACAAAGAACTTAACATTAGTCTATTGTGACTGCAGACAGACGGGGACCAGGACAGGGAAGGGCAGGAAATTCCAGACACCTCTGTGGTGGGTTAACTCCATAAGCTTCTCCCACTTCAAAGTTAGCACCAGGTATAAGAAAGGGACCCACAGACCCACTCTTCAGTACACTCCTGGACCTGTGGACACTAAAGAAGAACAACAACTCTGCTGTTTGAGAAAGAAACCTGGACCTGCTCCCTTCATCACAGGCTACGTGAGTTACTCCAAAGGCTAGTTAGCTGACCTCCAGTTGGTCTGAGCTACAGGGGCAAAACAAGCTCCAGAGGCCTCCCTGCAACTGCCCAGCTGATCTACTGCACTTGGACCTGCCTGGACCTGCAACTGAACATGCCTGAGCCTTGCTGGCCTCTTCCTCAAAACTTGCCTCTCAGGTTCTGAATCCTTGGTGTAGCATCAGTTGAGCTCCTCTTAGAAGATAAGAAGAAATTCTGAAGTTTTCGGCTCCTTGTGACCGCAAACATTCCCATTTGCACCAAGATCTTGACACCCGCACCAACTGCCAAAGCCATGCTCTGGTGTACTCGACTCTTTGCACTACAGCGACCACCAGTGACGAGCAGCAATGCGAGATGTGCACTTCTTGCTACAGCATTGACAGCCCACGCTGACTGCCAACGCAAAGCTCCTGCAAATGACCGGCCATGACGCCTGCACTACGCACTATAGCAAAAGCCCGCTGCAGCACTTTCTCTGTTCCTCACAGCCTCCGCCACTGTGAATGGAACTCTTCATGCTGGACTTTAGGAGGTACATTATCGGCAGGACGAGCCTGGTCCCTAAATCCGGCCTGCGCTTCATTGCAGTCAGCCTGAACTTGCATGACTAGATAACTGCAAGTTGTGCTGTTTGCTTTTAGGCGCTAAACTTACCTAAAATCCTTGAAATTGCCTAGCTCCGGGGTCTACTTGTTGAAGTTTTGTCATTTTGGTGTCAAATATTTTTCAAAGTTTAGTCTTTTTTTCAAAACTGCTGCAGGATTTTTCTTGTGCCCACAAGGGAGTCAGGAGAAACAAAACAAAATAGATTGGAAGAATCTATTTTACAAGGGAAAGGATTTGGGAAGCTTGCCAGGTTATATGCTGTTTGGACCAGAAGTAATTCAAACCACATATAGTTCCATAGTCAACTGGCATGATTAATAATAATTTGTTTTTTACATATCACTTCACAGCACACTTCTGATGTTTCTAAGCATAGGTGCTCTTTATGAGTTGGCCATTATCTAATGCGATAATTATGACATACCATAAAAACTGACACTGAGTTGTTGGATAGGGTGTAATAATTATCGTCTATCTGAGTGTTTGGGGAATAACAGGTGCATTTTGGTGATTAATGCACCAAAATTAGTATGCTACAGTAACTACTGGGCATTTCTCCCAAATAAATACAGATAGGTCTAATTTGTTGATGTTTGTCATAAAATTCATTGTTCCGATATCCTTGCATATTGGACTTTGTCGGCACTCCGAATTAAAGACAGTTTCAAGTTCAAGGTACCCACCTTGGAGGAATCAAAGGATGAGTCTGCCTTTTTGGAATTCTGTCTTGCAACCTGCAGATAAACACATGTACAGCGGCAAACGTTCATCTCTCTGAGTCATCCTGCCAGCTACATAATGACAGGTAGGAGAATGCCACTCAATTTGACATGAAGTATCAGTTGCTCACATGTTTATAAAGGAACTTAAGGCATTTTATTTCGATGTACCTCGGCATCACATCACCATTACTTTTCGCTGGAGGTAATTGTATTGGGAAAATGCATAGAAGAGGTAACAGTAACGCCTAAACTCAAAGCCATAATTCCTATAGGCCTAATAGCTTCTGTTACCCGTCAAAATGTATGGCCCGGTTCTAATAAGGCAAACACAAGGAGATAATGGACGGAGCGCTGAAACTTTTCAGACACTCATCGCCAGTCACAGATCTGGGTTGTATCCATCATCATTCTTTAGCTCACTTCGCCACCTCAGTTCAGACCCAGCTATATGCAAATCAGTCTTGACCCTGTGCCTCATGGGAACAGTCCAGCCCGAACTGCCAAGCTAGGTCTTCCCTGAACCGGAAACAAGCATCCTGGGACCGGTTTCTGGTAACACCCTTCATCAGCCAGGCTAGTTTGAATCCAGTGGCAAAGTGAGCAAGGGACCCACGTCTGGGGATACCCTGCCAACTTAGGGCGAACAAAGCAAACACAAGGAGATAATGGGCGGAGCACTGAAACTTTTCAGACTCTCACCCCCAGTCACAGATCTGGGTTGAATCCATCATCATTCTTTAGCTCACTTCGCCACCTCAGTTCAGACCCAGCTATATGCAAATCAGTCTTGACCCTGTGCCTCATGGGAACAGTCCAGCCCGAACTGCCAAGCCAGGTCTTCCCTGAACCGGAAACAAGCATCCTGGGACCGGTTTCTGGGTAACACCCATCATCAGCCAGGCTAGCTTGAATCCAGTGGCAAAGTGAGCAAGGGACCCACGTCTGGGCATACCCTGCCAACTTAGGGCGAACAAAGCAAACACAAGGAGATAATGGACGGAGCGCTGAAACTTTTCAGACACTCACCCCCAGTCACAGATCTGGGTTCTAATAAGGGCCTATGTCTGCATACTCCAAGAAGTCCAGATTTATATTTGCCAGTGCCCTCTACTATGTTTGACCAAAGTGACTTTCACTGAATTAATATCCACATATTTAATTTGTGGATAGAACTCTGCATTTCATTTTCAGATTCCGAATTCTATAAAAATGTTTGGATGCTTGTATTTTATTTGAAACAAAAAGTTAAGGCCACTGCAGTAAAACGATTGTCCCTATGTTGTTTTTTCCACCTAAATAAGGGAATAGTGCTAATGCCCATAATTCACCATCTGCTGCATAATTTGGAGATTGCAATCAAATACATTTTACTTTTAGCTCAAAATTATCAAGAGCCATTTAAAATGTCGCACCAGTTTCTAAAGCTGCACCAGACACTTTGCAAAACTGAACTGGTCACCTTTAAGCTGTTGATTGTTGCAGTCACCATTCAAAGAGGTGACTGTGGAAACTCTTTATCAGCACAAGGAAACAAAAAACGTAGATACTTAAATGTGATTCAAACAGGGTGGAAAGAATAATTCCTTACTAATCATTATAATGTTTTTGTCACTATTATTGCAAACGTATGCTGACATCTGTTCTTAAAGCAGCAGCTATTTCAATGGGGCCTCAGACGTTTAAAAATCACTGATACTCAGTTAAAAGGATAAATACAGAGTGCAGAAAGTAACAATATAGAATAAGAGTCCAAATAGTCAGCCACCTGATGCACTGATGCCTGGTTTGATTGCACTGATTCAAGGTAATAACCCGTTTTGGGTTTGAATGAGCTGATGCAGAGATAGCACTGGGATGATGTGTGAATGTTCTGATAAAGGTTGATCACACAAACGGAGTTAGAAACAATGCGTATTATCAATGAGTATGATCTGAGTAACCAGTGGCGTAGCTGGGGGGTGGAGGCGGGTTTGGGCAGTCCGCCCTGGGCGGCACTGTGGTTGGGGGCGGCGGAGGTGAGCAAGTCATGTCTGTCTACAACCACAATCCCCTTGCCCCGAGAACAAGTCAGCCTGTTTAAGTCAGAGCTGCTTGTATGGGCCCCTTATATAAATCTTTTGTCCAACGCTGTAGCTGATGGGGGCGAAGTACCAGAAACCTGGAGAGGGGCGCAAATAATTACCATCTACAAGAAAGGAGATGCTTTGACCCCATCAAACTATAGACCTATTAGTCTACTAGACAACTTGCAAAAAATGTTGCTATGCAAGTCCTGGATGAATTGTTAACTTGGATTGAGGACAATGAGGTCTTGTCTCCCTATCAAGCAGGGTTCCGTACAAAAACCAGTACTTGCGGCATGGTGTTTAGGTTTATTCTACTCACCTGGAAATACGTAGTACTAAACAAGCAGAAATTGTATGTAGCTTTTGCCAATCTCCGAGCTGCTTTTGATCTTGGGCCTCGGGAGCTGCTATGAAAAGTTTTATTAGGGATGGGTGCTCCTGCTAATTTGGTTAATTTGCTTCTTAGGCTACACGAGGGCGACTATGCGCAAGTTAGGTGGGGGAGACAGGGAGAATTAACTGCAAAGATTCCTATCAGGCGTGGGGTACACCAAGGATGCGTTCTAGCACCTACACTGTTCTCCCTGTATGTAAATGAAGAGGTCAATGAGTTAAGGGACTGTGCCAATGACTCACCGGTGCTGAATGGCAAGAAAACACCAATTCTGCTGTTCGCAGATGATTCTCTACTTATTTCCAGGACCCCTATGGCCCTCCAGAAACTATTAGACACATTTGAAGCTAGGGGCCTGGAACTAAACGTGGAGAAAACTAATTTCATGGTATTCGGTAAGAGTAAGGGCAGAACAAGAACAGTGAAGATAGCCGAGATTCCCCTTGAGTGGGTGGTCACTTTTGACTATCTCAGGGTTAGGTTGACCAACACTTTGGGGTGGGTTCCCCAGATCGAGAAACTTTATCTGAGCCTGTGCCATAAATCTAAACCCATAAATAGACTCCACAAACAGATCCAGACACGGTCCATAACCCCGCCTTAGAGGTCTACCGGATGAAAGCCCAAAATGCGGCACTTTATGGAGCGGAGCTATAGGGTCATTCTAACACGCGCAAGCTGGCAGTGAGTGAGAACATATTTGCCAGATCCCTTGTCTCTGTTCCAGGCAAGTACCCCGCTGACCCCATTGTATCTTGATCTTGAGCTAAGGAGAGTTGGCGACGTGGCCACATTAAAACCCTTGTTGTTTTGGCTCCGTCTGTGGTCCACCCCGGAACTAAGGGAATATAGTGATTAACTGATAGAAGTCCTAAATATGAGTGGTGCCAAACGGATTGCATGGTTACTTTATGTTGCTACTTGGTGTAGATCCTTGGGGTTGATTAACATATGGGACTGCCCGGTGCGCATTATTAAAAAAGGCACAGCTTCTGTGAAAGCCAAGTACTGGGCTCTTGTGGTTGAATAGTATGTTACAAGTACGACTGCAGGGCGTTTAACTAGTGAGTTTTTAAGTTTTAAGCGTTTAACTAGTGAGTTTTTAAGTTTTAAGTTCCACCCAAAGTTCGAGCCCTTTCTTGATTTGATTACGCGAAAAGTCTCCATGTGAGATTCTGTCTAGGCTGCCTTCCCCTTAGGGTTTTTAACACCTGGGCCCCTGAATCAGACTCAGTCATTTGCCTTCCTTATGGCCACACTCAGGAGACTGTTGAACATATTCTGTTCTTTTGCACCGAATACCGTTTCCTTCAAAGAAGGTGGATCCGACCTGTCTTTTGCAATCTGGGAATCAGATTATTGGCTTGCTTTGAGGATCCTAAGGACTGATACATCAAACCCTATTGCCTTTGCTGTAAGCAGGTATTTATTGAATATTTGGTTTAGGCGACAGAAGTTTATAACCTAGAATGTTTGGGTGGTTTTCACTTCTAGAGATATAATTACATACAGGGCAGCTTGGATTCTGTTTCCAGGAATTTTAATACGATTGTTTGATCACAAGTGGCACTTAGCATTTTAATTACATGATAGTATGTTATTAACTGTGGTTTTAATTGTTCTTATGGAAGTCTTTTAAAAAATGTTGTTTCAAGATGTGCAAATTGGGTAAAGACTGTTTTAGTTATTTATTTCCCACTTATCTATTGTGTATACCCAGATGGTCTGATAAACTGAAGAAGAATATGATGCTGATGAAACAGCCATGAGCCCTAAAAGATTATGATATCCACAGATTGGTATGGATTAGGCACACAACATGGCGGACCCCTTTAGTCTATGTTTTAGAATTTTGGAGGTTTTTGTTGTTTAGAGCTTACCGTTCCATCAGAGGATATTGTACAAGAATTAATTGGTTATTTATTGAATATGGGACTGTGCATATATTTTGGCTGCTATAACAATGTATCATATGTATTTATTGCTTTTGCACTTTTATGGTCACGTGACCGAAATAAAGTATTACTATTACTATTACAAGTCGGCCATCGGCTGCCAGACCCTCCCCCCCAAATACATCCAGCATTGGCAAAGTCAATAGCAGTAGCCAGTGAGGTGAGGGGTAGCTGGAGGGCGATGTGTGGGAGGAGGTTGTCATGGGAGTCGAGAGAGATTTAAAGAGGGGAAAAAAGAGAAAGAGGAGGGGAGAAAAGATGCAACATCAAGCAGTAGCAGTGCTCAGTGTCAGATTTGTAGAGAAAGTGAGAGGAAAATGAAGAGGTGGAGGAGGTTGGGTGAATAAGACAAAGAGTGCAAGGTTGTACTTTGTGCAGAGAGAGTGAGAGTAAGAAACAGGTATACACTCTCATGTAGTGTTAAATGAGAAATGAAAGAAAAAAAGAAAATTAGCACATTGATGTCCACAGTCAAAGGGTACAACTCATCCAATCTAAAGCAAGGATAAGGTGGAATTTTCCTGGAACAGGACCAACACAAGAAAAGGGGGGAAAACCATTCAATCAAGAAGCAGGGAACAGAGATAGGCAAGGAAACCATCCCACCATGGACACGAGCAAGTCTATTCTATCTATTATTGTATGTACTCTATCTACCATAGTACTCTATGTATTGCAAACATGCAGCTGAAGCAGCCTGTAGCAAGATAGCGAAAATAGGGATTATCAGTGGTAATGGCTTCACTAAACATTTTTCCCCATGGACATCCCAGGAGTTTTTTCTAGTGATTACATGGCCTTGAATCACTGTTCTCCGATGCCATGTCTTTGAAGCGATGAATCCAATGACACACAAAACTAAAAAGGGGCACTAAAAGAAAAAATGTGTAGTGGTCCAATCAGTTTCCGCACATTTTTGTAAATTTGTGCACAGATGAAAGTGATCCTCTTGTCTTCCTTTCCTATTAACTAGACTTCCAATCATTTTCAGGCATTTTGTTGTAAAAATGTTTTAATGTAAATTCAAAGAGCAAGCAGATTAAGCCTGGAGACACATGGTGACTTTATTGTCAGAGGACGACAAAAACAATAAAAGGTACTCCATGGAGGAGTGTGTTTGCCAGAGTCTTTAGGGAGTATGGAACTTTGCTCATGTCTTTACATTTTTTAAAGCTAAACTCCAATAAAACTGAAATACTTCATTTTGGTAAAAACACCACATTCTGGTCTGCAAAATGGTGGCTACAAGAACTTGGTTCTCCTCCAAATCTTACCAATAAGGTGAGAAATCTAGGCGTGGTTTTTGAGGACAAACTTTCATTTGAGGGACATGTTAAAGCCATCACCTCACGCTGAAGCTTCTTAGGAAAATATTTCCTTTCATCCCTTCTCACTTGCAAAAAAACATCACTTCAGCTTTTGTACTTTCTAGGATCGATTACAGCAATGCCCTTTCCCTCAAAATCCAGAAAAAGTGCTTAAATAAAATTCAAGTCTTTCAAAACGCTGCTGCCCGCCTTCTCCTAGGCATACCCAAATCTCAATCAGTATCCGCATCTCTAAATCTCTTGCACTGGCTTCCACTGAAGAAGCGGATCGGTTTCAAGGCACTGTGCATTACCTTCGAGGCTCTGCATGGCACTGGACCCCAATTCCTTAGGAAAAACGTTCAGTGGTACACCCCTTCCAGACACCTCAGGTCTGCCTCAGCACACAATCTTATTATTCCTAAATTTAAAAAAGCCAATTGGGGGGGAGTAGGAGCTTCAGAGTCGGGACAACCAGATTTTGCAGCTCCCTCCCCTTGGAACTGAAAATGGAAACATTATTAGCCTTCAGGAAATCACTTAAAACCTGGCTATTTAACTGTTAAATAGTCTTGCATACCTTGTCGGCAATTACCTTCCAGAGCCTAGCGCCTAGACACCTTCGGGTATGGAGTGCGCTCTATAAATCCTACTTTTCATTAATTTAATTTCACCTGCACTTGTAGCAGTTGAGTTTTGAGGAAGGTCTCCTCTATTCTCTGGTGAGCAATACAGAACTCTTCTCAGGCTTCTGGGGGGTGGGGGTGTCAATGGATTCCTTCAGCTACCAGAGAGCTTTGTTAAAATCCTAGCCAGTCACAGCAACATGGCATGTCAGCAGAGCTTCTGTAGGAACTTCAGGCTTGTACGCACCAAGTGGGAACATGGTGTACTCATTTTCACGTTCTGGAAGCACCACAGTAGGGTCTTTGCATGTGTATGTCAAAGTAGACATTCAACAATCTGTCAGCTGCAGTATATACACTTTTTTTTTCTCGCACACGTAAAAAACTCATTGTCTGGTCATATCCTGTGTTACTTCCAGCAGGTCATCCAGTTTGGAACCAGGTACACACCTCCTTCTCAAAGACCATTCACATAGTTCATTCTCTCAGGAAGACAGAACAATCACAACACTCCTCAATCCTTCTGTGGGAGAGCAATTTCGACCCACAGGGTCCATACTAAATAAGCTGACAAGCCTGGACAACATGGTGAGTTCCAAACAGCTTCCCTGCATAAACCCATTCCAATCACAAGGTGGGGCTTAGTGCTCACCAAGACCAATGTATATAAAGCCATCTTTTCTCACACAACAAAGTGTCACTTTGGCACACTCTTTCCCACAAAGACAGACCCTAAACACAGTAAGCCATACTAGGGGCGGGCGAAGGATGAACAGGGGACGAACATGGTTGAATTCCTTGTGAGCAAGACATTGAAAGTGAAGAATCTAAGGTCGGAAATCAAGGGCATCAAAGTATATTTAACAATGTTTGTTTGTTTGAAGGAGCTGGAGGGGGACTACAACCCCCAGTGTGCACTGTGCTATACTGGAGGAGGGCCTAGAGACTCACAACGCTTGAAAAGCGTGCCCTGATACAGTGGCCTGCGGGAGATTGTTTGTATGTTTGAAGGAGCTACAGGGGGAATACAACCCCCAGTGTGCACTGTGCATTCTTAGAGGAGAGGCCTGGAGACTCACAACACTGAAAAGCGCACCCTGACACCGCCGCCCGAGGGACATTGTTTTTTGGTTTCAAGGACTACAGCCCCCAGTGTGCACTGTGCTATCCTGGAGACTTACAATACTGAAGAGCGCGCCCTGACGGCAGGCCACTGGATATCGTTTGTTTGTTTGAAGGAGCTACAGGGGGACTACAACCCCCGTGTGCACTGTGATATCATGGAGGAGGGGCTTGGAGACTCAAAGCACTGAAAAGCCCTTCCTGACACGTTGCACGAAAAACATGCATGGGACTCACCGGGGCATGACCTGCGCAAAGCCCAAGCCAAGAGCAGGCCTGTCTGTGCCTGTCTGCGCCCGAGGAACCTTAGGGAATGGCAATCCTGGTAAGACACCTTGTTTTATTAACCCCAAATAACAATTGGTTATTTTGGGACCTGTAGGCTAATTTAATCAAGGGCAAATGAAAGTTAGCACATGGTATGGCAAAGAAAAATAGCAAAACAGCAAATGTCATCACAAACTATCTCACTGATGCAATGGAGTTTGATTAATTCTGAGATCGCTAAGGGCCAAGAGTTTAGAGATACATTCAGGGAACGAACAGAACAATTTTTCAACAAAAATTCCGGTTCGGTGAGTTCTCACTGTACCCTGTGGGAGGCATACAAAGTTGTCGCCAGGGGCTATGTCCAAGTGGTGGTTGGGGGCAAGAGGAAGGAGCGACGCTCTCGGTGCGATGAGTTAGAACAGGAAATCACAACCATTGAGGCGCGGCTGGGGCTGGAGGGGACACTTGACTTTACACTTGGGCACCGATTGTGCCTCAGACAGAGGGAACTCCGAGATCTGGAGGAGAACACGGCCTGATTGCATAGAATAGCCACGCAGAGGCGTTTATATGACCTGGGCGATAAGGCCAACAAACTAATAGCGTGGCTGGAAAGGAGAGACAGGGACCGGCATTGGGTCTTGGAGCTGCAGATGCCCGACGGTCCTCTGTGCACGTCTGGCGCGGCCATAGCAGAGGCCTTTGCAGCCTATTATGAAGCACTATACCAGTCAGTCTCTAGTAGAATGGGAGACGACAGTGCCGAGCTGCTCAAGGATATCTCTCTGCCAGAACTCTTGGCAGAAGACAGGGAGGAAATTGATCGTTACCTGACAGTGGAGGAGATAGTGGGGGCCATTCTTGATTTACAGTCCGAAAAGGCGGCAGGCCCGAACAGTTTGCCTGCGGAATTATATACATGTGTGGTGGACAAGGTGGCTCAGCCGATGTTAAATATGTTTCAAACTGCGCAGAAAGATGGGCAATTGCCAGAGGACTTACGATTGGCCTCCAATTGTTATTCCAAAGAAGGGTAGAACCCCGAAGCTGACCAGTTCTTACAGGCCCATCTCCCTGCTCAATTTTGAGGCTAAGATCCTGGCAAAGGTATTGGCTAATCGGTTACGTTCAATTATCTCCATTGTAATACACCCCGACCAGTCTGGGTTTATGCCACATAGGAGCACCCGGCTGAATCTCCGACATTTACATGGAGTCATGCACGTGACGGTAACTTGACTAGCTGAAGCAGCAGCTGTGCTCTTGCTAGATGCCCGTATGGCATTCGATAGCATTGAATGGCCATACCTGTTCGCGGTCGTGTCCAGGCTGGGCTTCGGACTGAAGTTTTGCGCCTGGGTCGGTCTGCTATATCGTGACCCGCTGGCGAGAGTCCGGGTGAATGGGACAGTATCCAGGTCATTCATCATACATAGGGGTACGCGCCAGTGGTGCCCTCTCTCACCTATGATTTTCGCGGCGTGGGTACGTCGAAACCCTCTCGTCCATGGTATTGATGTTGGGGGCAGCTGGGAGGAACGTATCTCCCTGTATGCTGATGATGTTCTGCTCTATGCATACAAGCCCCGCCAGACGTTTCATAGACTCATTCACATATTTCAACTTTTCGGCAGCTACTCAGGCTATCAGATAAACTGGGACAAGTCCCTGTTCTTTCCCTAGGCCGGTGAGATCTCCCCTCTCACATCTGCCTGCGCGGCTTCGGTACAGTGAGAGGAATTCAAATGCTTAAGTAGTCAGATTGCTAAGTCGGAGGAGGACTTCAGACTTTGAATTTACACTCGTAACTGGAGAGGTTGCGGGGTGATGTGGCTCACTGACGGCAGCTCCCGGTCTCTAAAATGGGTCGGGCAGTCCTTTTTAAGATGATGTCCCTCCCTCGCCTGTTATATGTGTTACAGTACACCCCATATAAAATGCTATTGTGGGAGGGAGGTAGATCCAGCATAGTGCTGTGCAAATTGCAGTGAGGAGTCTATGAGGGTCGATTGGCGGTTCCTGACATCAGGAGTTATTATCTGGCATCCGAGATCATTAATATAAATGAATGGGTCTTTGCACCCCACACTGACCCAGCGTATCGGGTGGACCACCACACCATGAGAACTGGGGGCTATCAGGCAGCCCCATATCGCAGGGGCCGCAAGAAACTTCTCCTGGCGCACACGTGGACAGTGGTACAGGCATGGCTAAAGGCCACTAAATTGCTAGGGTGGGAGACCAAATTAATGGAACAAACCCTGCTTTGGGAATGTGACCTGTTGAGCGAGGTGGGGCGCCTGTCGGGTTTTCGTAGGTGGAGCCTCATTCGGATAGACTGCCTAGATGTCTGGCAGGACGGGGCCATGATTAAATTCGAGGATCTACAGAATGAATATCAAATGGGCGATGGTGAGCGATTCCGCTACCTGCAGTTGAGACATGCCCTGCGGTGTCATGTGCCGGAGGGAGAATCGATACCCGAATACTCCCCACTAGAGGACTGACTACTCCTCGACCCAATGGTGGATAAGGCTGTTTCTCTCACCTATTGTAAGCTCATGATTAATGCCCTGGACACTATGGGCCCCTTGAGGGAGGCATGGGAGGCAAACTTGGGGCTGCTGGTGGATGACAACTGGGTGGAGGCGATAGAGAGCCCGAGGGATATTGTTATACGAACACGTTTTAGATTGATCCAACTTCAGATCCTACACAGGCCGTATGCACCTAAGACATTCCAACATCAACTGGGTTGTTGCAACTCAGATCGGTGTGCTAGGGGCTGTGGGGAGGTGGGTACCTTCTTTCACATTATCTGGGCCTGCCCCAAAATTCAGCGCTACTGGGCCGGAGTGGCTCGGGTTATGACAAATGTTGTGGGTCTTCAGGTCCCGGTGGAGGCTAAATGGCACCTACCAGGAGTGACGGGGAGAAGAATTGGCCTAAACACACCTAAACTTGGCTCATGATGGCCTCAGGAGTGGCAAAAAGAAACAGTGTGAGGGCATGGGGGCTGCTGATCCTCCTAGGATTAGGGACTGGAAACATGATCTGGATTGGTGCCAGTAGGTGGAAAAAGTAGTTTACCAGAGTAGAGGGTGCCCCAAAAAATGGGAAAAGATTTGGAACTCATGGGAGGAATACAGAATTTAACTATGTAGTGCGAGGGATGTGTTGGAATAGCTGGGGATTGGAACGCCGAGAAGCAAGGGGATGACACTGTGAGTTTTTCTTTTTAACTGTATTACTCCTCTCTGCTCACTGCCATCAGACTGTACCCTGTCTCTGCAATATCTGTAATGGTGTACTAAGCGACTGTTTAATAAAAAGAATGTTTTAAAAAACTATTCTGAGATCGCTAACGTGGAAGAAAAAACGACTGCCACTAAGAGTGCAGCTAATAAGGTTTTGTCTAGTGTAATTGTGGAAGTCATGGAAGAGTCTATACTGACTACAATTGAGTATCCAAAAATATCTGATGTGGTCTCTGTGGCAATGAGTATGAATAGAATTAAACAGGTGCCGTGAGCATCAAATACGTCTTCGGAAATAACAGAGCTTTCATCAAGCCATGAGTCTAGCCCACCACCAGTAAAAAAAGTCCAGACAGCCATCTAGAACAATAAGTATCAATTTTAAGCAGAATATCGGAGCCCTGGACGGAGAGAAAGGCAATCATATTAATGAATGTAATAAAGAGCAGGAGCCCAGCCAAACTAGGAATATTGAGGCTCTGATCAAAAAAGTTCATGCAAAGCTGGACAATATAGAAAAGAAACTCTTGCTAGAAAACAGGGAAGTTAAGGAAAGTGTCTCTTTTTTGGAATTAGCTGTTAAAACTATGTCATGTACAACTCTGGATGGTAAAGGAGTAAATAGTAACCCACAGCCCACAGGAGAGCATGATGTTACAGAAATTGAACATTCAATATCCACTGGTTCCCCAAAAGATAATATTAGAGTACCCCCACCCAATGATATGCAAAGCGGTCAGCTAATTCAAGGACTGCAAGGGGCAGACTTAACCACTTTACCAACACCCAGGGAGTTTACAATTCCACGATGAACAGGTGTGCCTAGGAACAAAATTGACTGCACCAGAGACACTTCATCTGCTCTCAGATGCTACCCCTTATGTTATTATTCTAAAAGAAGCTCCAATTTTTTTTTTTTTAAATCTTTATTTATAAGTTTAATAAAATACAATACGTGCATTTCAAGACACATGCTCGACATTTACGACAGTCAATAATCTCTCTATTACACAGTAATCCTGTTAAATGCAACTTCATGTTCAATGCTTAGTAATACAGGGCCATAAGTATGAAGCCAATTTGCAATCGCAAACGCCGAAATTCTGCAAATTTCGGCATTTGCGATCACAAATTAGCAGTGTGCAATGTATCACACTGAAACCCCCTCGCAAAATAAGGAATCGCAAATTTTGTGATTCCCTATTTTGCGATTGCATTTAAGGAATCGCAAATTGCGATTCCTTAAATGCAATGTAAGAAGCACAGAAAAAGTGCAATTTGGACTTAAGGAATCGCAAATTACCACCAACCTCAAGTTGGTGGTAATTTGCGATTTCTTTGAAAAATGCACTTTTTGCATTTTTCAAAGTGCCATGTGACTCACATACATGCCCTTAGGGCATGTATGTGCGCCACATCTGCACCCATGCTCATTTCAGGGGTGCAACAGGGTGTCCTTTTGACACCCTGGCACCCTTGAAATTGCATTCGCAATTTGCATTCTCTAATTGGGAATCACAAATTGAGAATGTCTTCCCATCCATTCCTATGGGCCTCTAGGCCCATAGGAATGAATGGGGAGGTATTCCTTAATTGCGAATTGCGATTCGCAATTAAGGAATATGTAGGATTCGCAAAATGTATTGCAAATCCTACATACATAGCATAGCGTTTTGCGATTCTCAAATAGCGATTCTCTAAAAATCGCTATTTGAGAATCGCTAATGTATCCTTTGATACATATGGCCCACAGTGACTTAATCCCAATCATCTCTTGCACCCCACGCCAGTTAGATACTCAATTGCTTGTGTCATTCTGCAGGCTGGTATCCTGTTCAGTCTGCGAGCTAACAGATGTCCTCTCCAATAAGTAGGATCTGTAAGGTTACCAGATATTCAGCGGCCTAGACACTGGGGGGTCGATTCCGATGTTGGCCGGAAGCGCACCTAACAGTATTCGTCCGGAAAAAATACGAGCCGAACGCGTGTTTTCCGACCGACTCGAACACTCTACCGAACAAACAAGTACGATGCGCACAACAGCCCAGATTCCGAGCGAGCCGTACTTACCCATTCCAGCTCCTGTTCCCTGCCCGAGCCGGATCCGTAAACGCCGAATCGAGTCGCACGGAACCAAATACACAGCACCTTCCGGCCGGACTAGTACGATGCGTCTCCCGTACGCGCCGAACTCGTCGCTACGTACGGCACGTTTGAGCATCAGGGAGAGCTGCACATAAGCTCCGATTCGTGCCACAAGACGATCCACGGCTTCGAGACGAACAAGCCAGCGACGAGTACGAGTCGAAGACACGAGAAACCCGAACGAGACGAACCAACCATGAATCCCATCGCGCAGGTCCTACCAATACTCTACATCTATTACCGGGACCGGCACGGACGCGTACGGCGCAGACGGCAAGTCAAACACCCACAACACAAACAAACGACACGTACCCGAAATATGTCACACACACATAGGGATGCACAAATGACGTACACAAGCAACAGCAGAACCATAGGCGTGGGATGGCCAACACCAATGCCATACACACCCATAGGGGGATGGATGCCTACCACCCTACAACTACCCCTACTCATGGGTGGCTAGATGCCTGCCACCACACCCCCCCCCCACTCATGGGGGGCTGGATGCCTACCACTACTGCCATCCCCACCCATAGGGGGCTGGATGCCTACCACTACTACTATCCCTACTCATGGGTGGCTAGTTGCCTGCCACCCCCCCACTCATGGGGGGCTGGATGCCTGTCACTACTGCCATCCCCACTCATGGGGGGCTGGATGGCTGCCACTACTACCATCCCCACTCATGGGGGCTGGATGCCTACCACTACTGCCATCCCCACCCATAGGGGGCTGGATGCCTACCACTACTACCATCCCCACTCATGGGTGGCTGGATGCCTACCACTACTACCACCCCCACTCATGGGGGGCTGGATGCCTGTCACTACTGCCATCCCCACTCATGGGTGGATGGATGGCTGCCACTACTACCATCCCCACCCATAGGGGGATGGATGCCTACCACTAACACCACCCCCACTCAGGGTGGGCTGGATGCCTACCACTACTACTATCCCCACCCATAGGGGGATGGATGCCTACCACTAACACCACCCCCACTCAGGGTGGGCTGGATGCCTACCACTACTACCATCCCCACTCATGGGGGGCTGGATGGCTGCCACTACTACCATCCCCACCCATAGGGGGCTGGATGCCTACCACTACTACCATCCCCACTCATGGGTGGCTAGATGCCTGCCACCACCCCCCCACTCATGGGGGGCTGGATGCCTGTCACTACTGCCATCCCCACTCATGGGGGATGGATGGCTGCCACTACTACCATCCCCACTCATGGGGGGCTGGATGGCTGCCACTACTACCATCCCCACTCATGGGGGACTGGATGCCTACCACTACTACCATCCCCACCCATAGGGGGATGGATGCCTACCACTAACACCACCCCCACTCAGGGTGGGCTGGATGCCTACCACTACTACCATCCCCACTCATGGGGGCTGGATGGCTGCCACTACTACCATCCCCACCCATAGGGGCTGGATGCCTACCACTACTACCATCCCCACTCATGGGTGGCTAGATGCCTGCCACCACCCCTCCCCCACTCATGGGGGCTGGATGCCTGTCACTACTGCCATCCCCACTCATGGGGGATGGATGGCTGCCACTACTACCATCCCCACTCATGGGGGGCTGGATGGCTGCCACTACTACCATCCCCACTCATGGGGGCTGGATGCCTACCACTACTACCATCCCCACCCATAGGGGGATGGATGCCTACCAGTAACACCACCCCCACTCAGGGTGGGCTGGATGCCTACCACTACTACCACCCCACTCATGGGGGGCTGGATGGCTGCCACTACTACCATCCCCACCCATAGGGGGCTGGATGCCTACCACTACTACCATCCCCACTCATGGGGGGCTGGATGGCTGCCACTACTACCATCCCCACCCATAGGGGGCTGGATGCCTACCACTACTACCATCCCCACTCATGGGTGGCTAGATGCCTGCCACCACCCCCCACTCATGGGGGGCTGGATGCCTGTCACTACTGCCATCCCCACTCATGGGGGGATGGATGGCTGCCACTACTACCATCCCCACTCATGGGGGCTGGATGCCTACCACTACTACCATCCCCACCCATAGGGGATGGATGCCTACCACTAACACCACCCCCACTCAGGGTGGGCTGGATGCCTACCACTACTACCATCCCCACTCATGGGGGGCTGGATGGCTGCCACTACTACCATCCCCACTCATGGGGGCTGGATGCCTACCACTACTACCATCCCCACCCATAGGGGATGGATGCCTACCACTAACACCACCCCCACTCAGGGTGGGCTGTATGCCTACCACTACTACCATCCCCACTCATGGGGGGCTGGATGCCTACCACTACTACCATCCCCACTCATGGGGGGCAGGATGCCTGTCACTACAACCACCCCTACTCATAGGGCCTGATTCACAGAACTAACTTACGTCAAAACGTAAAGTTAGTACTTTTAGTATTCACAGAATACACTTACTCATTTTGGTATTCACAGAATGAACTTACTCATTTCGGTATTCACAGAAGTTAGTAGTCCTAAGTTTAGGACTCCTAAATGCCTTCTGTGTATACCGAAAGTCTTAAAGTTAGGATTTTTCTCAGTTTAGGAGTAGTTTTAGGACTCCTAAACTGAGAAAAATCTTAACTTTAAGACTTTCGGTATTCACAGAAGGCATTTAGGAGTCCTAAAGTTAGGACTACTAACTTCTGTGAATTCCGAAATGAGTAAGTTCATTCTGTGAATACCAAAATGAATACGTGTATTCTTTGAATACCAAAAAGTACTAACTTTACGTTTTTGACGTAAGTTAGTTCTGTGAATCAGGCCCATAGGACGGGTAATGCATGACACAACTAGCATACTCCCACATAAGGACAGTCTGTAAATTACATCCCACCCCCAACACCATGACAAGCGTGTGTGGTCTGTGTCAAATGCATACAACACTGAACATGACATTGAACATACAATGTGACCCCCTAACACATGTGTCACACATAATTGTGTGTGTGGCCTACACAATGCAAGCAGACCATGACCACTGTGGCAATGTGGCCCAAAGCCCCATCACCACAGTGCCCAAAAGGTAAGTGTGTGCACCATAGCTGAAGCACATTTTGAACAGTGTGGCAATGGGGCCCAAAGCCCCATCACCACAGTGCACAAAAGGCAAGTGTGTGCTCCATAGCTGAAGCACATTTTGAACAGTGTGGCAATGGGGCCCTAAGCCCCATCACCACAGTGCCCAAAAGGTAAGTGTGTGCTCCATAGCTGAAGCACATTTTGAACAGTGTGGCAATGGGGCCCTAAGCCCCATCACCACAGTGGCCAAAAGGTAAGTGTGTGCTCCATAGCTGAAGCACATTTTGAACAGTGTGGCAAAGGGGCCCTAAGCCCCATCACCACAGTGGCCAAAAGGTAAGTGTGTGCTCCATAGCTGAAGCACATTTTGAACAGTGTGGCAATGGGGCCCAAATCCCCATCACCACAGTGCCCAAAAGGTAAGTGTAGTCCTGGTAAAAGCTGCTAAACCAAAAATGCAGGGATTATTCCTGGCCACACAACACCAAACACTACAGTGGCATTGTAGTGCTTGTGTCCCATAGCAACATAGATTGTGTGAGGCAAGCAGTGCAGTGCCAATGACACATCGTTCTAGCCATGTGCACACAAACATCAGCCATGGGGGCCCACATTGTCTACATTCACAAATAACACAATGACAGAAGTCAGCATCATAATGCAGACCCACATATCTGCAGCAATGGACACACAAATGTAGATATCCTGTGTAGACTGTAGATGTCATGTGAACAAATAACATACCATGGCAGCAATGGGACATACTAACCATGATCAATGTGCTGACTGATGACCTAGCAGTCCCAGGGCCAGCAGGGGAAAGCCAACAAACAACATACAGCCAATGGCAAACTAAAGATATGCCAATGCAGTGGTGCAAATGCACAAACACAAACAGGCAGACTCACACTGCATATCATACACAACAGGTGAGGGGGTTGTGTGCCAGTGTCCCCAGGCAAACACACAACACATGAGGAGGCCAGATTCACTAATACACAGATGTCAACACAGTCACATACAAAACTAACTCAGGGATTGGATTCCCCTATGTGGGCAAACGGGCGTTGTGAGATGAGAGGGAGCCCAAATTACACACGTCACACAAGCTTGTAGGAACAGCAACAAACACAGCAAGAGACAGAACCACCGCAGCACTCCCCCCAGGGACCCCACATTGTGGTGACACTAGCCTGCATGACAATCACACTGTGATGGCAAAGGTAGATGTCATCCACACTGTGAACCACAGCCATGTGTCCTGAGCAACAAACTACCATCACACCTATTCAAGCACAAAGCACTCAGCATGGCCTGCCAGCCAAGGCAACATGGAGGTAGTGCCCCAGCCATGCAACAACTCACATTTGCACACACTCAACGACACACACCTTGAACTCCACCAATGTGCAGCAGTGAAGCTCACATGGACTGCTGACATTGCACATGCACCCATGAAAATCCCAGTGGTGGTGGGGGGAAATAAGGTGCAGAAACCCATCACACATGGCCAGTCAACAATACTTGTGAATGTCTGACACACTGCACAGTATGCCGTACATGGGCATGACGTCAAATCCACCCCAAACAATGGGATCCTGGCCATAGTCACACACCAATGAAGAAGCCAAGCTGACCCACAAAGGACACACATAGACAACTTCCAACATTGCAGCTCTGACCCTGAGGAGTGACAGCAGTCACACACACAACGTGTCACAATCACTGAAAGCATACACAAACAGAAAATCACATTACTCGTGTAACCAACAAGTGCCAAGAGGAATCTTGACTGTGTCCCATCTGCGTTTGCCCACATCCCCAGCCCTGACAACAAAGACAACTAGGGATGACAACCTCATTAACATTAGTTTGCCATGCACCCACATCCCGGAGAAACCATGTCCAAGATGCTGGATGAACACAGAACAACTCAGCAAGCATCACAAACAGGAACATCCGTAGGGACACAGCCTGTGTAGGAAAAGGAGAAGGGTACACGCACAGACATGCCTACACAACACACAACACGGGCACAGCCTACATCACGGAATCACGCACTGCCATGAGGGCACTCTACTCCTGTGGAAGGTCAGCTGTGCCAAACCTTGTCTGTGCACGACTCAAACCTGTCAGCAGAACACTCGGTCAGTGAGTCAACAACTACAACACACTGAAGGCTCTGCTCATGTCAGCCTGGGCACGGGAGTGTCACGTCGGTCATCTGCATACACCCAAGACACGTGTCAAGCAACTTGCACTGTGTACACAGATGAGTCCTCCAAATTTGATGTGCCAAACTGCATGTCCATTGGAGACGGGCACACAGTCAGAGTACTAGGAACATTGGACAGTGGTAAGCCCACCAGATGTGCATCAGTGTAGGACAAAGATGGTAATCTACAAATGCTAAACGTACATCCCTGTGTCAAATGCTGAACATTACACCCTCAGACTGCAGCAAAGGATGCTATAGATCCAGACTAGATTAGGACACATATCCCATGGACCACATGGAGCCCATCACAGCAAAACTTCATCTACCTGATCTGAACACTATTACAACAGCAAATGCATGATTCCACACATCTACATCATGTACCTCCAAAGATTAACCACAAGTAAACAAAAAGAGGCTTTATTCAGCAAGTGTGCAACTCAAATCAAAAGTCCAAAATAAACTAAAGCCAATGGCCAGTCCAAATATACAGTCCCAACAGGGTGATGTGTGACAACTTGTCAACAATTGCTTGCCTGCACAGGTACGGACAGGGGACATCCCCCTTGGAGGGGCGTACGAGGGGCAGGCCAGTCACCACAGGGACAGGATCAGGGGATGCCAGAAGGAGGCAGTGAAGGGGAGGTGGGTGCAGGAGTGTCACCGGCAACTGCAGTGGAGGTGTCTGACTCAGGGGGGCTGGCACCACCGCAGGGCTCAAGTCAGATGGTGTTGGTGCTGCAACCACTGCAGTGGGCTGGTCAGATGGAGTGGACTGGGTCCCCAATGCAGTGCCCGAGTCAGACGGGGTGGTTGTGGACTCCACCGCAGTGCATGACTCCAAGGTAGTGGAAGGGGGGCAGAAGAGCTGGGCAGGACAGAGGGGGGACACGGTCTCCACACCAGTGGCACAAACAGGCAGAGCGTCTGGTTTGGGGGTGGAAGAGCAAGTGGCAGGGGGGGAGGGCCTAAGCAGTTTGGGGATGCGGTATCGGTGTGTGGGGGAACCTGGGGCAGGGTGTGGCGGTGGAACCTGTGGAGTGGTGGGCTGGGGGATGGAGGTGAGAGACTGGGTGGTTGACTTGCAGGGCGGTGACGGGGTCTTGCTCTTCCGGGACCGGGGGGACTTGCGGGTGTGGGGCTCACTCTGCCTGCGCCTGGGGGAGGGTGTCCGGGGGCGAGGGGCACTCCCCTCTGTGTAGGTGGACTTCCTCTTCCCCCGGTATGCTGGATTGGAGGGGAAGAGGCCGAGGTCACTGAGGAAGAGCTGCTGATCAGGTGGGGTTGCAGGTGAGGCAAGGGAAGGGGTCTTGGAGGGAGAGGATCTTGAGGGTTGCGGAGTGACTGTGGTTGCCTGTGTGTGTGTGTGTGTTCCCCATCCCCTGTGTCTGTGGTATCAGTCCCCTGATTATGCTTGTGTGCACGTCTTGCCTTTCTCTTGGGTGTGTCTGTGCTGCTCGTGTCTGTGTGTTTGGGTGACTGTGCAGGTGTGCATGTGCTTTGGACAGATAGGGGGCAGGAAGTGTGGATGGGGCAGAGGTGGGAGGGGTGAGGGACTGTTGGAGGAGGGACACTGCTGCCGTCAGGGAGGAGTCCATGGACTTATTGCTCCTCTGTAGGGCAGACATACCCATCGAGATGCCCTCCATGAACGACACCAGCTGTGTCAACAGAGTGGTGTGTGCATGGAGGACACTCAGCATTGCTGTCTGCCCTACATGGAGCTGCCAAAGGAGGTACACAGACTCCTCACTCAGGGCAGCAGGGGACACAGGGGCAGGGGTGCGGTGCCTGGCACGAAGGAGACACGCTCCCGAGTACGGGAGCCTCCACGGACCTCAGGAATGGGAGCCAATGGGAGGGCGGAGGTGGTGGTGGTGGTGGTGGCGGGGCCAGACAGACTAGCTGGCCTTTGGTGGCTGCTGACACCCGCCTCCACAAGGGAGTCATCCTCCGAGCTGCTGTGGTCCTCAGCTGAGGTGGATGGTGCTGAGGACTCCTCGGTGTGGCTCCCCTCGCCCTCCGTGCCACTGGGTCCCTCTGACCACTCGTCCGATGCTGACCCAGTCTGGCTCCGCTGCTCCTCCTGGTCCGTGGAGCTTTCCCCTCCTGTGGCCGTGGATGTATCTGCAAACAATTAGGGAAACAGACAAACATCAGTCACCTGCACTGACCGCACACACCACAGTAAGTACAGCACATTACAGAGCAAGCCCTGGCATCCTTAGTTGAACATTGCCTAAAGTCCCCACACAGATTCTGGGAAGCCAATTGTCAGTCTGATGGTCAACCATGGGACTCACACCCCTCCTGCCCTTGCACCCATCTGTCTGGTGCCTGTCTGATGGTAAGACCCCAGTGCGGACACATGCACCACCTACACAGTTGTTGGACATTGCAGGGAACACAGTGAAGTATGTGAACATGCACACATCACATCTCTTGCCACTGAGTCAGTGCAGGTGTCCGGATAAAGGGATGGCCAGAGTCTAAATAGAAATGCATGTGATGCATACCAGCACTAGACACCTTGATGCACCCATGTCCGGATAGTCAATGCCACAATGGGGTGCATGTTGCACATGTCACTCCCCTGCAGGATCAGTCTCAGGAAGTTTAATGCCATGACACAGAAATGCGTGCAAAGTCATACATTACTGTCTCAAGTCACATGGCCATGGCAGCCTGCCAACAACAGTCTGCACTGTGTCACAATCCGAGGGCATGGGGAATGCTAGTTATGTGACTGACAAGTGCACATGTCCATCCCCCAAATACCACATCATCTGTACTACTATTTGTCCACGTCATACCAACTGGACATATGGGGGACATGAAACACAACTCTCTGAACATGAGCACCTCACAGTGTGCTGTGAATCACAACACAGCTGCCTGAAAGTCACAGTCGCAAACACCTGTGTGCACAGTCAAGTGATCAGACACCTATAAGTCACAGAAGTATCGTCTATCATGGTGACATCTCAGATGGCATGCTGAGCCCTAACCCATAAACATACCAGTAGTCCTGACAACGAAGACACAGCACAATGAGACAGAGGCAGACACCTGAGGGTATATTTCACTGATCACAACATGCCAGATGATACACGGGAGTGGGAGTACAGAGTGTATTGCATGCCCTGGAGTAGGCATGACTGTCCAGCTCCACCTGTAAGAGGGATGAGTCCTGGACAGTAGGCAGGTGGCTAAGCATGTGTAACACACTGGATACACATACTCCTGAGGCCCAAACATTGTTCCCACCAGCAGCATGGGTGTGTGACAAATTCCCCAGGGACATGTGGTGAGTCAGAGCAGCAAGCGGACCACATATCAAAGTTACACCCAGATCACATGTCAGAACTTAGGCATTGTGTAAGCAATTGAGCCACCCATTAATCGCACAACATAGTCACGGGAACAAATGCTGTCCCCCACCTTAAGCAAAGCAAAATGCAATGACACAGTCCCCAAATGACACAATTTCCCGATTATAAGGGCCACACATATGCGTATCAGAGGAGAAGTGGGCATGTCACAAATGAGGGACATGGGTCCTGGACCACATGACTGATGTACTGTGGAAGTTTAACCAGGCCAGAGGAGGGCACATAGCATGTCAGACAAAGTGCACAGTGCAGTCATGGACTCACCCCCTCCTTGCTGCTGTCTCTCCTTCAGCTGCCCATCCAGGTCAGGGAAGACCACCGCCAGGATCCGGAGCATGTGGGGGGTCAGGGTCCGGTGTCCGCCCCTCCTGCGAGGAGGCGACAGCTTCAGCTGGACCCTTGCGATCCTCCGGGTCCAGCCACGAAGGTCCTGCCACCTCTTCTGGCAGTTGCGGATCCTGCGCATATAGACCCCCACAGATCTTACTTTCCGGGCGATGGTCAGCCAAATTTCCTGCTTCTGGTGGGCATCAACCTGTGAGGATGACAAAGTGAAAAGGCCATTACTACACATGCAACATATACGTGCATCACACAGTTGGATATACATGTCTCAATCACAGGGGCATATGATGTACACAGGCAGGGCAACAATGGCTATGAACAGTTTGCCAGCAGTCACTACATGGTATCATTGCATGGGAAGTAAACCTAGTTGGAATGCACTGTTACTGCACTGTACCAGTTCTGTGCATGTGACTACACACTTTGGGGTGTGACAACTACTCAGTGGGCATGCTAGCCAGTGGTGTGCACACTGAAAGCCCTGCTAGTCAGACAACATGCACAATTAGTGAGGCAGTGGACAGCACACTCACCTGCTCCCCTGGTTTCCCATACAGCTTGCTGTACTGTGGAAGGAGGCTGTCCAGCAGGGCCTGGTTCTCCTCAAGGCTGAAGGCTGGGGCTCTCTCCACAGTACGTGCCATTGCAGGAGCCAGAGGATGCATAAACAGCAGCAGTGTTGGTGGCAGATGTCGTCCTGGAGCATGTAGTGCAGGCAAGTGAGCTCTCAGGGGAACAGCCAGCATTATATGTGTGCTGCAGAGGCAGATACTGTCCCATGTGTCCAAAGTGATAGGTCCAAGTCGTTTGCATCTTCTGAATTTGACCAATCCATGGAAGAGCAGCACTAATACACGCCCACAGCATCCTTCAAATCTTCAACTTCATGACACCCATGATTTTGCAACATTGTTGTGGCTGGCCAACTGAATTCACTGCATCAGACTCGTTGGAGCTTCGAAACGCGTCCGTTGCCATGCCAGGCCCCAGCCAATGTGTGCGCACCGTTCTGTCCATTGCTGTACAACGCGTACCAGGCATACAATGCGTACCCGCTCACATACAATGCAATGGGCCGGCCGGGCACACCGATCGGTCCATTGCTGTACAACGCGTACCAGGCATACAACGCGTACCCGCTCACATACAATGCAATGGGCTGGCCGGGCACACCGATCGGTCCATTGCTCTACAACGCGTACCCTCTCACATACAATGCAATGGGCCGGCCGGGCACACCGATCGGTCCATTGCTGTACAACGCGTACCAGGCATACAACGCGTACCCGCTCACATACAATGCAATGGGCCGACCGGGCACACCGATCGGTCCATTGCTGTACAACGCGTACCAGGCATACAACGCGTACTCGCTCACATACAATGCAATGGGCCGGCCGGGCACACCGATCGGTCCATTGCTCTACAACGCGTACCAGGCATACAACGCGTACCTGCTCACATACAATGCAATGGGCCGGCCGGGCACACCGATCGGTCCATTGCTCTACAACGCGTACCAGGCATACAACGCGTACCCGCTCACATACAATGCAATGGGCCGACCGGGCACACCGATCGGTCCATTGCTGTACAACGCGTAACAGGCATACAACGCGTACCCGCTCACATACAATGCAATGGGCCGGCCGGGCACACCGATCGGTCCATTGCTCTACAACGCTGCACCAGGCATACAACGCGTACCCGCTCACATACAATGCAATGGGCCAGCCGGGCACACCGATCGGTCCATTGCTGTACAACGCGTACCAGGCATACAACGCGTACCCGCTCACATACAATGCAATGGGCCGGCCGGGCACACCGATCGGTCCATTGCTGTACAACGCGTACCAGGCATACAACGCGTACCCGCTCACATACAATGCAAGTGGCCGGCCGGGCACACCGATCGGTCCATTGCTCTACAACGCGTACCCGCTCACATACAATACAATGGGCCGGCCGGGCACACCGATCGGTCCATTGCTGTACAACGCGTACCAGGCATACAACGCGTACCCACTCACATTCAATGCAATGGGCCGACCGGGCACACCGATCGGTCCATTGCTCTACAACGCGTACCAGGCATACAACGCGTACCCGCTCACATACAATGCAATGGGCCGACCGGGCACATCGATCGGTCCATTGCTGTACAACACGTACCAGGCATACAACGCGTACCCGCTCACATACAATGCAATGGGCCGGCCGGGCACACCGATCGGTCCATTGCTCTACATCGCGTACCAGGCATACAACGCGTACCCGCTCACATACAATGCAATGGTCCGACCGGGCACACCGATCGGTCCATTGCTGTACAACGCGTACCAGGCATACAACGCGTACCCGCTCACATACAATGCAATGGGCCGGGCAGGCACACCGATCGGTCCATTGCTCTACAACGCGTACCAGGCATACAACGCGTACCCACTCACATACAATGCAATGGGCCGGCCGGGCACACCGATCGGTCCATTGCTGTACAACGCGTACCAGGCATACAACGCGTACCCGCTCACATACAATGCAATGGGCCGGCCGGGCACACCGATCGATCCATTGCTCTACAACGCGCATCCGCTCACATACAATGCAATGGGCCGGCCGGGCACACCGATCAGTCCATTGCTGTACAACGCGTACCAGGCATACAACGCGTACCCGCTCACATACAATGCAATGGGCCAACCGGGCACACCGATTGGTCCATTGCTGTACAACGCGTACCAGGCATACAACGCGTACCCGCTCACATACAATGCAATGGGCCGACCGGGAACACCGATCGGTCCATTGCTGTACAACACGTACCAGGCATACAACGCGTACCCGCTCACATACAATGCAATGGGCCGGCCGGGCACACCGATCGGTCCATTGCTCTACAACGCGTACCAGGCATACAACGCGTACACGCTCACATACAATGCAATGGTCCGACCGGGCACACCGATCGGTCCATTGCTGTACAACGCGTACCAGGCATACAACGCGTACCCGCTCACATACAATGCAATGGGCCGGCCGGGCACACCGATCGGTCCATTGCTCTACAACGCGTACCAGGCATACAACGCGTACCCGCTCACATACAATGCAATGGGCCGGCCGGGCACACCGATCGGTCCATTGCTTTACAACGCGTACCAGGCATACAATGTGTACCCGCTCACATACGATGCAATGGGCCGACCGGGCACACCGATCGGTCCATTGCTCTACAACGCGTACCAGGCATACAACGCGTACCCGCTCACATACAATGCAATGGGCCAACCGGGCACACCGATTGGTCCATTGCTGTACAACGCGTACCAGGCATACAACGTGTACCCGCTCACATACGATGCAATGGGCCGACCGGGCACACCGATCGGTCCATTGCTCTACAACGCGTCCCTGGACAGGTCACCCGCATATGTCACCATGCTGATCACTGGTGAACCTATGCCAGCCACATTTACTTTCCAGGGACTCAGGGGCACACCTACAACACCACACCCAGTCCACACTGTATATAAGGCATGTGTGGCAGCATAACCTTATCTGTGTATGGGGGTGAACATGTGGATTTTGGGGTGGCTCTTGGGGGCAGACACACCCAGGCTGTGCACGTGTTCATGGGGACAGGGTCCTTTGTGTGTTGTGCACCTGACCACTGTGGTGTGCAACTTTTCATTTCTGAGCATGTGTCATGGTCACATTTCCAGGTTGTGTATGTGTATGACATGTCACATACCCCCAGGCTCACATGTGGGAAGGCATGTACGTCACAGGGTGGCCCATTCCAACAATAGTGATGTCCCTCCACAGTCTGTGTGCATGTTGTGTATCACATGTCTCTGACTCCATGTGCACAATGGGAGACAGTCTCCACATCCACGTGGTTTGTGCATGAACTTTGATGGTGTGTGTGTGTGTGTGTGTGTGTGTCACAGACGTCCATGTCTGTCCTGCAGAGGTTACAGGGGCCACTACCTGTGGGTGTCATGTTTGTTTTTCTGACGTGTACATGATACGCCATGTCATGCCAGTATCCATGTGGCAAGACAGGGTCCCTGGGAATCTACCTGTGAATGAGCTGTGATGCCTGTGGAGCATCTGTCCAGACATGTTACTGTGGTATGTGTGTGGAAAGTGAGAGCAGTTAATGGGTACTGTGACACAGCCTAATGGTGTCCCATAGCACACCCTGGAACCTGTTGTCAACACTTGTTGAACAGAGATGTTAGATGATGTCCATGTAGGTGCCATATATGTCCAAACGGAACGACACACACATCAAGTACTTGTGTTTGTTAATGATGTATCATGTGAAATTGAGTATGGTGAACGGCACATAGGTGGGGTGACTGACAATCTTGCTTTCTTCACCTATGCACTGCAGGGCTCCTGCTGTCCATCGACCATTCCCAGACCTGGCAACGATGGTTGAACGTGACAGCATCCGACGGTACCGCTTCACCAGGCAGCTGATTGAGGATTTGGCAGTGCGGTTGGACCCACATTTGCAGCCTGGTGGGCCGTATCCTACAGCGCCGACCCCCAAGGTGAAGGTGATGGCAGCCCTACACTTCTTTGCCACCGGTACCTTTCAGCACACTGTGGCAACTACTGGTGGGATGTCACAGACTATGTTCAGCCGTGTGCTACGCGATGTTTTGGGGGCAATGTTGAGATACCTCAACCAGTACATCTATTTCCCAAAACGTCAATGACTCACTGACGTGAAGAGTGACTTCTATGCCCTGGGGAGGATGCCACATGTAATTGGCTCCATTGATGGGACACATGTGGCTTTGATACCACCACAGGCACATGAGCAGGCATACCGGAACCGTAAACATTACCATTCGATCAATGCTCTGGTGGTATGTCTTGCAGATATGACCATGTGTGTGCCCGTTTCCCCGGTTCGGCACACGATGCCTACGTGATGAGGAGTAGTCGCATCCCGAGGATGATGTCACAGATGCCGAACCAGCGTGCCTGGCTTGTTGGTGTGTACTGACTTTGTACCATTGTGTGTGTTCTGCTATGTTGTTTTCCGCACACATTTTCAAATCGGCTAATGTGCAATTGTCTGTCTGTAGGTGACTCGGGATACCCCAACATGCCGTGGTTGCTGACACCCCTCAGGAACCCTGTGACACCAGCCCAGATGCGCTACAATGAGGCACAAGGTCGGACGAGGAGGGTGATTGAGCGGACCTTTGGTCTCCTGAAGAGCCGCTTCCGCTGCCTGGACAAGACCGGAGGGGCCCTCCCATATGCCCCAGCAAAGGTGTGCAAGATTGTCATCGTCTCCTGCATGCTACACAACCTGGCAGTGCGGAAGGAGTTGCCTCTCATCCTGGATGACGATGACCAACGTCCGCCACCTGTGGAAGATCCTGGCCTGGGTCACGATGCCAGTGAAGATGATGATGATGATGATGATGGTGATGTCCGCACACAGCTCATCACCAAGTTCTTCAGCTGAATGTGAGTCTCCAGAGGGTTGTAATGTCAATGATTTGAGTTTGTATGATATGTGTGTGTGGTGCTCTGGTGCTGTTTGAGTGTGGCCATGTGCTACTTGACTGGATGCGTGCAGCGATGTGTCCTTGCAGGTGGTCTGTACTGCCCAACAGTGTTGACATGCTAACTTGGTTTTGTGTAGTTATCTCGTGACATGTATTAGACATGAGTATTGCCGTTCTGTGCTGTTCTTCAGTGGTTTTGACTGTGTGTCATGTCTGTCCTTCACAGGGTGCTGCCGGAGTTGTCTGATCAACTTGGATCCCCCGAATCCATGATTCAACTTCCAAGGTGGAAGCAGTCGTTTCCCTACAGGTGATGTGCCACACACCCCTGGACTTTCTATCTTCTGCACTTTTTGACTTTGTGGCCACAGCCAGGTTGGATTAGCTTGCATTTGTAGTGGAAACAACATGTTGCAAATGTGTAATAAACCTGTGCTTCACTTTGGGATGTGCGTTGTCTGTAGTCACACATCTGACTGACATTTGCTTACTGCACCTGTAGTCTAGTTGACAGTGACTGTGAATAGGTGGTGTGTCTGTGCATTCCACTGTATTTAGTTGCAACATCAGAATAGGTGAGGAGTCTGATGGCCGTGGTGTGTATGTGTTGTGTGGCCCTAGTGGTGTGTCTCCCTCATATGTGTCACGTCGCCATGACTGACATGACGGTGTTGGACTTGCTGTAGCAGTTAGCATGCACAGTGTCATTTAGCAGATCACCATCTACATGACAAAAACCAAGTTGGAATCACAACAGAGGCAGATATGGTGTATTGGTGAGTTTATTTACATACAGGTGTGAGGATGGTGCACAGGATGGTGGGTGCTGTACATAGAAATTGGAATCCAAAGTTCCCATGTGTATTGGAAGTCTTGGTAGCTGAAATGTCCAGAGTAAGGTCCACAGTCATCTGATAAATTTGGCCAACTAGAGCTCCCCATGTCATGTGGGAGAGTTGGGTTGGCTTCGACAGGGCGTGCAGTTTGCACACAGAGGAAAAGTTCCAGAACAGGTGTTGGCTTCCTGGGGGATGTAGATGGCCATCGGCCTCTCAGTTTGGCCTCCTCGGACGGCCCCTCTTCTTGGGGGGGAGGGGGAGGACCCTCAGGTGCAGGCTGCGGCGGTGCAGGGGACTCTCTGCCAGAGTCCTCCTCCCTCCCTGTGGCATTTGCAGTTGTTTCAGCAGCAGTTGTTGTGGGCACACAGGGAGGTGAGGCCATGTTGGTGCTGATCTGGTGGAGGCATGTCACTATGTCCCTATGCACCGCTGTCAGTTGTTCCAATGTGTCCCACTTGGACTCCATGCCAGACATGTGTGTCTCGACACGTGACATGTGTGTCTCGACATGTGACATGTGTGTGTCGACACGGAACATGTGGGAGTCCAAGCGGGCATGATGGGCAGCCTGCTGCTGTTGTATGTCCTTGAGGATCCCCACTACCTGGCTGACCTCTCCGGTGCTAGTCTGGTACGCATCCGCGTTGCGTGCCAGTTGTGGGTCATCATGCAGTCCAGACCCCTCTGCAAAGAGCGACCTATGTCTACCACCCCTCCCACCACCCCTGGCGACACGTGCAGGACCTGCGGTGGCACACACAGGTGACCGTGGGCCCACTAGGGTGTTGTTCCTGGGCTCGTTGTCACCAGCTTCAGTTTGGGCCTGGGTCCCTGCGCTGTTGTCATCTGTGGTCCTTGGTCTGTCCGTGTTGGCAGGGGTGGCCTGAGTGTTGGCAGTTGTTGGAGGGGTGGGTGCAGGGGGTGCAGATGTTGGTCCTGCTGGTGCTGCATGATGACTCACACCGGAGGGTCCAGCTGGTCCTTCGCCATCCGAGGAGTGCAGTGGCTGATCCACACCAGTGAGCTCAGTGTTCCCCGGAGCGTGGGACAGGGACTCCTCCTCGTCTGCTGCTGTGTCCCCATCATCACCTGTTTTGGGGAGAGACACAGATTGTATATTATGTTTCTACTGGCATCAATTGTTCAAACACCTGACAGTTGTGACTATACCTCTGGATGTGGGCCAGGACATTGCATTCTCCTAAATTGTGACAGTCAGAGAGTGATATTGGTGTAGCACATTGTCCTGCCAACCTGTGGCATGTCAATGTGTATGTTGAGGTGTGTGCATGACCAGCATTGGTGGAATTTGGTTGCCATCCAGGCCTCCTTCTCCCCCCAGCCGTTATCCCACCATGAAGCGTGCTTCCATTGCAGGAGTGCAAGTTGTCTTTCAGGATGTCAGTCAGTGGTGTCCTGCTGTTGGTTGTTGCACAGTTCCCAGCAGGGCCTTGTGCTCCCCCAGCAGTACCCAGTGTCAGCCATCTTGTGAGTCCTTTTCCACTCCCTGTGATGTGAGCATGGTTGAGAGTGGTGTTGATGGGCCAATTGTGAGGGTGAGCAATATCTGTGCCTACAACTCCCATCATGCTATTGCCTCCACCCCCCTTCCCAGCATGCCCATCCTTCCTTCCTTTTGACTCTGCTTCCCTGTGGGGTGGGGTGCCTGTGCTGACAGGATGGCTGGGAGTGTTGTCCTGGCAGTTGTTTGGCTACAAGTCCCAAGAGTGTCCCTGTGCTTCACACAGCATAACCCAGGGTGGTGGTTTTTGTGGGATCTTCAGTTAGGATGTGAGGCATTGCATTCTCCCAGGTGGGTTATGTGGAGTTAATGTTGAGGGGGTGTGTGAGGGGAGGTGCTTGTAACTATGGTCAGTGCTGTGAGACCTCCTTCCCACCCAGCCAGATATCCCACCATGGGACGTGCTTCCATTGCAGGGAGTGCAAGTTTTCTTTCAGGATGTCAGTCAGTGGTGTCCTGCTGTTGGTTGTTGCACAGTTCCCAGCAGGGCCTTGTGCTCCCCCAAGCAGTACCCAGTGTCCGCCATCTTGTGAGTCCATTTCCACTCCCTGTGATGTGAGCATGGTTGAGAGTGGTGTTGATGGGCCAATTGTGAGGGTGAGCAATATCTGTGCCTACAACTCCCATCATGCTATTGCCTCCACCCCCCTTCCCAGCATGCCCATCCTTCCTTCTGACTCTGCTTCCCTGTGGGGTGGGGTGCCTGTGCTGACAGGATGGCTGGGAGTGTTGTCCTGGCAGTTGTTTGGCTACAAGTCCCAAGAGTGTCCCTGTGCTTCACACAGCATAACCCAGGGTGGTGGTTCTTTGTGGGATCTTCAGTTAGGATGTGAGGCATTGCATTCTCCCAGGTGGGTTATGTGGAGTTAGTGTTGGGGGGTGTGTGAGGGGAGGTGCTTGTAACTATGGTCAGTGCTGTGAGTCCTCCTTCCCACCCAGCCAGATATCCCACCATGGAACGTGCTTCCATTGCAGGGAGTGCAAGTTGTCTTTCAGGATGTCAGTCAGTGGTGTCCTGCTGTTGGTTGTTGCACAGTTCCCAGCAGGGCCTTGTGCTCCCCACAGCAGTACCCAGTGTCAGCCATCTTGTCAGTTGTTTTCCACTCCCTGTGATATGAGCATGGTTCAGAGTGGTGTTGATGGGTCAATTGTGGGTGTGACCAATATCTGTGCCTACAACTCCCATCCTGCTATTGCCTACACCCCCCTTCCCAGCATGCCCATCCTTCCTTCCTTTTGAGTGGACTTCACTGTGTGTGAGTGTGACAGCAATGGCAAGATGGCTGACCGTGTGGTCCTGTTGTTTGTTGGTGCCCAGTTCCCAGCAGGGCCTTGTGCTCCCCACAGCTGTGGCTAGTGTCAGACATCTTTGAAGTGGCTTTTGACTCCCTGTGAGGTGTGCATGCTACAGTGCTAACTTGCTGGGCCATGTGGGTGTGAGATGTTGATCTGTGACTACCACTCCCATCATGCTATTGCCTCCACCCCCTTCCCAGCATGCCAATCCTTCCTTCCTTTTGAGTGGACTTCAGTGTGTGTGAGTGTGACAGCAATGGCAAGATGGCTGACAGTGTGGTCCTGTTGTTTGTTGGTGCCCAGTTCCCAGCAGGGCCTTGTGCTCCCCACAGCAGTAGCCAGTGTCAGCCATCTTGTCAGTTGTTTTCCACTCCCTGTGATGTGAGCATGGTTCAGAGTGGTGTTGATGGGCCAATTGTGGGTGTGACCAATATCTGTGACTACCACTCCCATCATGCTATTGGCTACACTGACTTGACCAGCATACACAGAATTCCTTCCTTTCAGTGAGCTTCCCTGTGAGGTGGTGTTCTAGTGGTGGGTTAATATCTGGGAGTATTTGTTGGTTCTATTTGTGCCACTGCCTTGCTGTATTTGTTGTTAGGTTTGTAGATGTCATGACACAGTTACATATCACTATGAGATGGCAGGTATTGTGTTTGTCTGACTAGCATTCACATCTTGGGATGGATATCTTTTGGTTGCTGTGTATTTGCTAAGTGTGCATGGTTTGCCTATCCCCTTGACTGTGATGTGTGTGTGTTGTCACACCATATTGTGTATATTAGTTGTGTACTCACCAGGCTCTGGGATGTCTGTTAGTCCGTATACGCTCACTGGTGGTAGGATGGCCCGCACCTTCTCCTCCCAGGGCCTGAGGTATACTGGTTTTGGAGGAGGGCCACTGCTGGTGTGCTGGCTGAGGAGGTAGTCCTTTTGAGTAGGTCCCTGACCCTCCTGCGCACATCATACCACCTGTTCTGGATGTCTTCCTTTGTGCGCAAACATGGTGATTGTGCGTTGACCCTGTCGACAATCCTCGCCCACATCTTGGTTTTCTGCGACATGGGGGTATGTTGTACCAATGTACCAAACAACTGTGGCTCTACCCTGAGGATCTCGTCTACCAGGACTTCCAATTCACAATCTAGGAACTTATGGTTCTTCTTTGGGGGCATGGTGATGGGTGGTGGTGGTGATTGATGTGTGTGTGTGTGCAAGTGGGGGTGTGAGTGTAGGTTTAGCTGGGTGTGTGTGAGGGTGCTATTTGTAGGTGTGGTAATGGTGTGTGGCTTGTGTGATGTATGAGCTGTGAGTGTGTCTGTGGTTGCTGTGTGATGGTGTTCTGTCTGGCAGGTCAGTGGAATTTGCAAGGGATCATGGTAGGGATTTGTGGCCTTTGTGTAGGTGGAGTTGGAGGTGTGTCCTTGTTCCATTTTTTTTTCCTCCCTGTATTTATTTGCTTAGTGGTTGCTTGTTTGGCCCTTTTTAAAAAAAAAATTTCCTTGGTGTTTTTGGTGCATGTAGGAGTCGTTCTTGTGTTCTTGTGTCCGAGTAGGACGCTGCAGTTGTCTGGTGCGATCTTGTCCGACTCGTTCCCGCTGTGTGTCAGCTAGGTTTCATATGCGGCGTACGAGTCGGTCACGTAGTATTGGGTTGCTTCGGCTGGGTTTTGTATGCGTGTCGGTCGTACGGCTTGTGCTCCGGGCGAGTCGGTCGTGTTTTGCACGCACAGCATCGTACTACGCGGGTCGGAGTCCGCGGGTACATTTCGTTCGGGTTCAATCCGAGTGCGTGTCGGTCGGTTCGTTTCGCGTGATTTCCCGGCCGGATGGCTTGTTTCCGTCCGGCTCGGTCGGTCGTTTTGTATTCCGTCCGAGTCTGTCGGATTTCACATGCATTTCATCGTACTACCCGGGTCGTGCGGCGCCGGTCCGAGTCGGTGGGACTAAATTCCCGTACCGAGTCGGTCGGTATGTTTTCCGGCCCGAATTGGAATCGGCCCCTGGGTGTTGTAGCTGTGCATATGTCTCATTGGTAGTATTACAATATGACATGCTGAACATCCAGCCCTTTAGTGTTAGCAGGTATTTACTTCCCCAGTGAAGTGCCACTTCCCTTTTCGCTAACAATAATGCAATTGCACTGAAATGCTTATATGGCTTAGCGATCTCTTTCACATACCCCAGCAGTGCCTGCATAGGTGAAGGGGGGAGGCCCAAGCCGGTCATTTTCGATAGCTCACTAAATACTTGTGTCCAAAATCGCGCAACTTTGACACAGGTCCAAGCCATGTGTGAGAAATCAGCCATCGGGGCACTGCATCTGGGGCAGGTGTGTGGGCGCAATGGATCCATACGGTGAACTTTGACAGGAGAGACGTATGCTCGCCATAAAATTTTTAAATACAATATCTTATGTTTATGATTGAATGAAACTTTACGTGTTTGTTCACAGCATACCTGCCATAGTGCATCAGTAAGGGGGGCACCCAGGTCCTTTTCCCAGGCTGCACGTACCCCCTCATCCCTAACTGGGAGCATTGCCACTGAGGCTCTGTACATCCTCACCATGAGGTGCTCACCAGTTATATCCTTAATAAGTAGTGTTAACGGGGGAAACTCCTGTGGTTCCAGGGGGTAGCTCGGAACCAGGGACCTAAACGCTCTCTGTAATCTACTCAAATTGAACTGGTCAAGGAACATAGCTCCCTGGAATCTTCCATCCTCTTCCCTGGAGAATATGTGTCCGTCAGGGAACACGTCCCCAATTGTGCACAAGTTAAACTTGGTTAATGTTCGTTGCATCGTGCCCTCCTTTGTAATGGGTACCCAGATGTTCCCAGCAAGCGGGAGAGCCGGTGAGTACAGCAACTGTGTTCCCGTAGTTCGAGCCAACTGCATCCAGGCCCAACTAGTCGCTGACAGCATCTGTATGTCCACCAGGTCCCTTTTTAAACCAGTCGGGAGCAGCGCAGACAAGGGGGTGGGATGTGATAAATCTGCCTCAGGGCGTAAATATGGAATTCGTGAATCGAAATGAAACCAGTGTCTGGAAAAACTACACTGCGCAACTAAATAGTATATGCAAAAATTAGGAATTCCAAACCCCCCCCCGCTCATACGGGAGCGTCAAAGTATCCCAGCTAATCCTCGGCTGCCTGCCACCCCACACCAAACGGATTAATTTAGAGCGCAGTGTATCAAAAAAAGTCTTATATAGTGGTATTGGACTATTTTGGAACAGATATAAAAATTGCGGTAGGACCACCATCTTGACCAGCGCTATCCTACCAGCCATGGCCAATGGGAGTTTAAGCCATCTCTCTATTTTAACATCTAATTTCTCCATAGCTGGACCGTAGTTAAGTTGGAGTATCTGGGCCGGATCCCTATGTATAGTTATCCCAAGATATTTAACCGATTCATCGCACCATTTCAAAGCCAGTTCAGTGTCCCGGTTGGAGGGTGCCTCCGTCAAGGGGAAAATGTCAGATTTACCCCAATTGATATGTAATCCTGATAGCTCACTAAAGCTCCAGATTTTCATCCGGGTGCCGCACGTACAAAATGATATCATCGGCATATAGTGTGATCAACAATGGGCCCGTTTTGAATTGTATGCCCCTATGAAAATGATTGTCCTGGAGGTGGCGCACCAGGGTGTCCATCGCTATCACAAACAGCAACGGAGAGAGGGGACAGCTTAAAGGAGGCCGTCAACATACCGTTCACCTGTATACGAGCCGACGGGAGCATGTATACTAATGAGACCACCGAAATGAACCTGGGCGGCATCCCCAACCTTATCAATGTCGCCCGGAGAAAAGGACATTCTAAAGAATCAAAGGCCTTTTCGGCATCTAAAAGCACTGCAGCTGCTGGTAATGTAGGTGAAATCCTGTGTAGTGTGGCAAAGTACGAAGATTCAAGGCTGTGGACCTGTGCGGGATAAACCCTGCCTGGGCGGGCGAGATCAGCTGATCAACTATCAGGGCCAGCCTGGTGGCCAGCATTTTTGCCAGAATCTTATAGTCAAAATTCAATAGGGACAGCGGCCTGTAAGATCCACAGCTCTTGGGGTCCTTGCCTGCTTAGGTATTAGCGTGATAACTGCCTCGCGGAGGGTCGGGGGAGTACACCATTGTCTATTGCTTCCTGATAGACATCTATCAGGTGGGGGGCCAGTGTCCATTTGAAGGCTTTATAGAAACTGCCAGAAAAGCCATCCAGACCGGGAGCCTTGGACCCATCCATTGCGTCTATGGCTTGAACCACATCATCCACTGTAAATGGCTCAGCCAGGAATTCTCTATGTGCGTTCTCCAGCCATACTAACGCTATTTCATCCAAGTAAGCATTACTTGCCTCAGCATCCGAAGAGACCTTCGTAGCATATAAAACTTTGTAATATGATAATATTTTGGCCTCTATACCCTCGCAATCGGTTATAGTCTCACCTTCTTCCCCATGCAAGCTGATTATGTACGTTGGGGTCCTGTTAGGCTGAATCAGTCTCACCAACGTGGGGCCTGGGCGCTCTGCCTCCCCGTACCTCCTGGCGACCGCATACTTCCCCAAATAATGTGATTCCCTCTCTGCTGCTTCATGGAAGTCAGCCAATAGTGCCGCCCGCCGCCTCAGCCCGGAAGCCGTCTGTTGGACCTGGTACCATTGGCGTGGGTCTCCCATCCATTTTTTCGCTATGCCTCCTCTGTTGTTGACATGTTTTTGCTGGTTTAGATGCTTTGGGCACTTTGCCGCTGCTAATCAGTGCCAAAGTGCCAGTGCTCCCTATGATAAATTGATGTATGGATTAGTCACTCCATGATTGGCTTATTTGATTTACTGTCAGACCCTAGTACAGTGCACCGCGTGTGCCCAGGGCCTGTAAATCAAATGCTGCTGGTGGGCTTGCAGCACTGATTGTGCCACCCATCGGAGCAGCTTGGAAAGCGTGTCTCAGGCCTGCCATTGCAGAGCCTTTGTGCAGTCTGGTACTGCCATGTCGACTTGGTAAGTGCAACCACTTACCAGTCCTCAAACCTTCCCTTTTCTGCATGTTAGTCACCCCTAAGGTAGGCCTCCGGGCAGGGTGCATTGTATGTAAGAGGTAGGACATGCCCTGGTGTGTGTGGCATGTCCTGATAGTGAATTACAGCCAATTTCGTTTTTCACTATTGCAAGGCTACCTGTCCCCATAGGCCAGAATGGGCAGTTTGATTATAATATCTTATAATCCTAACTGACCTAGGGAACATGGTAGAAAAACGAATCTAGTATGCCTGAACTCAGGATGATAAAATACATCTTTTAGTGAAGTTGGTTTTAACATTCTGTGTTTGAAAATACCACTTTTAGAAAGTAGGTATTTTCTTGCCTAACCATCCAGCCTGCCTCTGCTAGCTTGTGTATTGTATGTCTGGGTTTGTGAGTGACAGGGGCTGGGGGACTCCAGGAGACAGGGTGAGTCAGCACTAGGCTGAATAGACCTATCTGCATGAGGAGTGGTGGGAGGAGTAGCACCTGGACCTGAATAGGGCTGTGCCTGCCTTCCACAATGCTGGCTCCACCTCCTGTGGTGTGTCTGATGACCCTGGCCCACACTGACAAAGGAAGAAGTTGTGCACTGGCAGAATGCACCCAGAACTGGTTTGTACTAGGTACAGGACCCTCTGCCTTCAGAGCACAAAGGATTTGCTAGTATAAATATTGGGGCCCAGACCCCAAGACTTTAGATCACTTCTGGGAATCAAGACGAACCTTTGCTGAGGAGAAGAACCAGGAAGCTGAAGGAGGAGACTACCCATATGCTGTGTGTTGTTGGGGCTGGCCTGCAGTGGTTACTTTATTGCCAAAGAAAGGAGAAAAGGACTGAGTGTGCTTTCATCATCTTGAAGAAGATCTCCAAGGGCTTGAACATTGAGCTTGCCTTCTGCCTGAAGTCTCAGGGATACAAGACTTCACCCCCAGCTCCCCTCCTGAATTCCCTTGCTGAGAATTGAAGTGCCTACTGCTGTTGGGCCTTCTGAGAGACTGCGTGTCGACGGGAGCTGGAAGCGCGACTCAACGAAGAGGAAGCGTGTCGCCGCCGCAGCAGCTGTCATCGCATCGCAGAGTAAGCGTGCCACCGCTGCCGCTGTTGCATCCCCGAAGCGCCCCGCATCACCGGAGAAGCGTGCTGCCGCAGCAGTTGTCAGCGCATCGCGGAGTAAGCGTGCCGCCGCTGCCACTGTCACCATCGCATCACCGCAGCACCTCGCATCACCGGAGAAGCGTGCCGCCGCCACAGAGGACGCCGGCGCATCACCAGAGAAGCGTGTCGCAGGGCCTGTCGCGGCTCAGAAGATCGCTGAGTCGCCGCACGGCCATCGGGCATGCGCGCATCCCGCCAACGTTGTCGCATTGTAAGCAAGACGCCATTTTCTCGCATCGCACCGGATCATCATCGCTTCGGAACCAGGCCGCAGTAAGAAACCGGCGCATCCTCCTTTCTGCGTGTAAGGAATTGAAGCATCACCTTCCCTGCAACCCTTTTGTTTGTTTTGCGTTACGCATCCAAAGGTACATTGAGAGTAAAGTGTCGCATTTATCATCTTTATTGAACTGAGCTATTTTCTACCATTTGACAGTCATATTTTTCGTACTATATTGTGGATTATTGTCGTTTGGGTCTTGTGTTAAGTCTATATAAAAATACTTATTTTTATACTACAACCTGTGTGGTGTCCATCTGTAGTATTGTCACTGGGTTACTGTATGTGTTCACAAATGCTTTACACACTCCCTCTGAGATAAGCCTGCCTGCTCGTGCCAAGCTACCAAGGGGGTGAGCAGGGGTTATTTTAGTAGTGTATCCCCCTTACCCTGACTAGAAGCAAGGGTCCCTATTTGGACAAAGGTACCTACCTCTGCCAACTAGAGACCCCCAGTTCTAACACAGTCTGAGCATCTCCTCGCTCTTGGTCAATAGCCCCTAATTGCCTCTCAAGTCCGGATAGGGTAGTACGCAGGTCTTTGAGGATCCCGGCCCCTTTTGATATACATACCCCCCTTATGTATGCTTTAAACGCTTCCCACAGCATCACTTTTGTGTCCACCGTACCCTTGTTTAATTCAAAATAATCATCGATGACCTGACCAAGTTCGATAGCAAATACTGAATACCGCAGTGCCATCTCAGGGAACCGACACTGCTTGGCTCTAACACCCGGGCCAGGGATCTTCAATCCCACCTTAACCGGAGCATGGTCCGACAAGGTATGCGGTAGGTGCTCAGTCTTACTTAACCATGTAACTACATCGGGGGAGAGAACCCAATAATCCAGTCTTGTCCATGTATTATGTGGTGCCGCGTAGTGTGTGTACATCGGCATATCTGCATGTAAGTGACGCCAAGCATCAGTCAGCTGATATGCCTCTAACAACCCTGTCAGAGTGTGCCTGGCTCCTGGTTTCGTATCTTATGTGCTAGCTGTGCTATCCAGTCGTGGGTTCAATAAGATATTCAGATCCCCGCCCATGCACACCTGTTCTGCCCCCATCCTGTCAATACTAGCATGTAAATCAATAAAGAATTCCGGATTGTATACATTAGGAGCATATACATTAACAAATAGTATTGTGTGCCCTAATAGCCACCCTTTTACTAGTAGGTACCTGCCCTCCCGATCCGAGTAGACCTCCACAGCTCTAAAAGGCACTCTCTTGTGGAGTAGAATGGCCACCCCTCTAGAATAGGTGCTGTAATTAGCAAAATAGCGATTTATGCCCCAGCTACTGGCAAAAATGGGGGGGTGTCATGTGTCGACAAGTGGGTTTCCTGCAGGAATGCAATGTCAACACTGTGACGCTGTAAATAGTTTAGTACTTGTTTTCTCTTCCGAGCATCATTAAGTCCCCGCACATTCCAAGACATAAGCGCTACGGTATCAACAACATTATCCGTATGCATTATTCTTCAATTTGGTATCTAAGCTGCTATACGGTCTCACTATCAGTACATATCTTCTTAGCATGTGTCTATAAGTTTGCAAAGTGAACAAATCTGTAAATTGAACCCATCCCCTCAATCTTTACTAAGGGAAAATCCCAACTCCCAAACATTAAGGTAATAATAACGCTGAAATCGTAACACACAAGTGTATGTGCCTAAGCACTGGGGGGTGACAACGCTACGCCTAGTCCCCTATTGCACTCTATCAATAAAGTAAATGTATGTAAACAGCCCACCCCTCGGACAGCGATCAACCCCATGTGTAACAATAAAGGCACCGGTAATACTCATCAATCATGTTCATAGCAGGCAGTCCATCAGCTAGCCGAGAACAAGTCGGCACTAGCACCGGAGTCCGGTATCTCCAGTGAGCGATCCGGCGTGGGGGACTTCTTCTGACGCCCATTTACATCTCGCGATCGAAGAAATTCTTGCACTTCAGCAGGCGTTTCAAAAATTCGGGACCGGCCATCCACATCCACCCTGAGTCTTGCAGGATACAGCATGCCGTACCTCAGCCCCGCCTTCCTCAAAGCAAGTTTGACTGCAGCAAATTTCTTACGTGCGTCCTGCACCATTACCGTAAAGTCTGGGTACAAAGCTATAGTCGATCCCTGCCAGTCCAATGTTCCTTTCTCCCGAGCCATGCGCAATGCAGTGTCCCGGTCCCTGAAGTTGAGAAGCCTCGCCATTATGGGGCGTGTAGGACAGCCAGGATTAGGCCAAGGGCCTAGGGTGCAATGTGCTCTTTCAACAACAAATGTAGCAGTGAAGGATTCTCGGCCAAAAAACTCGACCAGCAATCCCTCCACGAATCCATCCAACCGGCCTGTATTTGTGGACTCCGGCACTCCCATAATGCGAACGTTATTACGCCTTCCTCGGGCCTCCAAGTCCTCATTCTTGATAGCTATTGTTTTGAGCACCCTTTCCATTCTCTCAATCTTTTTAGTGGTTTGCGCGGCGCAGTCTTCAAGATCTGAAATCCTGCCCTCCGCCGTTTCCAGCCTACCTTCATGTCGATCCCGTCGGGCCGCCATTTTGTCAAGCCGTTTGTCCAGTGAGTCAAAGCGCGTATCCAGCGCCTTGAATCCTGCTCGCAGCTCAGACATTAGTGCTACGTTGCTCTGGGGTGCCATCTGCGGGGGACCTACAGCGTCACCTCCTTCCGCCATTGATGTGCTTGTGGCGTCCGACCTACCACTCGGCTTCTCAAAATTGAGTTTCCTTTGCTTAGGGTCTCCTTTGCTCACGACCCTCCTTGTCTAGCGTGTCCGTTCGGCCAACGCGCACTCCCTGGCCAGTTGGAGTATTCTCTTCCAGCACACTGACGTGCCCACAGCACTGCAATGGACCAGGCCCCTCAATGTCACTTCTCTCTCTGATGGTTAACTCACCCCCTCCTCGCGCAGTACGGGATCATAGTCACTGGTATCGCCAAAGTGTGCAATAGGGCTCACGAAGTAGTTATTTTCATTCACAGCCATTTCCAGCAGGGTCCTGGCATCAAGCGTCACAGCCCAACTGATCACACCACGAGCTCAGGTCTTCTCTTGGGCCCTTTGTGTCATGCACACTATGGGAGAGTCTTGCTTCCAGTTTTTCCCTACTGGGCAGTCGTGTGGCTTCTCCTCTATATTCACTGCCCCAGTGGCGTAGCTAGAGCTTCTGGCGCCCGGGGCTATCCCTCAGATTGCCGCCCATGGCCGATAGCGGGAGGGGGAGGGCTGCGGAAAAAATTACATATTTTGCTCCGAAGCCCCCAATGAAGTCAACCGTGTAGCTTGGCTCTATCGCGCCAAAAACCTCCAGCTTGTTATTGATATATAGAAGTTCATTTCACACAAGGCCTAGTGACTTAGAGAAATCCCACACTGCTTTTGTGTTCTGACATTCTTGGCATGCTTTACGTCATAACGTTAGACATACTCCATTATTCCATCCCGTTATCATGTATTTTTAACCTTATTCCTCATCACCACATTCAGTACCTTCCAGCCTGGGTTGTGACCCCTAGCTATGTGCGTGCCCATCCATTTCTGGTGCTTTCCAGCCGTTTTAAGATCTTCTTATAGTTTCTTGTTGCTCAAATGGGTGTAATTTATAATATTTATATGTTTCCATCATCTTCATTGCTTGATTTTGCTCGCGCGGAAGTGTCACTCACAGTTGTTGAAATGTCACTCATAATTACAAAGAAATTCTAAAAATGTCACACATAGCAATCTGAAATCTTGGCAGCTATGCATAATGATGCTATTTATTTCAAAAAGACATATTGAGCAGTTTAATAAAAATCAATTAGTTGATTACAGCACTGCGCACAGCGCCACCAGCTATCATTAACCTGAGGCTGAAAGTAAGTTGCATGGCTAGTCCAAGTAATTAACATTACAATACAATGAGGCATGATGGAGGGGCAAGCCTCAGGAGAAGAGGCTGCCTGAGGTACACATAGCCTAGATATCTATGCTGTATTTTTTCAAAAAGACACTTCGAGACACTGAGCAGTAATAATCCTAAAGCTAAAGCCAGACTCCCTCTTTGCATCTGTCTGTATCCCTAGCTGGGAATAACCCCCACAATCATGCTCTACGCTGCCTCCAACTCCTGACTGTGTACCAGTGAATGCAGCCGGTGCCTGTGCGGGGGAGCCCGACTACTGCTGTCCTCAATGTTCGGCCTCATGGGAGCCCTAATGAATGCACCACTTGCTGCAGCAGTACTAGAATAGAAACGTCGTGGGCTCTCCGAAAATTAAATTAATTTGATTGTGATATTGTGACTGACAACTAGTGGCAGTGGCTGGTTAACTTACAGTGTTCGTTCTTCTTCCCCTAGGCTGAGGCAGCGTGACTCTACCAGTGACGATCGGCCCTCAGTCTCTCACCACGGTCTATTGAATGCATGACGCAGCACTCTCCTTCACCCAGTGGCATCGTGTCGGCCGGGCCGGCCCGGCCTCTCTTGATGTTTGGTGATAATTCACAGGCCTGGCGGCATGACAATTTAAATCCTGGGCCGGCCCCACAGCGTGGGCGGCCTGGCTGTTCAGGACAGGTCTGAGTGAGGTGCGACATGTCCGTTCAGCTCTTGCCTCAGGCTCTCCTGTGTAGACTCCACAGTGGTGGCACAGGCAGGGCCCCTACTGTAGGGCAAGTTGGATTTTATACTTTTAGGATAGTTAATGTTCCTTCCGACAGCAACCGTGCAAACTAAACACCATAACAAATAAACACTGCTTAGAAATGGGTCACATTTGTGAAGAGACCATCTGAAAAAGAGGAGCATACAAAGACACATGCACACAGTATCAGCAAGGGAATTCCAAGCATTCCTGTTTTATTTGAGGGGATTGCGCCCCATACGGAAGATAAGCCTCAGGACTATCACTGTGTTTTAGGGAGCAGTGGTGGCAGCAGTATGTTTACCTTCCGGGTACTCATAGCTGCCAAGGTTTAAGATTGCTTATGTGTGACATTTTCATAGTTTCAGTATACTTATGAGTGACATTTAACGGCCAAATGTGTGACACTTAAGAGTGGCACTTTCTGGCGAGTAAAAGGGAGCAAAGAAGTCCATGGAAACAGCTAAATACCACAAGCAACACCCATATGAGCAATGAAAAACTGTAAGATCTTCAAACTGCTACAAAGCACCTGAAATGGAAGGGCACTAATCTGTCTCTTTCACGTGTTTCATTTCTTTTATAGCGCTCCTCATACCAGTGTAGGGTGTCAGAGCACTTTAGATCATACACACATTATACAGAGAGAACAAATCATACATGTGCAAATCAGTTTATAGGAAATGTTACGTAAGACAGTGAGGATTACAAGTTGTAGGAATCACACATCATCCTTATTAGCAGGCAGTATATTTTAAGTGTGTGGTCCAGAGAGGCACAAACGCAGGATTTTAAACGTACCACCGTGGTTGGTTTTATTAAAAAGAATGTATTTCTACCCAACCTAACCCTTTTAGCAACATTGGGATAATGAAAACCTGGGGGAAAAATAAATTTCTAACCTATACCACACAGTTTAAATGCAGCTCATTGATTGCGTTTCATATGTATATGTGTTATATTAGGATTGTAACTTATGAACTTCAAGTAACAAAAGGATCTCTGTGACAAGAGCAGTAACCCCCTGAGCTTGCCACATAAAATGCAGTGTAGTGATCTGTCTGGCACACGTTCTATGCAGCAGGCACATTAACCATCTGCGCTACTTGATGATGGGTGAAACTGCCACTAGACAAAACGCTTATCTGGCTCCAGCAGGAACATTATTCACGAGAGTTATCTTGACATTTAAATTGCTTCCTGGAGACTCCTGGATTGACAAGAAATTTAGCAGAAGGTGGTTTTATTCCAGAGTACACAGCACCTCAGGGGTGAGAGGGTCCCCACATCATTGTAGTTTGAAGAGCCGATTCCCAAGCGGCCCGACCCACAACAGAGACAGAAAATGGCCTTGGCACTCTTATCTGCTGTTTCTGTGCAGAGACTGAGCAAAGAGAAAGGAGAACATGAACCATGGTAGCGTGCTTCTGACTCGCAGATGGAGCCAGAAAAGAAAAGTAAGCGGGCCAGCACTGCATCGCTTACAATACACAGAGCACACAGGCCTCTCCACTGCCTGAAGTAAAGTAAAAGTAAACTGAAATACAGTCAGGAGAGGGAAACCTGGCGCACGCAATGTGCACCGGGCACCTACACCACAACAGCAGAAACAAACAATAATTTTGAAAAGCCATACGATTCCTACCTTGGCTGTTGAAGCAACAAAAACTATAGTGAAAAGGAGGGAGGCCCTGCGCTCATAGACGAGGGAACCCTGCAGCAATCTTCCCAGAAAGTGCAAAGTTTAACAACTCTGTGCTGCAGCGGCCCGATGCCCAGGGCTGCCCTGAAATGTCCATGTGTAGAGGCTAGGGGGCACAGTCAAACTCGGCTGGCGAACGGCGGCAGCATTTCCTGGGGACTCAAGTCTGTTGGCAGGAAACTGAAAACACATCCTGCTACCGCAGCATGCGCTGACTCCAGACCCTGCAGCGTAGCAAGACAGTCTGCCCACGTGCACACTCAGACGGCAGGCAAAAAATATTTATCCTTGGGTAGCAGGCCTGAGACACTCTCCCACACTTCTATGCATCAGTCCCAAATCACTGCACCTTCTCACCCCAGGGGGATACGTCGCCGCTGCGGCACACGTGTGCTCACAGCACAGCAGCCCCCCCCCCAAGGCAATCCAGGCCCGGGCGGGCAGCCAGGCAGCACAGTCCAGTCCCCAGAGCCGCCGCACCACCAGCCGGTGGTCGGCTCTTCAGGGACTTACGTAGGCTGGATTTCAGTGCCAATTCACCACGATCCTCCAGGCTCTCAGCCGCACACAGCCATTGACCGCCAGATCCCTGGGCCCCACTACGGCGTGTCCCTTAGCCTCACTCACCTCAACACTGGCTAGGCAGCGGCAGTGCCTCCGCACCCGCTCCGGATCTCCCTCCGCAGAGCAGGATGCCTCACCGGGGTCTGCAGCCATCCGCTTCCACCTCGCTGCGATTATGGGGCCAATCAACAAACAGTTAGGCCTCCCGGCCTCGGCAACCCGATCACAGGCTGCCGATGCACAGGGGCCACGCCGTTGTCCCAGCCCCGCCCCGCCAGCCAATCCACTGTTTCCCGCCTGAACCCCAGTCCTCCATTACGCCCGTCTCGCGGTTTTTGCAGTGCTGCGTGCTCAGCGACAGCCGCAAGTGTGTGTGTGTGGGGGTGCACTGTACATTGCTCACTGTAGGGGCGGCAGCCTTTATAATTTATTTGGGGACACTGTATCAGTGTCCCCGAATAAATTATAAAGGCCGCCGCCATGGGCCATCAGTGCCACGTGGCCGCCGCCCCAAAAATAGTGCCGCCTGGGGCGGGCCGCCCCCACCGCTCCCCCTAGCTACGCCGGTGCACTGCCCACTCTATCAGGGAGCACCCCGCCGGATCGCAGTCACTCTGCACGCTCCCGTCGTGCAGCTACATTCAAGCAGCAGGCCCAGTGACGGCACAGCGCCAGTCTGCCGTCCGGCCCTCCGCAACTCTTCTGCACTGCCCGCAATTCTCCCAAGGTCTCCAGGATATAAAAGGTGAATCCCTCACGCTTACTTGATCCAGAGGGGGGTGGGGCGCCACAGTCACCGCAGTGTTGCCTCCAGTTGCCCCTTCAGTGTACGCACGTACTTCAGTGCGCGGCTATATTGATTTCAATGCTCCGGGAGCATCAAGCTCTCAAGCCCGTTCAGCCCACGTCCCTGCTCACAGCGCCGGCCCCAGTCTACTCGAGTTCCCGGCAGACACGGGAGCCCGCCGCTCCGGCGCTGCTCCTGAAGCAGGGTCCAGTTTTACCATATAAATGTCTTAGGCTATTTCTGCCCATACCCGCCCACACCTGAAGCATGAGATCCCCATATGGCCCCACCAGCCAGCATGAAGGGATTTGTTAAATTGACCAAAGTATTGTAACTCTTTTTTTCTGAACACAGTAGGCCCTGTACAGCAGGCCCTGTGCCTCTCTGACTAAAATCACAAGACATCTCCTCAGCGAAGCCCCAGCCCCCCCAAACCCCCACTCCCTCGTTGTACCCGATGTTCACTTCTGTTCTCACATCTATTGAAATATATCAAAACCACAAGAACAGGGAACTTCTCTAGCTAAGAGGAACACGTTGGGGTGGTGTGGTGATGGTCAGTTGCGATATCTTGATTTCTTTATATTATCGCTTTTTTTGCTAGCTTTAAGTAACTCAAGACAAGCACATGACGTGAGAAAATGACCTATAACCTTTCTAGCCTTCCACTTTTTCTATAACGATTTCGCGAAGTGACGCACATTATTCTTGATAATGTACAAATTGTGGGTATGATTGATGTTAGACACCTGACATGAGATGGATCTGTGGTCAAGCACTTCCCCATTAAAAACGATATAAAAGAGGTGCCCACAGTCCACTCAACAGACCACCCTTCCACCGTGTTTTGCGAGTGTGTTCCCCGGTTAACCGCTCTCTTACAGATTTTTGTTTAAGATTGTATGTCATTGTTTTAAGATTGCATATTCTTTCTTACATTTTTGAAAAGCATTTCTCTCCTTGCATTGTTGATTTTAAGCCTATTTGCAATTGCATATTTTTGCTCTCTAATTCAAAATGTACCTTTGACATTTGGTCTTTGCTAAGACTATGGTATTTTGTTCTTTAAAAGTATTTAAAGGTATATCTAATCATTATTGCCTTAAGTTTTGACTTCAAATAAATTGTTTAAACTCTTGATTCAGTTACTGCCTCACACACGTGTATTTCCTCATTTAAGATTACTGGGCACCCCAGTTCAAATTAAGGTGCCCCAAAAACCCTCCCTCCAACCAGAAGGGGGGGGGCGCCACAGTCACCGCAGTGTTGCCTCCAGTTGCCGCTTCAGTGTACGCACGTATTTCAGTGCGTGGCCATATTGATTTCAATGCTCCGGGAGCATCAACCTCTCAAGCCTGTTCAGCCCACGTCTCTGCTCACAGCGCCCGCTCACAGCCCACGTCCCTGCTCACAGCGCCGGCTCTAGGCTACTCGAGTCCCCGCCTCCTCACTCGTCACAACTCCTCCAGGCCGGCAGACACGGGAGCCCGCCGCTCCGGCGCTGCTCCTCTGTTCACGACCGGGGCAGGATCATCGTGACGCCCAGCTCCCAGACATTCTCCAGTGCTTCCGATTCGTCCTTACGGGTGCGCTACCGCTGGGCGGCCGATGCTAATTGGGGATTTCGGCAGAGCTCCACAGCTACGCGGATCTTGGTCCGCGGCTTGGCCACGCCCAGAAGCTCCAAAAGTTGAAATAAAGGTGGTGGAAAACTGGTGGGAGCTGAAAAACAAAATTCTACACTGGATGGCAGCCAGTCACTGTAATACTGAATTTCTATACAATTAAATATTAATGGTGAGGAGGGTAAATTGCATCCTGGATTCAAAAAACGTAAGGCCATGGTGATTGTGTTATTATTAACTTCCGGCATCCAAATGTGGTTAAGTCTCTATTGGTTAAACTTGCTCAAAGATATCAGCCCCTAGATAACATAGAGGGGAAGATTACAGCTGTTCCGCTTTGCTATTTTTATAAATCACCAGCACTAGACACTCCCACCCAAGGGCCCATGTTTCCACCCCATACAAACCGTGACCAGCTGTAGTGAGCTGTAATGACATTCGATAGACATGAAGTTGGGGTCGGCCGATAGGAAACCAATGGAAATTATGGGTCAACGAGCAGGGAGTGTGAAGAAATTGTGTGATGGTCCTGAAACACTAGAAAATAATAGTAACTCACTTGTTATTGGTTCGTGGATTGTGGCTGAAACTAAAAACAAAATGGTGGATAAGGAATGGCTGAGCATTTTAAATACACTACAGCTAGTGTGGTTACAGGAAAGTAGGGTGTTCTAACGTTGAAGGCTGCACTAATATGTTCTCGCCAGCAATGCTCTCAAATAGTGGAAGGGCCAAGGGAGGTGTCGCAGAATTAATATCCACAACAGCGCCACTAACTATAAAGAGACCCTATACCAAATCATGTTTTTTTCAGTTCCTGCATCTTCAAACTGATGAAAAGCAGGACCTTGTGCTTATAAATTATTATAACAATATATTTAATAAAACAAGTAATAAGGTCATTATTAACCTTGAGAATGAACCGGAATGTTGTGTGAGAGATTGCGAGGCTAGTTGTATATACATTTGGGTTGAAGACTTTAATGTTAGGAGATGCCCGTTTGCACCAAGAGAGGTCTGAGGATACAGCAATGGTATAGGTAATGGTCAATTACATTTGCCGCATGACTCCTATGGAGAAGCAATGAACGAGATTATATTCAAATATAATCTAACACTATTGGAACAAAACTCTCATGAACATAAGGGGAGACATATTGTGGGAATGGTAGGTGCTCTATTATTGATCACACCTTACTTTCGGAAAATGGTATGGGATTATTTAATTCAGTTGTGGTTGAACCAAATATTTTTAGCGATCACTCTCTTCTAAAATGAGTGCTCAATATTAAAACTAAATACATTGAAGGACCCCAACTCACAGCAAATATTGAAACATCAGGTAGTAATGGTATAAGTTTTAAATGGACTTGGGTAAACGAAACTGCCTTTCTTGAAAGGATTGTGAAAGGGAATCTAGAAGATTGTTTCACCTGCACAGAATGGGCCTCTGACCCAGGCGAGATAGTGGTAGCCTTTGAAAATATAACAAGAGCAATTGCTGACAACCTAAGAGTGACCAACAAGGATATAAATAAAAAGCATATAGGGTGGTTTGACCACCATTGTACATGAGCAAATGAAAATCTTAGAAAGTCATTGCAGGTAATTCCCAGAAACAAGGAAGAGATTAAAGTATTAAGATACACCTATAAACAAACACTGGACAGGAGGAGAAAAGAATTGGAGGAACAGGCCTGGGCTAATCTGGAGCAAGCTGCGGATATTAAAGACAGTGGGCTGTTCTGGAAAGCCATTAATATGCCGTTTCTAAGAGACGAATCAGCACCTAAGGTGAGGCACTAGGCACCTCAGCAGATTGGATTAGCCATTTTGGAGCAATCTTTATCCCAAGAACGTAAGAGAAGCACAGCAGATAGAACCTAACCAACTTCCCACACTACTTAATTTTGAGCCAGTAAGTTTGGAGCAAAAGAGCACTGCAATTGAACTATATGCAGCAAGAAAAGCCCCTGGCCCAGATGGTGTTCCAGTGGACATGTATAAGTCTCTGACAACACTTTGGGCTTTTATTTTGACCCAAGTTGGTAATGCAGCAGCTTGTGGGTGCTTTCCTCCTTCATGGACAGAGAGCATAATAGTGCCGATTTTTAAGAAAGGTGACGGGGGGGGATGCGAAATGCTACCGCACTATGGGGCACATGCATCAACGAAAATACCGATCGCAAACGGGCAGATTTGCAGAATCTGCCCCTTTGCGACCGGTGGGCCTGATTCACAGAACTAACTTACGTCAAAAACGTAAAGTTAGTACTTTTTGGTATTCACAGAATACACTTACTCATTTTGGTATTCACAGAATGAATTTACTCATTTCGGTATTCACAGAAGTTAGTAGTCCTAAGTTTAGGACTCTAAATGCCTTCTGTGAATACCGAAAGTCTTAAAGTTAGGATTTTTCTCAGTTTAGGAGTAGTTTTAGGACTCCTAAACTGAGAAAATCCTAACTTAAGACTTCGGTATTCACAGAAGGCATTTAGGAGTCCTAAAGTTAGGACTACTAACTTCTGTGAATACCGAAATGAGTAAGTTCATTCTGTGAATACTAAAATGAGTAAGTGTATTCTGTGAATACTAAAAAGTACTAACTTACGTTTTGACGTAAGTTAGTTCTGTGAATCAGGCCCGGTATTTTGCATTTGGGATGCATCAACCCAAATGCAAATTACGCAATTTAAGTAATCGCAAAATTTGCGATTACTTAAATTACGAATGCATTTAGGGAATCACAAATTGCGATTCCCTAAATGCAAAGCATGATGCAATTTCAAATTGCGTATTCGCAATTAGGGATCGCAAATTACCATCAATTTGAACTTGATGGTAATTTGCAAAAACTTTGAAAAATGCACTAAAGTGCATTTTTCATAGTTTCATGTTACACACACACACACACACACACGCCCTTGAGGCATGTATGTGTGCAACATGTGGTAACATCTCAATTTCAGGGGTGCAACAGGGTGTCCTTTTGGCACCCTTGCACCCTTGAAATTGCATGCGCAATTTGCGAGTACCTATTTGGTACTCGCAAATTGCGCATGCAATTCCCATTCATTCCTATGGGACTCTAGGCCCATAGGAATGAATGGGTAGCTATTCCTTAATTGCGATTCGCAATTTGCGAGTCGCAATTAAGGAATATGTAGGAATCACAATTTTTATTGCGATTCCTACATGCATAGGGATTTGCGAGTCCTAAATAGCGATCTCTTAAAATTCGCTATTTAGGATTCGCAAATGCTGACTTTGATGCATGTGGCCCAATATCCCTCCTGGACACATCTGCTAAACGTATGGGAAGACTAATTTTAGAAAAATTAGAAACCTGGACTACTGATAATCTTGTGCTAATAGAGTCACAATGTGGGTTCAGGAGGGATACTGGGTCGGTGGAACAATGTATAAATTTGAACCTTCTTATCAGCAAATATACAATAGCCAAGAAAAGCCACATGCATCTCTGTTTCGTAGATCTGAGCTGGCCTTTGATTTTGTTGACCATACAATGCTGTGGCAAACCATGGAAAAAATGTGTGCCCCCAAAAATATTATTTTGCACCTTTCATGGCTGTATGATTCTTTGACAGCACGTATGGAATACGGTAAAAATGGAGAATGTACAGTACACCTAGGTTCAGAGGCATTAGACAAGTGTGTGTCTTTCCTCGATTTTTGGCCTCCCTACACATAAACTGAGTACACAAGGTTCTGTAAGAAGTAAATGCGGACATCCCGGGAGTTGGTAAGCGGCCGTCCCATGTCCTCCTATGTGCAGACGATGCAGTACTGTTATTCAAGATCGCAAATCGTCTGCCGCGCCTGATAGGTCATTTCACCATATATAAGAAAGAGCTAAATCTGAAGTGAAATTTAACAAAAACCTTTACAATGGTATTTGGGAATGGGAAACAAAAAAAGAACCCATTGTATCAGGGGAACTGAATTAATGGAAACACATAATTTTGTATATTTGGATATTCAATCCTTACGATACCGACAATGGGACCCCCAGTTGAAAAGTAGGGCTGGCAGAAATAAATCTATTTTGCATAATACAGCACTGAAAAATGACGCACAGTTCATGTGTGATAGAGGTTTCAGTATTAGTGCCCTGACTAATCTATCAAGTAATCACTAGTCAATATTTACTCTTGCCCTTATTAGATAGATTTAGTGCAGTGAACCCTTTAAGTCACTGGTTAATGGTAAATATTACATAAAGGGGGCTGATTAACAAAAGCATTTATGAGTACGGGAAATAGTATTACAGGAGTCCTCTTTAATATGCTCTTACAAGACTTTTGGATTGGCCCCGGGACGTCTAACTCCCTAATGTAAAATTGCAAAGAGGGCACAGTCATTTCTATTTGTACTTATTGTATATGAATGCTCACTGATTATTGGCATTAGGTTCCAGATGTACTAAAAGATGTTTTGATTGCAAACCTTGCGAATTACAAAATCAGCGGGTTTGCCACTACAGAAACTCAATTTATTAGATTGAAAACGTATTTCACGTGTCAAAAACGTTTATTCAACTTGTAAAATGGGTTTTGCGACCCATACCAATTCACAATTTGGATGGGGCGTTTTCTTCCGAATTGCGATTTGGTAACCTATATATCAATGATTTGCAACCGCAATTCCAGTCACAAACCATTTCCTACCTACTTCTCACAGGAGGCGTAACTGATTCGCAAAGGGGGAGGAGTGCCTGTGGGAATTGGGTTGGTAGCCTCATGGAGAGTAGGCAGTGGTTCAGGGGAGTGCACTAACCAAGAGCCAAACCTCTCGACTTTATCAATGCTTGTTTTCTAAGAAGTATCTCAACGTATTTTGAGTTACTGTATATATATATCTATATATATTTATATATATATATTGATAGGAGTGTTTTATAGTTAGTTCTTGTTAAATAGAAATAGTGATCTCAGAGGAATCTCGCCTTCTGGGTGCTGTGTCTGTTTGGCTCGTGGCTGAAGCATAAAAATGAGTTACTATGAAAATATCTCAATCCTCTAATTGTATAACACGTCATTATTGAGTTAGTTGTAAAATGGTTAAGGATGGTTTAATCGTCAGATATTCATGGGTGTTACCTACCTGTCAAAATGTTGGAGTGACATTTTTAAATAAAAAATGGAATACGTTTAAGAACAGAAGATGACCGAGGGGTGGTGAAAAATCACAAAGCTGCACATTAATTGCTACAAAACAAGACATGAAGACATGTGGACTGACTTGTTGCAGTGAAAATGTGGAAATTTACACATTACCATATAATAAAAGCTGGCTGACGAAAGTGGCAAGCTCTGAACGCATATTTTCAAGCAGAGACGGTTATCTCGAATGTCTGCTTCGCAAAACCTCTATGCTCAAATTTAAGGGGATGAGGCTACACCTGTCAGAAAATCTAGGAAAATGTGACCTCTCCCTGCAAGGTCAATGCTTTTTGACAGCTTTGCATAGCCTTCTAAATCCATGTCTATTATTTATTTCTATCACATGGCTGCCTATTCTTGCGTGACATTATAACAGGCACCTTCATAATGAAGTTATGCAAATGCAATGTCAAGCCTCAGCCTTTACTAAATGATTTTTGCCCACACGATGGCAATGATATGAACCAGAAAAGTAATTGAATAAGTATTGACTAGATATTAAAACTTGTGAACTAGTTGCTTCAAGGCTTTGATGGCAAGCTCAATACAGTAGTACCGGTTTGTGGCGTTGCGTGGGCTTATGAAATGATTTAAATACTAGAAGAAAGGTCTGTTTTCTATAATGTGCAGTCGATCGACAAACAAACCAAATCTTCAGTTCTCTGTAAAATGTTTTTATGTTTAATGTGTCTTCATAGCAGGAATTGGATTACTTAATTGTTTCTAGGCGCTCTAGAAAGAAACGAATTTCTCTTAAAGGTAACGCTTTCATATTAGGTTAGCTGATTGACATGCTACAGGCATCACTTTACACTAATTATGGTGGAATATATTCCTCCAGCATTTCAGAGGAAGGCCGGATTTGGAAGTTAAAAGTGTGTAAAGGGGTACGAATAGGAGGGGTTTCAGTATTGCTCTGAAGAATATGAGGCTGAATCCTTGTGCCTGTTTGCGGAAAGATTATTACTTACATATTCAGCACCTCTGAAGCCACATGTCTGGCTCCTGTCCCCATACATGTGTTCCTGGGTACCACTAGGAGACTAGCGCTGGCACAGCAGATGAGAAGAGATGGCCATTAACATTTAATTTTATCCTTGAAGTATATATGTGTGTGTAGAGCCTGGCAGGCGTTGCATGGGACACAGCATGTGACACTGGATACATTTTGGCCTTGTCAGCTGAAGCAAGGAATTGTTGAAGGTATGACCAGAGGTTGCCCCTTAGTGGTTTTACACAGATGTTGAAGCGAAGGTGAGAATCAACATTCGATGGTGCAGTGCAGGGAGGACAGGTCTGTACATCTTATCCTTTGGCTGCAAACAGCCAGAAAGGGCTTTAACTGCTTGAGAAAGCTGCCCAAGACGTGTACTACTGGTTGGAGAGGATGAGGAGGATGTAGTGATCTAACATGATATGGAAAAACAAAAGGATGGGGAAAGCCAGGTCTCCAGATTCTAGCAGGTCATTCCAGACATTGACCAGGGCCATATCTGTTCAGGGTCAGGGGTCGTTCCAGATTCGTTAGGACAACAGATTATGTGAACATAACTAAGCACGACTGGCATTCACCGCATTTTCCAAGATGGTGACAACTGTGGGAATAGCTGTTGGTACCAACTGTACCACTTGGCTGTTTTAAGGATGTGAGATCTCCGAGAGTTCTTCTTGTCTGTCGCTACTTTGTCTGTTTAAATGGAGCCCTTAATTAAGGTTGTTATTGGGGAAAATGGGGTTTCTTTATGCACTTCAGTAATGGAATTAGGGCAAGAGGTAGCAGAATCTTTGCAGGGTCTTGTACCTGTCAGTGGAGGAAGTGTTTCCATGGGGTTGAGTTTAGTGAAAGAAAAGTTTTTGCGAGGGATCTTCTGGTAGGATGGTGAGGATGGTTATTGGTCAGTTAATCTATGGGTGTTACGATTATGCAGACTTTTTTAATGAAATTGGAGTTTAAGCATTGTAGACTTCCTCAATTAGGTCATGGCATTAGCAGTGCATTATGGGTGATACATTTCTGCAGAAGGTTATAAAAAAGTTTGTTGGGGCTGGTGATGGCTTCCAAATGCGTTCCAAGACGTGTTCTTTTCTGGCGTCAAAGGCTCCCTTCTTGGATGTTGTGTGTTTGAGTTCGAATGCTTTTTTGGGGTGGGTTTTCTGAGTCAGGCATTCTCGTATTTATGCCACGCATTCTACAGTTTGCTCAGGTTGTGAATGAAGCAATGGCTGTATTGCAGTATGCTTTCATCGCTCTGGGGATGGGAGCTTCATAGTTTCCATTGTACTGTGATCACTGAGGTAAATTTATCGAGGAAGTATATGGAGAGTATTAACTTGTACCTGGTTGAGGTCATCTGGTAGCTTTATAAGTACACTTTGTTAGATTTGAAAAGGGTGGGAGCTTTGCATTTTGTTTCTATTTTGAGGATGGTGGGATGATGTTGAACAGTAGTGTTTTGTAGCTGGGTGATTGCAGATTTACAAGCTATGTTAGAGGATGGTGTGAAGGCATGAGTCTTTCAGGTATGAGAGTGTCACATATTTTTTAAAAATTCTCTGTAGGATGAGATTGAGTAACCTTCTAAATAGAAGACAGAGGGGCATATTTACAAGCCCCTAGCGCCACCGGAGCATCACTATTTTTGACGCTCTGCTGGCGCTCTATGCAAGTCCATGTTTACAAGGTCATGGCTTAAAATAGCCTTGTAAATTTGGCCCTCTGCAACACAATTTTCTGCTGCAAAGGGGCGTGCAATGGGTGTTGCTGTGGGCGTTCCCAGCAACATCCATGGCTTTTGAAACTGCTCCAGATTTACAAGTGCAAGGGTCACTGCATTGGCACTAGGCAGCTTTTTTAGTGCCAGCGCAGGTGTGAGCACAGGGATGCGCTGTATTCTTTTTAGTATGGCACATCCCTGCATTTTGAAACTGGCACAGCAAAATTGCTTGCGGCACCGCGCTGCGCCATTTTCATGTGAATATATGCCACTAGGAAGGGAATGGAGGAGGTGAAGAGTTCTGAGAGAAAGGTGGTGTAGGAGAGTAGGATCTGCTTCACATGGGTACCCCCACTTTTTGCTGATGCTTCACTGTTTTTCGACCTTAGTCTGGCTGGGGCCCTGCTAATCAGAACCCCAGCCTAGCTGCTTCCTCTATAAAATGGTTTCCAAGTGCCTTAGGCACATATCTGATTGGAATCTGGAGTGCCCTTATAAGTCCCTAGTATATGGTATACTATGTACCCAGGGCATAGGTACCTCAGAGGCCTACCAGGGGCTGCAGCATGTATTGTGCCACCCCTGGAAGGCCAGCCAAAGGACACCACAGGTCTGCTACTGCAGCCTGGGTAGGTGGTGCAGGCACCCCTTACTATGATATAGGCTACCTATATCACTACATACATACACACATATAAACCTATAAGTCACTCCTATGGCAGGCCTTATCAATCCTGAAGGCAGAGTGCGTGGTTCCTATGTGAGAGGGTGCCCCTGCATGAGCTGGGCCCCTCTGCAGCGTTCGGAGACCCTTCTCTGATGCTGTTTGTAGTGCAGCCTGACCATATACTCTTAAGCGCATTATAACCTCGCGTTAAATGCTAACTTTGGGATGGCTGCACGGAAACATGTCGTGTTTGGTGTCAAACATCTTGGAATACTACCCCCCCCGCCAGTTCTGGCGGCAGGGGTAGCATTCCACCCTTCTAGAGAGAAAGACATGTACACACCGGTATACCGGTACTGACTTTCCAGAGCCCTGGCATCACAAAATGGATGCCGCTGCCACAGACACGAGTCTGGCCTCCTGCTGCTGACCGAAACTCCGGCAGGGAGGCCTGGACAATAGGTTTCCTGTCCCAGGGAGGTGTGACCACCTCCCCAGACAGGATAGTGTGTATTGGGGCTGGGCGGGAGCACTCTCGGGTGCTTTGAAGTCCTGCACTGGGGGCACAGTTGGTGTCCCTGTGCATACCCCAGTTAAAACCGGCTCAGGGGCTTCCAGCCCCTGCTCTGGCGTGAAACTGGACAAAGGGAAAGGGGTGTAACCACCCCTCTGCCCTGACCCCCCCCATAGGTGGGGCCACAGAGTATGTCCAACCCCCTACCTTAGTATAAGTAGGGGACCCCAGTCCTTAGGACTTTAGATTTACCTGGATGAAACTCTGATACAGAATCCTGGACCTTCGACGCTCTACTTCAAGATTAGAGGACTGAAGAATCTCCCTTGGGGTCAAGGAGTGACTCCCCTGCTTGGCAGGCACCAAAGAAGCAATTGTCCAGTCTGCATCACTGAAGCTCCCATCGGACGCTGAAGTCTTTGCATCACCAGAGGTAGATTTCCAGACTTCCCCGAGACTGCCCTGAGTCCCCAGTGAAGCTGAGGCCCGTAGCTGTCGTGGGTAACGTGGAACCGTGACCCCTGGACACCGAACGCATTTGCAAGTGCATCCTCTTCTGGGTCTCCCACGAAGTCGTGCTTTGGGCTCTGAGTAGCCCCAGCCTCCAGCACCAACTGCATCGAAGATCACTGGCCTCCATTCCATGAGTATCCTGTGAGCCAGCGCCACGTGCATCGACTCGAGGCTCCTTCGCGGTCGCTAGTCCGTTGGCTAGTAGGCCCTCCAGAAGGCCAATCTTTTTCTGCTTGGGCTCCCTGGTTGCTCCAGGCGCGCCCTGACTTACCTTCGCTGGGTGAGTCCCCCAGACCTTGCTGGTCTGCAACATCGTCCTTCTTCCATTTCTACGAGACTTGCCGTTGCCAAGGCGTGTTTGGTCCAATCCGGTCGCCGATACCCCTGCAATCGACAAACTTTGTGGGACAGCTCGAATCCAGCTCCTGGTCATCGTCGACGCCTCCTGGACCTCGTGGCTGAAGAGTCAAGATGACTGTCAACCTACCTGAAGCACTCGACATCGGTGGGCATCTGCTCATCGCCTTCCTGGTCACTGGCTAGTGACCCAGACTCTGTCCCCTCTGCTTTCAGGTTCTTCCGATCTTCGATCCACCTTTGGATCCACCCGAACACTTTCGACTTGGCCGCCAGCAGCACTTTGCAGCAGATCGCCATTGAAAGCGACGACGAAACCCGACCCCGAAAGACACCTATGCACCCGGCTCCCCTGGGTGAGGTAACTTCGAGTACTCCGGTGCTCCCGTGGGTATTGACACTAGAACAGCCTAGTTCTCAAAGGGTTTGCTCCAAGTCCTCCTCTAAGTGTCCCTTTTCTTTTAAATTCTAATCGCGACTTTCCCCATAGAAGTTAACGGCGGTTCGCGGCTGTGTTCATACACTGCACGCGTCCCCGTGGGTCCCCTGTGTCACTACCTTGGGTGGTTCCTTGTGGTCCAAGCACTTCTACAGGCTCTAGGCCTTGTGTCTAGCTCAGTCGTGGTTCTTATACCACTTTATTGGTATATGGTTTGGTACGCCCCTGGGGCTCAAGCGTGTATTTGTGCTATTACTGTAGATAACTAACTTATAATTTATGTACTTCGAACTCTAGCCTCATAAAGAGACTAGAGGGTGTGTTTAGTAATAAATACATATATTTTGAATATATACCTGGTGTGGTCCTCTTTCATTTGGTCACTCAAGAGAATATAGACTGGTAAAACAAGCTGCTTTACATTCCTTCAAGACTTAGCCTGAAGGCTGCTCTCCATAGCTACCACTAGGATAGCTTTCAATAAAGGTTGTCTTTTACCTATCTCCAATAAGGGGTTGTTTGGACTGGTGCAAGGTGCCCACTATAATTAGTGGACAGCATATGCCAGGCCAACTTCTCACATTGGTGTGCAGCGTGTGGGATTCCAGCTTGCTATTGTTTTACCAGATAATCTCAATTGAATTGATCAACTGAAAACCACTAAGGGTACCTAAGGTACATATAAATCAAGCTTAGTAATACAGTAAGTTCTACTGAACTTAGAGTTGTGTGTTAAGGGATAGCACACCCTTTCTACAACTCAAGAGAGTTTAGTAGGCCACACTAGAGTAGGTAGTGCATACACCACACCTCACTAGTAATGTCTTCAAAGCCAGGACCCAGTGAGTCCTTGCCAGAAGCCAGTGGGCTTCTTCCCTCTAAGTATGATAAACTCCCATTCTTGGAATTGAGAGCATTATTCAATACTAGGAAGTTGAAGGCAGGCAAAAGTGCCAGCACCCAGCACCTCAGGGAGGTGTTACTAGCTGATGATCTCAGCAGGCCCCTAGGGTCTGAAGGGGTAGGCAAAGAGGGTGGGGCAGAAGATGAGGAAGGGGTAGGGGTGAAGAAACCCAGGCCCCCCCCCTCTGAAACTGGCCAGGAAGGTGAAAATGACCTTGTCCTGGAAAACCCAATTCCTCCTGTGGAGGAGGAAGAGGGGAGGATCAGACTGACCTCCCCTTTGTCCCCCAGGAAGAGTTCTGAGTGTGCCCAGAAGGTCTAGGGTCTCATTCTCAGGAGTCTAACCACTCTGACACCTCAATAGGGACCTCTGTCTCCTCGCATAGGAGGGAATCCTCTCATGAGAGGAGAAAGAGACTGATTCAGTATGAGCAAACTCAGCTTGAACTCAGAAAACAGCAATTGGCTATAGACAGGGAGTCCCTAGATCTCTATAGAGAGAGACAAAAGTTGGGACTAGAGTCCCATGGTGGCAGCAGTTTCCCCAAAGATAGGGAAAGGTCTTATGACCATAGAAACCTGAGCAAGATTGTCCCTCCCTACCAGAGTGGGGATGACATCCACAAATGGATAACTGCTCTAGAGAGGGCCTGTAAAGTACAGAGGGTCCCTCAGGAGCAGTGGGCAGCAATCTTGTGGCTCTCCTTTGCAGACAAAGGTAGAGACAAGCTCCTCACTGTTAGAGAGGAGGATGCTGATAATTACAAAGTCTTGAAGAGTGCTCTAATTGATGGGTTTGGCCTAACCACTGAACAATACAGGTTAAAGTTCAGGGATACCCAAAAAGCACAGAGTCAAGACTGGGTGGACTTTGTTGATTGTTCTGCCAAGGCTCTGGAAGGTTGGTTATTGGGCAGTAAGGTATGTGACTTCACAGGATTGTACAATCTGATCATGAGGGAGCAGATTCTTAATAACTGTCAAAATCAGCTGTTGCATCAGCACCTGGTAGACTCTGATCTGACCTCTCCCCAAGAATTGGGAAAGAAGGCAGACAAATGGGTCAGAACCAGGGTGAGGCAGAAGGTACAGAACCAAGGTGGTGACCCTAAGAAGCAAGATTCTAAAAACTCTGATAAGGGTGGGGAGAAGGGTAAAGACCAAAAGTCTTCACAAGGCCCCCAAAAATCTTCTTCAGGTGGGGATTCACAGTCTAACAAGGGAAGAGGCCAAAAGAAACCATGGTGCAAGGTCTGTAAGCAAAAGACCCACTGGACCAGTGATTGCACCAAGTCCAAAGACTCTACTCCAGCCCCCACCAATGCCCTTAAGGCACCTGCTCCCCCTAGTGCAGTTACAATTGGTGGTGGGACTACACAAGCCAAGGATTTAGTAGGGTTGACCCTGGGTAAGGAGATGAGCTCTGACCTAGTCAGAGAACTCACTCAGGCTGTCATAGTCTGTGATGGAGGCATGGATATGACCTCCTCTGTGAGTCCCAGTAATCTGGGCAAGTACAGACATCAGCCCTTAATCAATGGAAGAGAGGCTTTGGCATTTAGGGACACAGGGGCAAGTGTCACCATGGTGACACAAGACGTAGTGAATCCTGGGCAGATTATACTTGGTGAAATGTACCAAGTGACCAATGCTAGCAACGTCAGAACAGACCATACTCTGGCAGTTGTTAACTTCTCCTGGGGAGGGGTAACTGGCCTTAAGAAGGTTGTGGTAAGTGCAGACCTACCCGTTGAATGCTTGCTTGGCAATTACTTAGAAACTTCAGCTTGGGCAGAAGTGGAGCTCAGGACCCATGCAGAAATGCTGGGCATCCCTGCAGATGTGTTTGCTGTGACCAGGTCACAAGCCAAAATGTCTAACACTGAACAGGCCTTGGATTCTGGAAGAATGGACCAAGTGCCATCCAAGAAGAGGAGTAGTAGGGTAAAGGCAGTGCCTTCCCCCTTGGCTCAGAAGGAAGATCAGTTCCTTGAGGGGGATGATCTCAGTCCTGAGGAAGGAACTGTCCCAGAGGAGCTTGAACCTGACCAGGTTGAGTTCTTGGGGACAGGGGCCCTTCCAGGGCAGATCTGAGCCAGGAGCAGCAGAGCTGCCCCTCTCTTGAACACCTCAGACAGCAAGCTGCTGCTGAGGCTGCTGGGAAAGCTAGTGGTCCCCATACTGTGTATTGGGATGATGGACTCTTGTACTCAGAGTGTAGAGACCCCAAGCCTGGTGCTACCAGGAGGTTGGTTATACCTTTGAAGTTCAGGGGCTTCCTATTGACCCTAGCCCATGACATTCCCTTAGCAGGTCACCTGGGCCAGAACAAGACTTGGGACAGAATTGTCCCTCACTTTCACTGGCCCCACATGTCTGAAGACACCAAGGAGTTTTGTCGCTCCTGTGTAACCTGCCAGGCCAGTGGCAAGGCAGGTGGCACTACAAAGGCCCCCTGATACCACTACCTGTGGTGGGGGTTCCCTTTGAAAGGGTGGGGATTGACATTGTTGGTCCCATGGATCCCCAAACAGCATCTGGGCACAGGTTTATCCTGGTGGTAGTGGATCATGCCACCAGGTACCCAGAGGCTATTCCCCTTAGGACCACTACAGCACCTGTGGTGGCAAGGGCCCTCCTGGGAATTTTCTCAAGAGTGGGCTTCCCTAAGGAGGTTGTATCAGACAGGGTGCAAACTTTATGTCTGGATACTTAAAAGCAATGTGGAAGGAGTGTGGAGTGACTTACAAGTTCACCACACCCTATCACCCACAATGCAATGGTTTAGTTGAGAGATTCAACAAAACCTTGAAGGGCATGATTAAAGGGCTCCCAGAAAAGCTTAGGCGAAGATGGGACATACTCTTGCCCTGCCTTTTATTTGCGTACAGGGAGGTGCCTCAAAAGGGGTTGGCTACAGCCCTTTTGAACTTTGTTTGGTCACCCTGTCAGGGGTCCATTGTGCTTGGTGAAGGAAGGATGGGAGTTACCTCTCAAGCCCCCAAAGCAAGACATAGTGGACTATGTACTTGGTCTCCGCTCCCGGATGGCTGAGTATATGAAAAAGGCAACTAAAAACCTTGAGGCTAGCCAGGAACTTCAAAAAGCCTGGCATGACCAAAGGCTGTACTGACTGTTTACCAGCCAGGACAGAAAGTGTGGGTGTTGGAGCCAGTGGCCCCAGCAGCTCTCCAAGACAAATGGAGTGGACCCCATACCATTGTTGAACAGAAGGGTGAGGTTACCTACTTAGTAGACCTAGGAACACCCAGGAGTCCCCACAGGGTTCTCCATGTCAACAGGTTAAAACCATATGTGGAAAGGGCAGACATGGGCTTGCTCATGGCTACTGATGAGGGACAGGAGGAAGAGAGTGACCCACTCCCTGACCTGCTCTCACAGAACCCTGGTGATGGGTCAGTGGATGGTGTAGCCTTGGCAGGCAGCCACACTACCCAGCAGCAGACTGATTGCAGACAGGTGCTCAATCAGTTCAGACACATATTCTCACTGACACCCAGTCAGACTACCTGGTGCACTCATGAAGTGGACACTGGGGACAGTCTGCCTATTAAAAATAAGATTTATAGGCAACCTGACCATTTCAGGGACTGTATCAGGACAGAAGTCCAGAAGATGTTGGATTTGGGAGTTATTGAACCCTCAGATAGCCCTTGGGCTAGTCCAGTGGTCCTTGTGCCAAAACCTCACACCAATGGTGGGAAAAGAGAGATGAGGTTTTGTGTGGACTACAGGGGTCTCAATGCAGTCACTAGGACTGATGCCCATCCAATACCAAGGGCAGATGAGCTAATAGACACTTTGGCCTCAGCCAAATATCTAAGCACATTTGACCTGACAGCTGGCTACTGGCAGATCAGACTAGCTGATGATGCAAAGCCAAAGACAGCATTCTCAACCCCTAGTGGGCATTATCAATTTGTGGTGATGCCCTTTGGTCTGAAAGAATGCACCTGCCACTTTTCAGAGGTTGGTGAATACAGTCCTTACAGGTCTGGAAGCCTATAGTGCAGCATATCTAGATGATATTGCTGTCTTTAGCTCCACCTGGGAGGATCACCTGGTCCACCTCAGAAATGTTTTACAGGCCCTGCAGAAAGCAGGCCTGACTATCAAGGCCACCAAGTGCCAGATAGGGCAGAGTCAGGTTGTGTACCTGGGCCACCTTGTGGGTGGAGGCCAGGTTCAACCACTGCAGAGCAAGATCCAGACCATCATGGACTGGACTGCTCCAACTACCCAGACTCAGGTGAGAGCCTTCTTAGGGCTGACTGGGTACTATAGGAGATTTGTCAAGGGGTATGGATCAATAGTGACACCCCTGAATGACTTAACTTCCAAGAAAATGCCCAAAAAGTTTCAGTGGACAGTTAGCTGCCAAAAGGCATTTGATGACCTAAAGCATGCCATGTGCACTGCTCCCATTCTACAGAGTCCTGATTACTCCAAGAAGTTCATTGTTCAAACTGATGCATCTAAATTGGGGGTAGGGGCTGTACTGTCACAATTGAATGATGAAGGTCAGGATCAGCCAGTAGCTTTTATTAGCAGAAGGCTGACCCCTAGAGAGAAACGTTGGTCAGCCATTGAGAGAGGAGGCCTTTGCTGTGGTCTGGGCTCTGAAGAAGTTGAGGCCATACTTGTTTGGTACTCACTTCCTTGTTCAAACAGACCATAAGCCCCTCTTATGGCTAAAACAAATGAAGGGTGAAAACCCCAAACTGCTTAGGTGGTCCATTTCCCTACAGGGGATGGACTTCACAGTGGAACATAGACCTGGGAGTAACCATGCCAATGCAGATGGACTCTCTAGGTACTTCCACTTAGAACATGAAGACTTAACTGGGCAAGGTTAGTTTAATGTCCCTACGTTTGGGGGGGGTTGTGTAGGAGAGTAGGATCTGCTTCACATGGGTACCCCCACTTTTTGCTGATGCTTCACTGTTTTTCGACCTTAGTCTGGCTGGGGCCCTGCTAATCAGAACCCCAGCCTAGCTGCTTCCTCTATAAAATGCTTTCCATGTGCCTTAGGCACATCTCTGATTGGAATCTGGAGTGCCCTTATAAGTCCCTAGTATATGGTATACTATGTACCCAGGCCATAGGTACCTCAGAGGCCTACCAGGGGCTGCAGCATGTATTGTGCCACCCCTGGAAGGCCAGCCAAAAGGACACCACAGGTCTGCTACTGCAGCCTGGGTAAGGTGGTGCAGGCACCCCTTACTGTGATATAGGCTACCTATATCACTACATACATACACACATATAAACCTATAAGTCACTCCTATGGCAGGCCTTATCAATCCTGAAGGCAGAGTGCGTGGTTCCTATGCGAGAGGGTGCCCCTGCATGAGCTGGGCCCCTCTGCAGCGTTCGGAGACCCTTCTCTGATGCTGTTTGTAGTGCAGCCTGACCATATACTCTTAAGCGCATTATAACCTCGCGTTAAATGCTAACTTTGGGATGGCTGCACGGAAACATGTCGTGTTTGGTGTCAAACATCTTGGAATACTACCCCCGCCAGTTCTGGCGGCGGGGGTAGCATTCCACCCTTCTAGAGGGAAAGACATGTACACACCGGTATACCCGGTACTGACTTTCCAGAGCCCTGGCATCACAAAATGGATGCCGCTGCCACAGACACGAGTCTGGCCTCCTGCAGCTGACCGAAACTCCGGCAGGGAGGCCTGGACAATAGGTTTCCTGTCCCAGGGAGGTGTGACCACCTCCCCAGACAGGATAGTGTGTATTGGGGCTGGGCGGGAGCACTCTCGGGTGCTTTGAAGTCCTGCACTGGGGGCACACTTGGTGTCCCTGTGCATACCCCAGTTCAAACCGGCTCAGGGGCTTCCAGCCCCTGCTCTGCGCGAAACTGGACAAAGGGAAAGGGTGTAACCACCCCTCTGCCCTGACCCTCCCATAGGTGGGGCCACAGAGTATGTCCAACCCCCTACCTTAGTATAAGTAGGGGACCCCAGTCCTTAGGACTTTAGATTTACCTGGACGAAACTCTGATACAGAATCCTGGACCTTCGACGCTCTACTTCAAGATTAGAGGACTGAAGAATCTCCCTTGGGGTCAAGGAGTGACTCCCCTGCTTGGCAGGCACCAAAGAAGCAATTGTCCGGTCTGCATCGCTGAAGCTCTCGTCGGACGCCGAAGTCTTTGCATCACCAGAGGTGGATTTCCAGACTTCGCCGAGGCTGCCCTGAGTCGCCAGCGAAGCTGAGGCCCGTAGCTGTTGTGGGTAACGTGGAACCGTGACCCCTGGACACCGAACGCATTTGCAAGTGCATCCTCTTCTGGGTCTCCCACGAAGTCGTACTTTGGGCTCCAAGTAGCCCCAGCCTCCAGCACCAACTGCACCGAAGATCACTGGCCTCCACTCCACGAGTGTCCTGTGAGCCAGCGCCACATGCATCGACTCGAGGCTCCTTCGCGGTCGCTAGTCCGTTGGCTAGTAGGCCCTCCCGAAGGCCAATCTTTTTCTGCTTGGGCTCCCTGGTTGCTCCAGGCGCGCCCTGACTTACCTTCGCTGGGTGAGTCCCTCAGACCTTGCTGGTCTGCAACATCATCCTTCTTCCATTTCTACAAGACTTGCCGTTGCCAAGGCTTGTTGGGTCCAATCCGGTCGCCGACACCCCTGCAATCGACAGACGTCGTGGGACAGCTCGAATCCAGCTCCTGGTCATCGTTGACGCCTCCTGGACCTCGTGGCTGAAGAGTCAAGACGACTGTCAACCTACCTGAAGCACTCGACATCGGTGGGCATCTGCTCATCGCCTTCCTGGTCACTGGCTAGTGACCCAGACTCTGTCCCCTCTGCTTTCAGGTTCTTCCGATCTTCGATCCACCTTTGGATCCACCCGAACACTTTCGACTTGGCCACCAGCAGCACTTTGCAGCAGATCGCCATTGAAAGCGACGACGAAACCCGACCCCGAAAGACACCTATGCACCCGGCTCCCCTGGGTGAGGTAACTCGAGTACTCCGGTGCTCCCGTGGGTATTGACACTAGAACAGCCTAGTTCTCAAAGGGTTTGCTCCAAGTCCTCCTCTAAGTGTCCCTTTTCTTTTAAATTCTAATCGCGACTTTCCCCATAGAAGTTAACGGCGGTTCGCGGCTGTGTTCATACACTGCACGCGTCCCCCGTGGGTCCCCTGTGTCACTACCTTGGGTGGTTCCTTGTGGTCCAAGCACTTCTACAGGCTCTAGGCCTTGTGTCTAGCTCAGTCGTGGTTCTTATACCACTTTATTGGTATATGGTTTGGTACGCCCCTGGGGCTCAAACGTGTATTTGTGCTATTACTGTAGATAACTAACTTATAATTTATGTACTTCGAACTCTAGCCTCATAAAGAGACTAGAGGGGTGTGTTTAGTAATAAATACATATATTTTGAATATATACCTGGTGTGGTCCTCTTTCGTTTGGTCACTCAAGAGATTATAGACTGGTAAAACAAGCTGCTTTACATTCCTTCAAGACTTAGCCTGAAGGCTGCTCTCCATAGCTACCACTAGGATAGCTTTCAATAAAGGTTGTCTTTAACCTATCTCCAATAAGGGGTTGTTTGGACTGGTGCAAGGTGCCCACTATAATTAGTGGACAGCATATGCCAGGCCAACTTCTCACAGGTGGAAACCTGAACCAGAAAGGTTTTGGTGGGGCAGTAAGGCAGTACCAGGTTAGTATTTTCAGCTGGTATTGGGAAATCGCTCTAATGCTTTAGTTTTGCAGATGTTGGTGAGGGGAGTTGGTTGCCAGTGTTAGCAAGGGCGACATTCCTGTCCTCCCTTTATTTACTGCTGGAAAATTGCTCAGTGAGTTGAACATATTACATTAAAACACACAGTGATCTGCAGCGCACAGGTTTGAATGCCAGCACAGTCAACTCAGTCACCATCTCTTGCGATGTAGGTTAAATGAGTACCAATAAACTGAGTAATAGTTACACCTGTTATTTACAGCACCTATACATTTTATTGTTGGAATATGAATTGCTATAAAAATAAATTATTTTCTTAAGATTTGTAAAGTTTTTCTCATTATATTTTTTCCTTAATAAGTAACTTGGGGGCCGATTATGATGGCGGGCGGACTTTGTCCGCCCGCCATCGCCCCGGTAAATGGGACCGCCCGCTATGTGTGCGGCGGTCCCGCACATGTGATTAGGATGCCACCGCCACGGTGGCGGTGGCATCCCCCATTTCCAGCATTGTGGCGGGCGGTGCTCACAACGCCGCCCGCCACAGTGCTGGAAATGCATGTTGTGCATCTGCATGCACAACGTGACAGGCACCATGCGGTGCCTGCCACCTTGTGCATGCAGATGCAGGGGGGTACCATAGGTACCCCCCATGTGCAGCCCCTACCCCCCCAACAGCAAAGACCGCGAGCCTTTCCATGGCGGCGACGCCACCATGGAAAGGCTCATCTCCGCCGGCATCATAATATGGATGGCGGTGTCTTGCAGACACCGCCACCATATTAAACCCTTTTCCGCCCGGTCGACTGTTCGGCCGGGCGGAAAACATGCGGACGGTCTTACCATCTGCCGGGCTCCCCTCCGCCATGGTAATATGGCGGGGGGGAATTTGTTGGCGGATGGGCGATTATGGCGGGCGGATCACCACCGCCATGCGGGCGGTGGCGATCCGCCCGACATCGTAATCGTATCAAGACATCGTAATCGACCCCTTGGTTTGGACCATTTAATTTCTTTATTTCTTAAATGCAATATTGCTTGGTTAGTTGTTGCACCGCATGCTCTGTTGCTTGTGTTCTCAAGGGGAATCCAGGAATTCCTGATAAAACCAGTTTACTTTTGAGGATTAGATTGTATGGACCTTGTAGGATCCGAGTCACAGCTCCCATCTTCTTTCTAGTGCATGAAATCATATCTGAAGAAGGCCAGATTACATCCGGTAGATGAGGAGTATGAGAAGTGCCCTGAAGATCACAACATGAATTGTTCCTGTCATATTGTGATCTTTTTCCCTCAAGAACCAGTAGCTGTATCTCAAAGACCCACAGCAGTACCTTGCCTGATAAGATACTCCAAGTGAGTTGGAGGCAAAAATGGAAGCAAAGAAATTGGAGATGGAAGTCAGGAAAAAGGAAAGAGCATTTCAGCTCAATATGCCTCAGAAAAATTGGTTTTGGCCATGTGAGAAAGTTCAACAGCTCTGACCTTGGAGGAAAGAAGAATTGCAGAGGAAGAAATCAGAGCGGCTCTGTCACATTCGCAGAACTTGAAGAAATGGATCATGGAGCACAGATGGCCCTAACTTTCAGTACTCCTGTTGACAGCAAAAGTGTGGTGAGAAGATCAGAGGGCTTGTGGAGACTAAACCCCATCTTTCTAAACGAGGTATTGTAATTTTGTCAGTGATTTACCTAGACAATTGGATCTAATCAAAAATGCATACATGATACAAATATGTCAAATATGTACTGTTGAGTTATAGGCTGACTGCTGGCAGCATTCAGAGACTGTTCCAAACAATCTCATAGATCCTAAATGTTTGGGTGGATGCCTCTTTGAAAGCACTAAATGGGTGAAATGCAGTAAAGTTGTTTCCTATCAAAATGTATACAATTTGATCTTGAGGGAGCACATCTCAAATCAATAATGTGCAACATTTAGTGGATTCCGATCTTAATGATCACAGGAAGCATGGAATGAAAACCAACATGTGAATTAGTACAATGGAATCTAGAAGGCCTTACTGGTGAATGAATCTAGGTGAAGTTGGAATAAAAAGAAATACAAATGGAGTGTGCCTAACCTTTAGTCAGGGAGAGGAGTTGCACAATATTTTGGAGAATACTGGGAATAATTATGCAGGGGGACAATGCTTTTAGACCCTTCTTGGCTGCAGGGGTTGTGCTCAGACTGCCTTCAATAAGGCCAGAAGTGTGAGGATTAGAGTTAGACCATGAGGATAGCTGGAGAGGTATTAAAGACAGGCCCAGTGGGAACAGAAAGGTGAGGGATTTTGAAATTGACTGAGACCAATGAGAGTTGTCGCCAAACAGCCTCAGTGAACTGGTGACTAGTGTCTAATCTGCAGAATACCATCCAGGACTGCCCGAGTCTACAGTACTGAGCATGGCCTTGGCCACCATGAACTGGGGAAAGATGGCTGCCCAGGGCAGAGAAGTTATATTCCTAAGAAGGGCAATAGAATGCATCGGTTCAGTGACTAAATATCGAGGGACAGAATATCGACTGTCCAGAATATAGATGCCAAAATATCGAGGGACAGAATATCGAGTCCCTATCTACAAAGAGGTAAGTACTAAAATATTGAGTACAAAATATCGATGTTTAAAATATAGTTAACTAAAATATCGAATTTTTTAAATGTATTAAAAATAATATAAAAGTAATTAAATAATAAACACAATTAAATAAAACATAGTTAAAATAATGTAAAAAAGCTTAAAATGTAAAAATAATAAATGTAATGTAAAAAAAAACATTAATTATTTTTAACATATATATATTTACTTAATAATATTATAAAATAATTATTAATGTTAATTATAAAATATTTAAAACATTATTAAAAATATATTTACATATATATATATATATAAATAAACATATTATATAAATATAAAAATAAATAATATATAATAATTTAAATAATTAAAGTACATTTTTTTATGTTAATTAATAATTTACACTACATTAAATATAACAAAATTAAAAACGTTGCATAGCTAAGGAATAAAATTAGTATTCACACTCCAACAACTGCAAAAGTAGGGAATTTGTTGGATAGCGGGTGGGTACAAATTACTATTGCCACTCAAGTGAGTGGAACAGTAGGGAAAGTGTTGGATAGCAGGTGGGTAAAAATTACTATTCCTACTCCAGAGAGTGGAAGAGTAGGGAAAGTGTTGGATAGCGGGTGGGTACAAATTACTATTCGGACTCCAGCGAGTGGAACAGTAGGGAAAGTGTTGGATAGCGGGTGGGTAAAAATTACTATTCCTACTCCAGTGAGTGGAACAGTAGGGAAAGTGTTGGATAGCCAGAGGGTAAAAATTACTATGCCCACTCCAGTGAGTGGAACAGTAGGGAAAGTGTTGGATAGCGGGAGGGTAAAAATTACTATTCCCACTCCAGTGAGTGGAACAGTAGGGAAAGTGTTGGATAGCAGGAGGGTAAAAATTACTATTCCCACTCCAGTGAGTGGAACAGTAGGGAAAGTGTTGGATAACGGGAGGGTAAAAATTACTATTCCCACTCCAGTGAGTGGAACAGTAGGGAAAGTGTTGGATAGCGGGAGTGTAAAAATAACTATTCCCACTCCAGTGAGTGCAACAGTAGGGAAAGTGTTGGGTAGCATAGGGGAATAATTGAGTAGACCCACTCCTACAATATAATTAAAATTAATTAACAAATAATTAATTAATAAAAATATATTTACCTTCCAACATTTTCCCCTATAAACGTCACCTCCAATAGTGTAAAATATTAATGAATCAACATAATTAATTAACATTTAATTAATTAGGTAATTACAATTAACAATGAAATTAATAACCATCATATCTAAATTAATTAACACAATTAACACTATAAAATAACTTTGAATAAATAATATTTAAAAATTATTAAAATTTGAATTAAATTTTAACTTAATTCCCAGCCTACTCCCCTATCAACACTGAACACACTACTAAAAAATGTACATAATGAACATATTAATACATTAATTTTTAATAATTAATATGTAATTAATTACTAATCAATAAAAAAATTAAACAATTTACATAATTATCAATTAATTAAAAAAGATTATTCACTTTTTACATATTTAATAATAAATTAATTAACTTAATTAACAAAAGTAATTATTAAACAATAAATTATTAATTAATACATTATTAATTTTTTTTAATTAAATTACTTCCCACCCTATGACCCTATAAACCCACAACCCGCTACGGAACTAATATATGCAAAAATTATTAAACAATATTAATTATTAAACACTAAGGTGTCCATTACGATGTCGGACGGCAAAAAATCCCCCATCTACCACAGCGGTAAAATTCCGCCCGCCTACACCGTCTGAATACCGACCGAGCAATCACGATGCCGCGAGCCAAAAACAGCAGGCGGCGGAAAATAAACAAAAAATAGCGCCCGCCCATGTCCGAGTCCAAGTCCATCCGCCCTCCACGGACGGAAAGACGCACGACAACCCAAAACCGCCCGCACTGACGACCGAGACACCGGCCGTGAAATTAGGATCGCACAGACATGAGCGCGGAAAATACACAAAAACACCGCCCCCCAGCGTAAACAACAGTGACGAAAATGTACACGGCGGAAGCACTGGCGGCCACGGCCCTGCACAGAAATCATCCGCGGACAAAAACAAACACACACAACATGGCCAACAAGTCCACACAGCAACCCACGCACAAATACCCAAACACAGTACACATCTCGGAAACACCCCCTGGACAAACAAATCAACTACAAATCCCAGAACACCAGCCACAACACACCTGAAAAGAACAGACCACCATGACACACCCACATAGGTAAGTACAAAACCAGCCCCTTCACAGACCACAACCCCTTGCAACATTACAAACTGAGGACGAGAGCACACAACACAGCGAGACAGAAAGGACAGCAGCACACCACAGACACGCACCTATCACACCCATCACCACCACCACCAAACACCTGACCCACAAACCCCCTGCACATCACACACCACTCCAGCACCAGCACCACAAACACCAAAACACACACCATGGCATCACACAGAATGCCCAAGTTCACTTCCACTGAGCTGACGGTCATGGTCGACGAGATCGTCAAGGTGAACCCACAAATCTATGGCAACCAGGTCCAACAGACACCACTATCCACCAGAAACCGGTTGTGGAGCAGGATCGTAGACCAGGTCAATGCAGTCGGGAACGTGCCACGCAACAGAGGCGAAATCAACAAAAGGTGGAACGACCTGAAAAGCGTGGTCAAGAAGAAGGAGACCAAGAATCGTGAGCTGGCTGCCACGACTGGCGGAGGTAATCCCGCGCTATTCAAGACCTTCAAGGCGTGGGAGGAGAAGGTGCGAGTCATCATACATCCGGAGATCCTCACCGGATTACCAGGGGAGTGGAGGCTGGTAAGTACAAACAAACGTATACCAGCAAACCGCTATGTACTCACATGCACTACCACAATGCCATAGCTCCTAGGGACAAACACCCCCATGTCCAGTACACAATACACAAGACAACACTCACACATGCAACAGACACAACCACACACTCAGCCCAAACCAACCAACTAACAAAACCATGGGGGCATGTGTACAGTTAGCCAGCACCGCAACTCCCACCAGGTCCCCTTGTACTCCAGAAGCGCCAGAAGGAGCACTCCCCACACCCATGTGTCAGCCATAGCTGCACTAACCGACAAGTAACAGGTAAGTAGCCGCAACACAAAGGCAGTGGGTCGGTGGGGGGACAGCTGAAGTACAACACCTACCAGGCCCCCAGTCCCACAGCGCAGCAAGGTGGAGCACCCCACACCCATGTGACAGCCACTGCAGTGCACACCTGCAGCCGACAGGTAGACATCTCACCCCACATGCAGGGGTGTCTGTGGGTGTCAAGCCATCACCACAACTCACAACACCGCCCCCACTCCCACAGACCAGCAACATGGAGCACCCCTCCCGCCCATAACCATGTGGCATCCATTGCATTGCGCACTCAAAAACAACCTGTAGGTGGGAAACTGTATAGGGTGGGGTGTCTGTAGGCATGAGGACTGTACTACGACTGACACATGGGACATGTCACGTAGCAGAGGAACACGCAGCACTGCTCCCTGTCACAATCATGTGACCAATGTGCACACGGACATGTATTACAGAGTCATACCCCACATTACCCATCACAGATACAGCAACACCTAAGGAGCCACGTCTGCATGCACAAGTCCCACTGGAGTACAGACCCACATGGCAGGCACTGTGCCACCCATCACACACATCAGCAACACCATCTAAGTCTTGTCCATGTAGTCCTTACTGCCTGTCACTCACACATCGTACAACAACGCCCATGTAAGACAAACCTTACTAGAAGTAACAGCGTGGAACCACAATATTGCACACAAAAACAACTGGACCCATGAAACACACAGGTACACAATGCACATTCAACATATCATCCATCGCATCTGTCAGCCCCAGTGTCATGAGAGGTATGTCATCCGAATAGCTGTCCCTCATACAGTAGTCATGCAAAGATACCTGCCCATGACAAATAATGTGCCTGCAGTGACTGAAGCGCACGTCACACTGCGAGTAACAACACACATAATATAGTCAACACCCCAAGAGCACTGCATTGATGCACATGTATGAGTGCAGCACGCACACCAAGGAATTGGCCCATCTGCAATACGTCGTGTGGCACACAAGAAGTACGAACTCACAACAATGCTACCAATGTAATGTCCATGAATGATAACAGGCAGCAGATATGCCGGGCATGTTAGACAGACACACACCTTAGTCTATGCACTGTCATGTTGCCAGAACACATGTCACGTTCTGCACCCATCACCCACAGTACGTACCCCAAAAGCATATTCCAAGCCAAAGCGTCCAGGGGCTGTACCCCCTTGTGCCATCTGCGTTTCTAAGCGTTCCATCTGTACCCCAAAACCATAGTTCAACCCAACATCGTCGATGGTTCTGGAGCCCGCATACACCCGAGCCACAAAATGTAGGAGCATAGCAACACACACCCATCGGCATTGCTAATCCGTCCCATGCCACATGTCCACATCACACAGTCCCATTGCCTAGCCCACGCATACACACATCGTACATCCACACACGCCTCTGGGAAACCTGTGCACGACAGTGCACGAACTGTGAATGTCAGACAACCAATACATACTTTGCTAGGTGCAACACAATGACCCATCTCATTCTCCCCACAGGTGGCGAACTGCTGGATGCCGGAGAGGGAGACAGCAGCCAGCACAGCCAGTCCGCAAGCCCCCGACCCGGACTCACGGATGTAGAGGAGCTGGACACCTCTCCGGACATGGACCACCCAGCAGGCCCATCTGGAGTGGCAGGGCACACCCGCTCCCCAGGGCCCCTCCTACCCACCAACCCATTATCCAGGGATGCTGACCAGTCACAGACCCCTGCTGCCACGGTTGTTGCGGCCACTGCCACGGCCGTTGCGGCCACTGCCACGGTCGTTGCGGCCACTGCCACGGTCGTTGCGGCCACGCTCGTTGCGGCCACCACCACCACCACCACGCCATCCCTGACCACTCAACCAGCGCAAGGGGTGGCCCGGCCGTCTGGGTCCACCCTGGGAGCCAGAGCGAGGACCGTGGTGAGCAATGTGGCTAGTGGGCAGGTCGGTGGCAGCAGTACTGGTAGGAGGAGCAGGGTCAGGCCAACGCCATCTGTGCCTGGGAGCCAAGCCCTGCCGCAAATCGACAGAGTCCTTGGGGCCTATGAAGAGGCCCAAGGAGAATGGGCCAGGTCAGCTACCGACACGCGGGAGGTCCTTGGGGTGTTGAGGTCCATGGACGCCCATATGGGCCAAATCGTGGCCCTCATGGGCCAGCTGGTGGTGGGGGGGAGGGCACAAGCAAGGCCAGCAACACCACCTCCGCCACCACCTGCTGTGGCGCTGGGTCGTGCAGCATCGCGTTCCCCTGCGTCCACAGCGAGTGAGCACTCCTCAGCCACCACCAGCAGCCCACCAACACAACCCCCCCTCCCAAACATGGAAGGGGACGTCCGAAGAGGAAATAGGTGTCCAGAGAGGACTTCGCATGCAACAAACGCCAGTGAGTCAGCCAGCCACCTTGACCACCTACTGCATTGACTTGGAATACGATCCTACCCCACACTGCCATGTGAATGGCATGTGTCTGTTGGACTGTGGACATAGAACTTCATGGGAACCCCTTGCCCATCACGCAGCCATGACCGTCTACTCGTTGTCACAGCATGCACCACATTTGACATCACCTTGCACACAATCACATCTCACCGCTGTAAATAAATACACCTTGATCACAATCTGCTTAATGTGTCCTGGGTTTATTCAACGATGTGCAATCGCCACCATGAGCAGAAATGCATCTGCTGTGTGGGATGTCGATGGGACAGGAGAGGCTGTAGGGACCTAGGGATGAAAAACAGAACAAGAGTACATTCAATGAGTGTGTCACACACCCATCACACAGTACTTGTCACCAACTGCAAGTAATGTACACACATCTCACAGAGCAACAGGGCACAATGCTACAGCCACTGTCAGTGGCATACCAACCTGGACATGGACCATTGACACACAGCACTCAGTTAACAAAAGGCCCCCGTTACAGAGCACACATACACCTGCACAACTACAGCTACATCAGCCGTCGTACATGGACACTCGCCGTCAAGTGAAGTAGCGGGCGATGAGCTGCTGATGCACATTCACAGCTTCCTCCTCTCCACTGTCCTCTTCACTTGACCCGTCCTGGTCTGCAGGCTGGGGCCCTGGTTGATCTCCGTCATCCACAATTAGGGGATCTGCTTGCGAATAGCCAGATTGTGCAGCATGCAGCAAGCCACTACTATCTGGCACACCTTCTGTGGGGAGTACGCCAGTGCGCCCTCGGCGCGGTCCAGGCATCTGAACCTGGACTTCAGGAGGCCAAAGGTCCGCTCAACCACACGTCTGGTCCTCCCATGTGCCTCATTGTAACGGACATCAGCTGGGCTCAGAGGATGCCGTAATGGGCTGAGCAGCCAGGGCCCATTCGGGTAAGCAGAGTCACCTGGGTGTGAGGGACACAGAGAATAGTTGCTATTCCAACTGGACACAAGACAGCATCGCACAGCCAGCACGCTACACTACTCCACATACTCACCAACAATCCAGCCACAGTCATGTTGCAGATTGGTCATCAGTCGTGGTAGGATGCTGTTGCGCATGATGTGCGCGTCATGTGCCGATCCTGGAAATTTCGCACACACGTGTGATATTACCATGTCCGCAAGGCACACCACTTGCACATTCAGGGAGTGTGTGTGCTTCCGGTTGCGGTAGAGGTGCTCAGTGGCCTGTGGTGCAACAAGGCCAACATGGGTGCAATCAATTGCACCAACGACGTGGGGATCCGTCCAAGGGCATAGAAATCACCCTTCACTGCCGCCAATTCACGAGCCCTGGGGAATCTGATGTACCTGTTCCTGTACAGCATCATAGCTGACAGTACATCCCTCAGCACCATGCTGAACATGGGCTGGGACATCCCACCTCCACTGCCCACTGTGTGTTGGAATGACCCAGTGGCGAAGAAATGCAGTGCAGCCATCACCTTAGCCGTGGGGGTGAATGCTGTTGGATACACCCTGCGAGGACGGAGGTGGGGTTCCAACAAGGCACATAGGCGATGCAGGGTGGGTCGGTCCAGACGATATTTACGGATGACCTCCACATCCTCCATGTCTGACAGCAATTGGTAGGGGCGATGTATGTTTGGTCTCCGCCTAGGAAAGATGGAAGTGGACACATGTCAAAGCAACACGCCACATGGCAGTTTCACATACACATGACAAATATGACTGACCAAGCAATTGAATCACAGAACAGCTGACAAGTAGGGACAGCACAGCCACAATACACTTACACAGGTCCCCTACCAATAGCAATGGGCAGTGACACACACCATTGCTATGAGCATGCACATGGGGAGTTAGGCCTTAACAACTTGTAAGGCATGCTGATGGTAACAGACTGCATATTCGGTAAGCTGCAACACCACGGCAACATGACTAGCTGCTGTGCATCACACTGCTTCCGGGGCTGGGTGCGTAGGGCACACACCAACAACGCTATGGACACAGGCTGTGCGGCCAAAACAAGTGGGACCTTTGGCACGAGGGGATATGAGACAGTCATTGATGTCCCTACTGCACCCTATGTACAGCACTGTACGGATCACACCTCCAGAAACATTGACAGGTGTACACATTGACAGCTCCATGCCAACACGGCTGTGTGATTGCACATACACATCACAAGTGACACGTAACGTTGCACGTGCCACGTGGCAGATGTACATAGTGAAAGATGGCATGTGTGTGCATATCCCATGCTCCCATGCCAATGTGTACATGATGATATGCCAACAGACATGTGGAGGCTGCCCACTGGCCGTCCCTGCCTCTGCACACATCATGTTCTGGCCCCGTCCATTGTGGACCTGCACCCACACACAAATCATGGCCACACCTGCAGATGCATTGCGCACATTAAACTGTGTGGTGCACATGGCATCAGCGGACTGTACCCGCCATGGGCCAGGCCCTTACGGCCAACTCCAATGACCCTCGCGGTTGCACACTGCGTGTTCCACTATGGAGGTAAGCGTCCCGGGCCAGCTGGGTGCAGGCCATCGTCTGCAATTGAAGCTGGCAGACATGGTACACAAATTGCAGCAGCTTGGACCCACTGAAACTGCCCCAGGGGGCTATGTGAGTGTGTGAGTGAGACCGGCATTACCACAGCTACCTGGGACTGCAGCCTGGCACCCCTCAACAACACCTGCTGCTTCCACCTCTCCACCTACATGTGGATGACTCTGAGGATATGTCCAGGTCCACTCACCAGCGAGGAGCTGGAGATCCTGGATTCCGAGCTCCATGCACACTGCACATGGCTATTCCTTGCGTAAGTTGTGTGTGAGAGACAACTGCAGTGTGTGTGGGAGTGCATGTGGGGGACACACATGTCGTTGATCCGCAGCACTATGAGTCAGAGCCTGTGGTGATCAGACATGCACTGCTCACCATGCTGACTGCAGGTGGCAGTGGTATGTGAGCACTCGGGCGCTTTGACATGTCTGTCCCTCCTGAGTGGTGGTACATGGCAACTACATGTCAGACATCCAGTGACCCAGACAATTGGCAATGCAGGTCTCAGTGCACTTGTTGCTCGTGTGAATGTCAGGCTGGGGCCATGCTGCCCTTCTCAGTCCCAGCAGGCCTGGCCTGCACATTGACTGCACAATGCCAGTAGGTGACAACACAGAATGACTAGTGGGTTACATGTGTCACCTGTTCAGCACTCTCCGGATGAGCGCAAACTCAGCCCTGTACATTGGTCACACCATGCCTCGTGAAAGGGATGTGTGTGTGAGATAGTGCCACTGAATGTGACCACCGTTGCGGGGTGGGCCATGCGCGGGCCGAGTACGTTGGTTGTTGCGCAGTGTTGGTCACAGTGGGTACACCAACACAGATGTGTTGCCTTGTGATCTGTTGCTAGGTCCGCTTGACAATGGACAGTAGTTGTGGGCAGACTACACATTGGTCGATGTGCTGTCTATATGCATGTGCCTTCACACCAGGCACAGCTGCCCCTGCACATATGACCCCTGCTGCCGTCAGTGCTGGGTCTGTTGAGCTGATGCGCCATCTGTGCGTGGGGCAGACAGCTCTCCTCACTTCCGTCAATGCCCATGACATCACTTTGCCGCAGGTGACATGGATCATGGAGGGCCCACATGTACGCGTGGGTGGACTACACAAGACTGTCCAATGGTTATCACCCCCAGTCAGTGCTTCGAATGGGAAGGATGTGGTGCTGGTACTCATTTTAATGTGTAGAGTGGGCGGGGCTAGGTGCGGGGCTACATGCAAGACATGGAAAGTTCATCGGCTTATCTACTAGTTGCAATACACACGAGACACGTCTTTTCATGTCCACATCAGGGTCATTCCTTGAACTGACTGGAAGTCAGACAGTCATATTTTACCCTGTCCTCATGGCCTCCCCTCGCTCACAGAAATATGCGTTTGTACCTGGGAAGCCAGCACATGCACAAGCAGCTCCAAGCTCGCCCCAGAGAGGCCAAGGAGTGTATGTGTGGGTCCAGTTGAACAAGTGGTCTGTCTCGCGGCATAATAAGTGGCGGTACGCTGTCCACCTGCGTGGTGCCCCGACTCGACACCCGGGCAACATTGACAATGCATGACAGGCTCCGCAGTCCGGATACACCACCTGCAACACACAGAGGCTGTAGCTGCCCTAGCGGCCCAGGCCGCGTCCAACTGGAGCTCATGGACCCACACATTCACTCTTTGGCCTCTCTGGGGCGAGCTTGGAGCTGCTTCTGCACGCGCTGGCTTCTCTGTTGCAATGGCATGTAACGTGTGTGGGGATATAGGCAATGAGTGAGATGGTGCGAGCCACCTTCCGTGACGTCACTCCTGCTCGTGATGTGTGCGTCCCCACTACTTCCATTAGACTTGTGCCATACTACTAATTGAGGATGTGTTGCCTGCGTGATGTGTCCAGGAGGAGCGCGCCATGACATCTCACCCACCATGCTCCACTGCCATCCTGTGCCCTGGATTGCCTGTGCAGGTGGACAATGTTGGGGATACACCTGGTCGACAGGGGATGTGAGTGCCTTGGCAAGGGCCTGGCGGACATACAGCAGTATCCAGCATGTCCACGGAGGGTGGGCTGACGTCTACACCTGATGCAGCATTGATCGTGTGCCCGCCTGTTGTGCACACACGAGTTCACATTCATCCCCAGACAGGTGGTCTTTACAAATTCCCAGGAGAGCAGCAATGTACTGTTCCGGAATCCTCCCAACACAGCGTGTTTCAACATTGCATGTGCGCACCTACCCGTCACACCCACCCACCTGAGCCAAGCGTAACTCCCGCTTCACATGACACATGTGTGTCATCCACAGTTGTGCTACTCTCTCAGGGCCGGACCTGCAACTGTCACCCATAGCACACACACAGCACCGATTCATACTGGCATCCTGTTAGATTGGTGGGCACACTAACCCATCCCCTTCTGAGACAGTGGTGGCTGTGATGGATATTGTGACTGGGCACATGGCTTACTTTCAATGTGTGCATTTGGGAGGTGGTGGTGTGTGGTGTGTGATTGTGGTAGCGTTGGTGTGTATGTGTGTGTCGTGTCCCTGTCGACTGCACACATATGTCACCCCGGGACATGATGGATGTTTGTTACCGTGCTGAGGTCTTTGAATATGATGTGATGGGTGTGTTGTATGTTGCACAGTATGCGGTGTGTGGGTGTGTCCTTGCAGTTCAGGCTGACTCCTACTTGTTATGGTTCAGACATTGTGTGTGTGCAGGGTGTGTGACTGTCAAGATTGTGTCTAGTCCAATTGTGCATGTCAGCATTTCAGCAGTTCTTGCTCACTGTGCAGTGCTGCCCACCCACTCTGATGTCGTGTGTGTGTGTTCTGTCAGGCATTGCTGTAGCATGCTTTAGCGTGGCTCCCACTTTTTGTTGCTGAGTGTGTGGTCAGACTGTGTGGGTCATTGTAAACATGTGTAGGACTGTGCTTTGTAGTGAGCAGGCCGTCAGTGTTGATGTGATGATCTTTCGGGCGACTTCAGAGTGTGACAAGTCCTGCTCCACGAGCTGTGGTATTTCCCTGTGGCCACTGTTGCGGCTACTCATTTGCGTTGACATCCAATGACAGTGGACTACATGGTCATCTCACGACTGCCGTGTACTTCACACAGTCTCATCCTCTCTCATTCGTACTTGTGAAATGAATCAGCAGAGACACATTTTTGCTTCAAGCCATGTATTGGGACTTATGTCCTCTGTGATGCAGTATAGTGGACACTACTGGCAGCGAAATGCATGTGGAGGATATACTCAGCATGATTACACATAGCATAGGGTGTAGGGGTACATGTCATTAGTTGTTGACTGTGGGATGTGTGCTTCAGAGTTACAACTGCTTAGCCGTTGCTGTGCTAATGTACATTTGCTAATTACTGTGGAGGTGCTAACTTTGACACAGACAGTGTACATTTCGCCTACCTCAACATCTACATGGCCCCGCTCGCACGCATCGCCAGACAGCACGACCTCAACATAATCTCCTACGCCGACGACACTCAACTGATCCTCTCCCTCACCAAGGACCCCCTCGCCGCCAAATCCAACCTCCATGAAGGAATGAAGGCCGTCGCCGATTGGATGAAGATCAGCCGACTAAAACTGAACACGGAGAAGACAGAGGTCCTCATCCTCGGCTCCAACCCCTCAGCCTGGGACGACTCCTGGTGGCCAACGACGCTGGGAGCAGCCCCGACACCCACCGACCACGCACGCAACCTGGGAGTCATCCTCGACTCAACGCTCTCCATGGCCAAGCAAGTCAACGCAGTCTCATCCTCCTGCTTCAACACCCTCCGCATGCTTCGCAAGATCTACAGGTGGATCCCGACAGACACAAGAAGAACAGTCACCCAGGCCCTCGTCAGTAGCAGACTTGACTATGGGAACGCCCTCTACGCGGGTGCCCCGGCCAAGCTCATCAAGCGACTGCAACGCATACAAAACGCCTCCGCACGCCTGATCCTCGATGTACCACGCCACAGCCACATCACCCCCACCTGAGGAACCTGCTCAGGTTCCGTCCGCCCGCCACCCTAGCGATGCTGGGACTGGCCGCCAGTGGTGCGGCGGTACCGCACCGGCGATTAGGATGCCACCGCCACCGTGGCGGTGGCATCCTCCATTCCCAGCATTGTGGCGGGCGGTGCTCACAGCACCGCCCGCCACAATGCTGGGAATGCACTGCGTGCATTGTCATGCACAAGGTGACAGGCACCGCGAGGTGCCTGCCACCATGTCCATGACAATGCAGGGCGGTACCATAGGTACCACTCATGTGCACCCCCCAATACCCTGGGGGCCCGCAACGGGCCCCCGGAAGAGAATTCTGCATGCCTTTCCGTGGCGGCAACGCCGCCACGGAAAGGCATGTTTCCGCCCCCATGCTAATATGGATGGCGGTGTCTAGCAGACACCGCCACCATATTAACCCTTTCCGCCCGGTCGACTTGTCGACCAGGCGGAAAGCGGCGGACGGTCTTCCCGTCCGCCGCGGTACCCCCGCCATACTAATATGGCGGGGGTAAATGGGTGGCGGGCGGGGAAGGATGTAGGGCGGATCGCCTCCACCATGCGGGCGGTGGCGATCCGCCCTACATCCTAATGGGCCCCTAAGTCTCTACACCAATGCATCCTTGGTAATGAATTGTCAAATTCAGTGCTGGATAATGTGGTTTTGAGAATGTACCCTGCCAATGAGAGGTTCTTCAGTGGTATTGAAACAGAGATTATCTTTCAGGGAGACTTGATATGAGTAAGTGGCAGTAGGTCGGCTCAACATGTAGTGGTGAGGCTAGTGGACCATGTGTTGCCTTCACTTGTAGAGACGATATTGTGATAGACAAAGCAGTTGGCACTTCTAACCTTGAGGTAATGACAGTTCTTCTTGGGAAATGTTAAAAGGAGATCCAGTACAGACAGACAGACCATTACATGACAGAGCGTTAGTTCGCTACGAATAAGGGTTAAGGGTTAAGCCCTGGCAGTCCTTGACTGCAAAATAAATATTCAGCTTCAAGGTGAGGATTCTGAGCTGAATAGCCAGTCTCATGGTGTGACCCAGGTGACTGACAAAACCGAAAACACTACCTTCAAGAGGCTGCACTAGGTCTTACAGGAGTAAAGTGGATCACTACTCCCACTCCTGTCTTTCACTCCCCTTGCAAAGAGATTTTGCTGGTAAGAACCCACAGATAGAGGAAGAGGAAATGGTATGAGATATAAATAGAGTTGAGATGGCACTTTCCTGTTCTCATCACTGGATCACCTAAGTCATCATTCCGAGATTCATGTCCAGTGGTGTGTTAACCCCACCTACACTGGAGCTCTATACACTCCTAGTTGCTAGGCAGCATACTGCAGCTTATTGTTGTATAAGCTTTATAGACCTCTGCTTTCAACACATTATCAACATCGAATCTTCAGCATGCATGTACAGTGACTGGAAGTATGTTATATTTAGTAATACAAGAAAATGGATAGTTGAAAACAATCCTGCGCTTAGTTGCCACTAGTCAATATCAAGATCAGCCTGCTCCAAGGATGTAGGTGACGGCCATCCAACATCACCAGTTATGCAGAAAAAAGAATTCTCCGCATATCAAATCAAACAGTCAATATCCTGAGCAGTGAGATTTGTGTAATCAATGTAGTCCACACCAGCATGTACTTCAAATCTTCTTTTCTTTATTGTTTTTCTAGCCACTTGCCAACACGTGCTTCGTCTTATGTGGGGTCACCACAGACTTCTTCAGGGCTAGATAGTCAATATAAAAAACAGGGAGTACCTTACTATTGTCTCCAAATAACACTAAAGAGCAGAAAATTAAAAGAAAAAGAAAAACACCAAAGTGCAGAGTCCCACAGCCAAAAAAACACTCTAGAAAAAACGTAATGTGTAGGAACGAATCAAATATTGTGCTCACCAAATGTATCACACAAGACATAAGAGCAACCGACACCAGTAAGGTACTCCCTGTTTTTTATATTGACTATCTAGCCCTGAAGAAGTCTGTGGTGACCCCACATAAGACGAAACACGTGTTGGCAAGTGGCTAGAAAAACAATAAAGAAAAGAAGATTTGAAGTACATGCTGGTGTGGACTACATTGATTACACGAATCTCACTGCTCAGGATATTGACTGTTTGATTCGATATGCGGAGAATTCTTTTTTCTGCATAACTGGCGATATTGGATGGCCGTCACCTACATCCTTGGAGCAGGCTGATCTTGATATTGACTAGTGGCAACTAAGCGCAGGATTGTTTCCAACCATCCATTTTCTTGTATTGCTATTGTTTGGATTCTTGCAGCTAGTTGGCCTTGGGCCATTGACCCTTCACTTTAATAAGATGTGTTCAAGAAATAATAGGAACAATGTTGCAGAGGATCTGTTTAAAAACCTCCATGCAGGAGTTTCTGTCAATAAGGCTGTGATACAGGGCAGCACAAATGAAGGTCTTAAAGCAAAGTTTATCAGATTGGAGAGGTTAAAAAAGACAGAAATCAGTAAGTGGTGGGATGGTGCCACTTTGAAGGAATATCAACGTTTAGATAGAATACCTCGGGGGCTCTGTTCTCAGTTATTCCCAACATATGATGACTTGAAGGAAGATCTAATGCTAGCATGGGAGAAGGAATTAGTGGGTAACTCCATGAGGCTTATGAACCTCTTAATCGAGAACTCAGAACGTAAGGTTACTAAGGCTATTGATGAAGTTGATACTCTTGAGAAAGAAATTGCGGATTTGAATTTAGTGGAAGGTACCATGAAATATTATGTAATTTTGGAAGAAATCTTGGGAAAATACGAGGATGATATAAAACAAAGAAAAGCGCGCAAACTTAAGCGCGATGAGCAAGATTAACTTAATGGCAGGGTTTTTACCTTTGCCAGGCGCTTTGATAATTTGATCAGACAAGATACAGGAGCGGGAGTTAGTAAGACAGTTTCAAATAGTGGACTTAGGGGCCGAATCCGATTCGGGCCGGAAATCTCTCTGACCGAGCCGGACCTGGAGAGATTTCCGACCGAATCGGACCCTGGCAGTCCGACCGAACGAGTACGATGCGCACGCATGCAATCGGACTCGAGTCGGTCGGACTCCCATTGAAGTCAATGGGAGCCAGACGTACAACGCGTACGTGGGCTCCCATTGACTCAATGGGTGCGAGGCAAACAAGGGCGCCCCCTACAGCGGGTACGCCTCGATGCGACTCGCGGCGTACATGCACAGGTAGGGGGGACCCATGGGTCCCCCGTGTGCGACTCGCGCGGCAACGCGTACAGGGGGGTCCGACACGGACCCCCAAAGTCCGGCTCCGACTGCTCTTTCGAGCCGGACGGCGCGAGTCGGTCGGACTGCTCGAGGCGCGCATCGTACTTGCCCGGCCGGGGAACATCTCCATTGCGTGATGCGAGTCGTGTCCGTGCGAGTCGGTCGGAGCGCTTCGGACCCGCGAACGAGTCGGTCGGCGATTTCGCGTGTGCTCGCATCGTACTCGCTCGGCCGGACGCACGTACGAATCGGTCAGGAAAGAGGGCTCCGAATCGGATCCGGTTAAGCCGAATCCGATTCGGTGCCCTACCGGCCGAGATCGGAATCGGCCCCTTAGTGTTACCTCATCCAGCAATATGTCTAGCAGTGGCGATGAGGGTGTTACTGAGATAGTGACAGAATCTACTGGTATCGGTCTTTTTTAAAAGAGGTTCAAAGGATAAGAATGGGCAACAAGGATTTCAATCAGAGACAGAGAGAACAGACGGAGGATATCAGAGGAAGACAAAGAGAGGCAAGAGGGGGGGACGAAAATCAAGGAGAAAGGGAAGGTATGCAGACACGCTCCTGGGGCATAGTCAATCAGAAGAGGTAGGAAAGAGCATGAATATACAGGTTATCAACCTTTCGAGCAAACCATTGACCAATGAGATGGTTTCAGTCTTAAGCAAAGGAATGCATTTTTGTCCGACTAACCTTTGTGATGTTAATCAAGTAAAAATTGATGTCTATAAATTTGTAAGCCAACTGAAACTCAAAAAAAAAATTCTCTCAAATACTGATGTATTGAATAAACCAACAGAGCATAACGTTACATACAGTGAAATGTCTATTCAAGATGTTCATGATACTCATCTTTTATTGTCAATTACAGAGAATGAACAGGATCCCATTACAATACACCAGGTACTGCAAGATTTGGAATGTTGTACTAACTTTAGCAGTAGTAGTGGTTTGAAATCCAAGTCCAGATGGACCCCGCAAATGACAAGTGGTAACAATATAGATGCATTTCACAAGAGTGTCATTGGTGAATTGGATAAATGGGAAGACAAGTTAGGTTGTAGTACTTTATCATCTTATAGGAGAAACCTTACTTTTAAAGAACGTACTGCTTTGCGAGAGTTAAGAGATGATGATACCCTTATCATAAAGGAAGCGGATAAGGGTGGAAATATAGTGGTCATGGACAAATGTAAATATGATGCTGAGATCATGGGCCAATTAAGTAACACAGATTGGTGTAGGGAGCTTAGCCATAACCCTATTATTGAAATCACTAGTATCATCAATAGTAAACTCAAAGTATGGCATACTAAATAATGGCATCCTTAATGATGATGAATATAAATACCTACTGATTGACCGACCAAGGTACCCCTGTCTATATACTCTACCAAAAATTCATAAGAATGCCTCCTCACCCCCAGGGAGACCGATTATCTCAGGCATCGGGGGGCCAACAGAGAGAGTTTCAGAATTTATAGACATCTTTTTGCAGCCTTTTGTTGCAAATCTACCCTCTACCATTAGGGACACGAAACATGTCTTGAATATCTTCAATGGTTACACATGGGAAACTGATATGATGTTTGTAACTTTTGATGTTGTGTCATTGTACACTAATATTAGCCATCAACATGGTTTGAACTCATTGCGTTATTATCTGTTTAAAAGGCCAGTTGAATTGTTTGAACATACTGAGATGCTAATGGTTATGGCACAATTGGTTCTAGAACATAATGTGTTCATGTTTGGGGATAAATGGTACAAACAGATCTGCGGGGCCGCGATGGGTTCCAGGTTTGCGCCGTCTTTTGCCTGCCTCTTTATGGGGTGGTTTGAGGCGGCGCATATCTGGGGCCCGGGCGGGGCCCGATGGCATGACCATATTTGTTACTATGGGCGATACATTGATGATTGCTTATTAATATGGAAGGGTGGTTTATCTGAACTACAAGATTTCTTTGCTTATATGAATAACAATAGTTACAATATGTCTTTCACTATGACACACAGTTACACCAACATTGAGTTTCTGGATATAGAATTGTATATGCATGGAGGTCAGGTGAACAGCAGGATGTTTAGGAAATCGACTTCCTGTAATGCTGTGTTGCGCGCTGATAGTGCACATCCTAGGTCCCAGGTCAACTCTATTCCATATGGTGAGATGTATAGAGCCCGTCGCAATTGTAGTGAGGAGTCTGACTTTGTTGATAACATCAATGATATTGAGTGCAGATTCCTTAGTAGAGGGTACAACTCGGACGTTGTGAATAAGGTAAAAAGAAGAATCACCACTTTGAGTCGAGAACATACATTGAGAACTAGGACGGCACCCGAGAAGGAATCTACTGCCCCTGTAAGATTGATTACTAGTTACCATCCTTGGTCATCTAAGATATATAATGTTTTGAAACGTTATTGGTTCTTACTCATATCAGATGCCAGCTTGAAACCCTATGTGACGAATCAACCTAGGATCACGTACCGTAAGGGTAAATCATTACGTAACTTACTTAGTCCCAGTTACCCTAGGACGCATAAACAGGCTGTCACCTGGTTACACCAACAAGGACTGGGTTTGTTTAAGTGTGGGAATTGTAGCATGTGTAGGTTTGCCTTACACAACATACATAAGTTCAGTTACAATGGTTCGAGAACTTTCACAATAACCGCACATATTGACTGCTCTACTACCTATGTCATTTACGCAATTATTTGTAAATGTAATAGAGTCTACATAGGCAGTACTATTAGAAAGATGAAAGAACGTATATCAGAACACTTCAGGGCCCTGAAGAATAATGACTTCAGATACCCTATTGCGGTTCATGCACAGGATTGCGTAGCCCAGGACAGGTATCTGTCCTTTAAATTCCATGGGATAGAACACGTGAAACCTGATGTCAGAGGTGGCAATCGTGAATTAAAGTTACGACAGAGGGAGGCATGTTGGATCATGCAATTACGAGCAGTGGGTAGGGGACTGAATGTTGATCACGAGTTGCAATATTTTTTGGGAAATTGATTGGTTTGCTGGTATTGTGTCTCAGTGCATTTCTGTTTACTTCGTTATTTGTTCTGTAAATCCAATGCTAAAGTACGGAGTCATTTTGATGCACAACCGATTTTCTGTTAGATCTAACGATCAGTATTGACTTTATTATTTGCCTGTCATGCTATGTATATGCTGGTCTTTGATGATATCAATGTCTCATGCACACGTTGTCTATATGGCCGTATTTGTACTATGAACATATCGTTTTCTCACGATTGGCTGGCATACTATTATACTCAACACTACTTGAGTACTACTACCTAACACTCACCTCTCTGCACTTTCTGGACCAATTACTAATACTAACATCTGGTACTAACCGTCTCTTTCTTGATTTTATATAAGGACTGGCTTTAGCTTGCTTTGGATTATTACTTATACAATTTCTGACTTGAGTTTTATCCCCTCCAACATGGCGACCGTTTATTTGGTATGTGGCGCCGGTACGTAGGGATAGCCCTTTTTTACTAAATTTAGTTATTTGCGTGATCTTCTTATAACGAAATATGTGTTTTTTCACTCTCTCTGACCCCTTTTTTATATTATGATCTGGTATCACCTTTATTTACGATTGTTATTTAAGACTGGGGCTTTATCGCCTTGGCTTAATATATATTTATACAGCGACTAACTTGAAACTCATCCCCTCCAATATGGCGACCGTTGGTTTGGTGTGTGGCGCCGGTATCCAGGGATAGTCCTTTTTTTATGTTTTTACGGTCTATGCGGGAATATAGCTGTGACAGCGATGGCGCCCGAATTGAACGCCGACTTCAGCAGAGGAGTACTCTCCGATGATGATCCGTTATTACGGTAACTATTTCCTTGTACTTTAGTTCCCGTTTACGGGGTACGCGATTCTGGTGGTAGTGCAATTTACTATTAGAATAACTGTGGGCTGAGACCAGTTTTTTTTTAAAAATCCCCTGACCTCCCCGAGCTCCGTTATTCCGGTAATTTTTTCTTGTACTTTGGTTCCCGTTTACGCGATACGTTATACTGGTAGTAGTGTATTTTAATATTAGATAACCTGGGGGCTGAGACCAGTTTAAATATCCCCTGACCTCCCCGAGCCTCCCTTATGTCGGGAGAGATCTATATGATGCCGGCTCATGTATGGAGTCGCTGGGTTTGGTATGTGTCACACGTAGTTAAGTTAGGGAATACTATTACATGGTTCATTTCTTTCTCGCTGTAGATTCGAGTTGGTAGCTGGTACTTACCGCTTATTTGGATTTGGGATTTCTATGCTGACAACGAACTCAGATTGGACCAATGACTATATTATTACTTTAAGGAGCCATACTTTTGTACACGGAATTGTGTTTAGACGTACTATTGCCTAGGTGAGTTTATTAATGAGACAATTACATAGGGTGGATGATAATCGTTATATAACTCACCCACATGGCATGATGACGATAATGACACATCTTTTGTGTTGCATGGTTTCCTTCTGTATTGTACCACGATCACATGGCATAGAAAGATATGAGGTGTCGGTTGCTCTTATGTCTTGTGTGATACATTTGGTGAGCACAATATTTGATTCGTTCCTACACATTACGTTTTTTCTAGAGTGTTTTTTTGGCTGCACTTTGGTGTTTTTCTTTTTCTTTTAATTTTCTGCTCTTTAGTGTTATTTGGAGACAATAGTAAGGTACTCCCTGTTTTTTATATTGACTATCTAGCCCTGAAGAAGTCTGTGGTGACCCCACATAAGACGAAACACGTGTTGGCAAGTGGCTAGAAAAACAATAAAGAAAAGAAGATTTGAAGTACATGCTGGTGTGGACTACATTGATTACACGAATCTCACTGCTCAGGATATTGACTGTATGTTATATTTAGTGTTTGTGTTGTTAAGTTTATGCAGTACGTAGTGTTAAGAGTGGAGTATTGTTCACCCTGGTTAGACCTGTGAGTCCCACAGGCAACTGTACTAGTTAGACTCATAGGCAAATGTAAACAAAGTCTTATTTTGCAGGGTATGGACGATTTACTGAAGTGTAAGGGAAACCAGCAGATTAGTAGCGGCTGGCAACATTATCATATGGTAAGGCGCAATGCTAAAAAAACTCACCATATATATGTTGCGTTTGCTGGCCACAGGGTCTGGTGATCGTCTCTCTCTTCTGCCGGCGCACTCCTCTGTGTCTATCGGCAGAAAGGGAGGGACTTCCTCCCTTGTGCCACGTGAATTCAACCAATCCTGGAGCTGCAGTGCAGCTCCAGGATTGGTTAGAGCAGGCTAACCCAGCACTCATTTTGAGGCTGGGGGCCTGCGGCTGCAATCCCTCAGCTTTTTTTCAGCCCTGGAATTGCAGGCTCTTGAAGTGCCCATGTCAGATTGGCTGACTGTAGGCAGCTGGCCAATCTGACATGCGTACTGGCAGGGGCTGAAGTAATAGTGCAAGCGCACTTATCAGTCCCACCCCCTGCCCTCAAGCTGTAGCAGCGCGAGCCTGCTACACATAATAAAATGGTATTTATTACCATGTTATTAATGTGTGTGCCTGCTGCCATAAATGCAGGTGGGGCAAGGCTCCTCCGTCGTAACAGAGGAGCATCACTGCAGCAAGCAAGTCACTGTTGCACCACACATGTGCTGTACTTGTTGCTTTAATGTTTTTTCTCTTCTTTTTCAGAAGGCCCTACTGTGCTCCTAAAGGTGCTGCTAGTGAAGCTCCTTAAGGTGTTCCAGAATGTGATACTTTGCAGAGCAAAGTGCTGGGAGAGGAACAAAGGTGTGAGTCTCACAAATGGCAGTGTGGTAGCATGGATCCAGTTCCTTCTGTCGTTTTGTCAGACAAAAGGGGCCTCGGAGGTGAGTACAGCTTAAATAGTGAAATGTTCCAGATATGGTTATCAACTTTCTTGAGACTGGAAGCTCTGGTTAGATTTATGGTAACACCAGTTCTTAACCCCCTAACTACCTTGCTTCGTAAAGTCCCTGCATGCACACTTTAGGTCTGAAGCTGCAATGAGGGGCTCTGAGTACAGTAAGAAGGCAACGGGCAGTGCTGTTGAATATACCTGGAACCAGATGCAGGGTCTTGAGGTTGAAGCAGGCAAAGCTGCCTGGGAAGCCAAGAGGGTGGCAACCGCAAAGGGGCAGGCACCACCAGTATAAGGGCAAGCATCATGGTGGTGATAGTACAGGTGAAGGTCGAAGAATTGTACCTACTACATGATCCTCCAGACCCCACGTGCATGCACCTAGAAGTCTGTGAGGCCTCAGCAGTGTCCTATGGCTGTCAGACTAGGAACAGTATTGTTTTGGTAGACGTGAAGGTGTCAGGAGTATTCAGCAGGGCCCTCAAGTTCACTTGGGTGACGGGGGGTTCAGGGGATGGTACACTGGTCACATTCCCCTTAGAGGAGGAGCACAACAGCATTTCAGAGTTTTTCCACTTCCAAGAATGCACCTATAGGAGTGTGATAGCTAAGGTCCCTTTTGGAGAAGGCAGTCCTCCTGTGACTGCTTTTGCAGGAGTGGGAACAACCCTCAGGACTGAGTTAGGAATTTAGAATCCATGTGCCTGGTCTGAGGCTGTCCTTTAAGGTCCTAGGATTACTTCTGTGAGGTTGAGATTGGCTTCTTCTTCTCCCCTAGGAGCACTGCCAGCCTGTTTACCCCTTCCCTACTGGACCTCCACGTGGACTCATGTAGAAAGAGAAGGACAGGTCTTAACAATATGCCTGACCCTGTATTGTTACCTTCACACAGTAAAATGTGGTTCCCTGGGCTTGGGTGAACCAAAGCAATCTAGACTATTTCTTGATAGTTCCCAAGAGCTAATAAGCGACTCTTTCGAAACCCACAATTTGGAAGAGTGGCCTACCTCGGATACTGGCCCAGTGTTTAATTAGACAGTGACTCACATGATTTGGCTCCCATATCTAAGTGAAACTAAGCCTTTATTAACTATGAACCTTAATCCTAACTCCTTTGTGTGGGGTAAAGGCAGGAGGAAAAGTTAGATAAGCAACCTGATTCACATTTTTGGTGACAAAAGTGGGTTACAGGATGCCTAGACGGACAAGGGGGTGTTATCCTCCACATGGTTGGGGTGCCACGGTAAGGATTGGGGTCTTACTAATAGTAGGAGTAGGGTTTGGTAGATGTTTGTTAAAATGATTGGGAAGGTGCAGAACTGACAGGTACTCGATCGTGGTTTTCATTACAAGCTGTACAGTATTGACTGGATGCAAGCTCTACAAATGAAATAAAGCAAGCATGAAGTAACACTCGACCAGATCCGTTCAAGTACGAGTTAATCCCGCTCCATCCCACATGTGGAATAGCAGTGTGGACTCTATTTTACCAGATAGAATTCCACACAATGTTCCCTGTTCCAGGGAGACTGGCGCTCAAATTTACAATTTACCACCTGCTCAGAGTAGGAGGTAAATGTGGGCTGGGGGGCAGGTGTTGGGTGGGGTAGGAGGACAAGGAAGGAGGGAGAAAGGTAGCAGCGGCTCCTCCGTTATGGCGGAGGAGTGTTGCCTCGCCTATTGCCAGCGCAGCAGGCACATACATTAATAAAATGGTAATAAATACCATTTTATTATGTGTAGCAGGCTCACTCTACTACAGCGCGAGGGAAGGGGGCAGGGCTGAATAGTGCAATTGCATTATTACTTCAGCCTCCTGCCAGTACGCATGTCAGAACAGCTGGTTGCCTACAGTCTTCCAATCTGACATGGGTACTTCAAGAGCCTGCAATCCCGGGGCTGAGAAACAGCCGAGGGATTGCAGCCGCAGGCCCCCAGCCTCAAAACGAGCGCTGGGTTAGCCTCCTCCAACCAATCCTGGAGCTTGGATTTGCGTGGCAGAAGGGAAGAAGTCCCTCCCTTTCCACCACTAGATGCCGAGGAGAGCACCAGCAGAAGAGAGAGACAGCAACCAGACCCTGTGGCCAGCAAACGCAACATATATATGGGGTGAGTTTTTTGGGCATCATGCCCCACCGTATGTTAATGTTGCTGGCCGCTACTGGGGAAAGGTGCCCTGGCAAGGAGGAGCATGAACGCTCCTCTGGTGCGGATAAAAATGCTTAGGCCAATTTGACTGTGCTGGACGGAATTACTAATCAGTAAAATTGAGTATGGCATATCTGCACCAAGGCACAATGGGTCTGGAAACACCGGGCAATACCTTTCACTCTGGTTGGGTCATTACTTGTTTGCAGAACACATGCACTGTTGCACTTAGTGCAGACATGGAAAGTAGAGGTGATGGTTGTAGTTGTACTTGTTTCACATACTTCCAAAAATTAAGCATGGGATGTTAGATTACATGTATTTCTAGTGACCCCTTCTACAGGAAGTATTCCTCTTTAAGTTACTGTGAAAAGACTCCTCCTCAATCTCCCCCTTTTCATCTTTTTCACAGAGTGGGTTGTGTTTTGTGAAGCTCACTGATCCCACCACACCATCTAACAAGTTTGAAAAGGTTGGGTGATTGCAGGTGAGTTACATGTGACTTGGGACAAGGCTAGTGGCAGACGTCATGAGGTCCTCATTCTGTTTTATTAGCCAGAATATAATTTCTTTCTGGATTGATTTTGCTTCAACTTATATGTTAACAGTTTATCTGCTTTATTGCTTTTCTCTTAATATATTTGTTCAATGATCAATAAGTTGTAGCCGTGTCTTCATCTAATAGGGCATTTAGTTCTTGCCTTGATCGACAGAACTCTCCTTGACCCTGTATTATTTTGTTCCTGTTCTAGTCTAGTTATTTTCACCTCTATGTCTAAGCATTTTGCTTTAGCTAATATCACACAAGCAATCATGTGATTGATGAGCTTACCCCTAATCACTGCCTTGGCTGCAGCCCAAATTTCTAACCCATGACATCCTCTCTGTCTCATTTTCTTCAAGATATTGTAGTATGGCGTTGCAGCTATTAGTAGATATTAGCCCTAAGTGATTGGTCGTAGTTTGATTTTATTCAGTCTCCACAGACATGGAAGACTTAAGCTTGTGGGGGTTAATCCCAATACTAAAATTCCTGGTACATGATCTGAAAGTATCTGTGTGCCAATAGCCTTCAACAAGCTATAAAATAACAGGGACAGTGTCCATATACAATTCCGTAATGAGGGGCACCTGCCCAGAAAAGGGTGCATCTACCTCAAACCGAGGCTCATTGGGAGGCAAAAGCTCGGGGTAGATAGGTGAGGTTACATACCGTAGTGGGCACAAGCAGTGAAAACGTGAATCCAAGGGGGAAACTCTCACCTTATATGTAACATATGCTCGGATCTGCTCTCCATCCATAGGGAAGTGCTGCCACCGTAGAAGTAAGGCATGCATTTGTACATGGATGTAGATGGTAGAATTAGAAATGGGACTACGGGAGCCATCGTCGTTGAATACTAGCGCAGTGGCCATCTTGGAAAATGAAAGTGAGCCGTATGTACAAATGCATGGCTCACATCAACACTGCATTAGCAGCGTTTGATGTAGCAGGGAAAACTTAAGACTGGATCGATATGATAATGCTGGACGCCGAGAAGGCTTTTGAACGAGTCCCTTGGGACTCACGCTGGCTGACTATGGCAGCATTTGGGCTCGGAAGTCAGTTTATAACACTTGTTCAGACACTATATAAGAGCCCTGTGGCGAAGGTCTTGGTGGGTGGCAGTTCTTCTCCTCTATTCTCAGTACACAGAGGTACACACCAGGGTTGTTCCCTCTCCCCGCTAATATTTACCCCCTATATAAAGCCAAATATAGGACACCTTTTCAGAACAAGGGTATTCAGCCAGTCAAACTAAATGGAACTGAGTTGAAAATAACTGCTTACGCTGATGATATTGCAGTCTTTGCCACTAACCCGCTGGCTCACTTGGCGGTTATATCAAAAGAGGCAGATCCATATGGTGCCTTCTCGGGATGTAAGCTAAACTTATCTAAAACACAGATAATTCTCAATTTTCTCCCACAATCAGGGGTCACTGACATGGCTGCATACTTAGGTATTAGGCTGAGTGGCTATGTGGAGCATATCATCCGCTTAATTATGATCCCCTCTTGAAAGCAGTAACCGTTAAGTTACGGAAATGTTATCAGCTTCCCCTTAGTATTGTGGGGCGATGTAATATCATCAAAATGAACACACTGCCTAAATTCATTTATTTATTTTGTGCTATTCCTCTTTGGGTCCCAGACTCTATTTTCAAATGCTTAGAGGGTGAGATCGGTAGCTTTATATGGGGCTATAGGAGGGCTAGGCATTCTATTCGCTTTCTAAAACTTCCATATAGACAAGGGGATTTAATCTACCAGATTTTTTATTATATTATTGGACATTGTTTGCTGGACGAATTCAAAGTTTATTGACTGGGAGTGAAGTCGGGTTGTCTCTACTCGGATATCAATTAGCACTTGGCCCTCACTTCATAAACTGACAGATCCTAACTACTTCAAGAGGGTCAGATTTAAGAGAGTCAGGGATAGTGCACGGATCTGGCAGGAAATTTGCATCAAGTATTCTTTTCCGGTATTTCACATCTATACTCCGTTATGGGGCAATCCAACTTACCCTGAAGTATTCCAGGATAATGTTGGGATAGCATGGGGACAGTTGGGGGTATGTAACCTGGGACACTTAAATAGGGGTTTTGGACTTTTGCTTCACTACAGCAAGCTCATTGGATCCCGCAACACTTCTTTAAGTGCTTACAGTTGAGGGATTATCTACTGCACTGTTGCAAGCTGATTATCGACCAAGAAACATCTGAAATCCTCACCGGTACACACCAGACTTCTGTCAAACTTCTATAAGTTCATTATATCACAAGTTAATTTCATACGCTAAAGATGATAGCTTGCGGAGAGCGTTAAGGTGGAGTCTGGTTCTTACATCTGAAGTCACAGCTACAGAAGTTCAGGAGGCCCTTCACAGTATTGGATCAGTCAGTGATCTCTGTTAGTGTCAAGCTGCAGCAATTTAGAACCATTTGGATGCTCTATTACACACCTGGTCGCATTTCAAAATGGGCGTCATTCTGAGTCATTGATAAATCATACTGTCCGAAATGCCGCTGCTTTGCAGTAGACTTACCCCACATCTTCATGGACTGTCCCACGCTCAACACCTTTTGGGGTAGTTTAACTCAATTGCTAACAGCGTGCCTGGGGATAGAATTTCAACTGACTAATAAGGATATTCTGCTGAGGCATAAGTCGGGTACGGATGGCTACTTAGGCTCATTGATATCGATCGTAATTGTCTGCGCTCGCTTATGTATTGCTAGGGCTTGGATCGACACTCTATCACTGAAAATAACACAATAGTGGGCGCTTTTTACAGCAAATATTTAAAAGCAAACGAGCAGATATGTTCTTCCATTTCAAATTTTATGCAGGTTTGGTGGAGAACAAAGCCATTGGAGTCAATGCAAAGTAGTATTTCTCAAGTCCCAGATACATTTTTGGTCTTTGTTACAGCAAAAAAGCTGAATGTAAAGATACCAAAGTTCACAAAAAGATAGAATTTTACTCAGAATAAACAATTTTCTTTGTTTTGGTGTAATCCATTTAGTAGTTTTCGAGCTAGTTCTGTTGAAACCAATGGAGGATGTACTATGAAGGAGTAGCCAATTGTATATGTACGTTGTTAAACCCTTGAATGATCCACAAATTGTCCAAGGACAAAACCTTTTTAAAGGTTTGACTGACTAAATGTGCTTTTTTCACATTAGTCATTTTAGTAACCCAAAGCCTAAAAAGGAATCAATTGATTTCCCAGAGTTGTTTGAATGCAATGACACAACATAGATATCTGCATATTCAAAAAAGCCTTCAGTAAAGGCTTAGTTAAGGCTGCAGTGCAGAGAAGTCAATAGAGTATACATACAGTACTATTGACCTCTTTGCAAGGTTAATTATTTACAAGGGATTTTTTTGTAACATGCTACAAGCCACGAAAGGGTATGTTCAGAGGGTCCTGGGGCAGACATTTTGGTTTGTTATACTGCCAACATAGATAGGTCTGGTGGTTGAAAGACACCTGCCAAAAAGCAGCGGACGTCCCATCCACCATCTTTAGATTGTACAGGCAGCAATAGACAATAAGGTCCAAATTGCAAATCAGGCAGACCGAAATTTTCTCCCGCCTGATTTCAAGTATTTAGGTGTTTCCGAGGGGGGCGTGGCGAAGCGCGCAACGGAGATGGTGGCATTTCCTTGAGCTCCGCAGTATCACTGGTGCGGAAGCTCGATAAAAATGTCTTTTGGGTGATTTTTGAACACCCTTAGACACCGAAAGCGGCGAAACGACCCGTGAATTCGGGAGGCAGCTCAACGGTGTTCTACACTGCCTCTTTGGGTGTCTTTTCTCGTGAGGCATTTCGGACTGCGATGAGACTCGGAAATGGCGCCCGATATAGCAGTCCCGTCATGGCTCGATGTTTAGAAGTTGGAGTATCTGCGCATACTGGTTGCTTACTTCTTATGCTGAACATGAGGTACTGTGAGCACCAACTTTTCCAATATTAGACCACTGGTCTTGGAATTTCCCCCTTTCAGTGAAGGGAGCACTTGTTTCTGGCGCCATTAGAATATACAATATGGCGGCCGCTGACAGGAACTCCTCCGTGTGGTATAATTTTTAAACACAAGGACTAATAATTTTGTTGGCATTTACTTCAACACTGGCGGCCTACCACTAAGGGGTATTTTATCTGTGGCGTTGCATTTTAAGGCTGTTTGCTATTATAACTATTTTATTGCTACAAATTATCTGTCCTTGTCAGGTCCTTCATTGTGTGCGCATCGCCTGCTGATAGTCTCTGTTTTCAGTAGCGAATTATAAGTCAGTGCTTGATTTGTTTTTGCCACATTTTCTTCAGTTGGTTCGCCTCCTGGAGATTTAATACTAGTATCTCTCCTCTCTTGTACAAAACCTGCGCTTCTTTTCACGTGTGTTACAGCGTAAACTTTCTGCGCACAGCAGGTATATTCCTCACCCCAACTTTTATGGTCATATATCGCCTTGCCTGCTCCTTCTAACCATACTAAGGCTATCTGGTTGTGGTTGCTACGACCTTATCCAATGGCGGAAGGCATGGGTGTTAGCACCAAAGACAGAGACTCCATGGGTAATCTGAAATGCTCCAAGCTGACCTCACCTACCCTGGAATCACCAGCTAAGGGTAGTCCTGAGTCTGCCTCAACTTTGGAAACTATACTACTCAAGCTCAATACTGTCCACGATATTGCACAAAGTACTAAAACAAATACAGATTTGCTTCAGGTAGAGGTGGCTGCAATTCGTAATAACCTCAAAAATCTTTCATTACGTGTTTCTTTTTTTTAAAAAATATTTTTATTGGATATTTTGAACGAAATTTTCACCCATGGATCAGCACCAATTTCACAATAAATTGACAATACGTGCAGAAAAAGTAAAGAGAGTAAGTAAACAATAAAAATAAAGCGAGGATCTGTCAAGACATTTTAAGCAGTCAGAAAAACAAAATAATATAAAAAAAAAAAACAGAAAAAAAGCCATAAGAACAAGCAGCAAGCATAAGAAACCAAAAAGGTTGACAAGCAATAATCTAAATTCATGACTCAAACATTAATTTACGATCCTTAGGATTACACCATCCCATACACATAAATAAATTAGCCTAGATTATTGCCCTTAAAATTCCTATTTATCCTTCCATCTTGCCAATAATGCCCATATACTCTGCCCCAGCATTTTTGCTTTTACCCTTCCTCTCATAAATGGCCCTTTCCATTGTGTATAGTGAAAGTAATCGTGATAGCCATTGATGAAAGGAAGGGGGAAGAGGATCAAGCCAGGCTGAAGCAATGCTCATCCGTAATACAGCCATAGCCACAAAGAGAAATTTTTGGCTGTGTCATTCCGTTCGCTTCTATTAACTCCCAGCAATACCAGAGCAGGTGTTATCATAATTTTTAACCCCAGTGACATATCTAAAAATCGCATAATAGAATCTAACAAACACTGAAGACATGGACAGGTTGCAAACATATGCACAAGATCTGCTGCCGCCGCCCCACACCGTGCACAATGAATCCCTGAGAGCCCACCCCACTGTTTTATCCTTGCTGGGGTATAATATAATGCGAAAACAGTTTTATAATGTTGTGCTTGGAGCCCAGCAGAGCACAAGACAGTCTGGGCTAAACCCAGAGATTCAACCAGCCCCTCCTGTGTAGCACCCACTCGTTCCACCCATTTGTTCTCATGCTTATCTAAATCATCTTGCTTTAATTCAATCAGCTCAGTATACAATAACCTAATAGTGCCCTTAGTGCTACCCCGAATAGTATCTAAAACTCTGTTTCTACTAAATCCGCTAAGCCCCCCCCTTTTTGTACCAAAAAAACTTCGCAACTGTAAGTATTTGAAAAAACTCCCCCTTTCCAACCCATACTCCCGCTGAATATCCCCAAACTGACGAACCCCTACTTGCGTTATTAAATCCCGGCAATCCGAACTCCCTTCGTTGCCCAAAAGTCCATTACCCCATCTGAAAAAATATCCGGAAGCATAGGATTTTTATAAAGCAGGGTATAATAATTGAATCTTCCCATACCAATCATTCTTTTTAATGCCCACCAAATATTAGATGCAGCAGCAAGGGTCTTAAATTTAGTCCTTTTATAGTAGCTATGCACTGTAAATTTAAAAAGCAATTTTCGGCCTGATCCCCCAATAACAATTTAAAAACATCCGGAATTTCAATTTCCTTATCATTATCCCGAGAAGGTGCACCAAACAATATACCCATATATTGAAGAGCCGCAGCCCAATAATAAGAGCGAAAATCCGGAACTGCAAAGCCACCTCTCTCTCGTGGTAAACACATATAGCGAAGAGCCCTCCTAGTTTTACCCTGTGCCCAAATAAAACGATTAACTAAATTTTCCAACGCTATAAACCAATGTTTAGAGAATTCCAGCGGAATTGCCCTAAACAGATAAAGAATTTTTGGCAGAAACATCATTTTCACCACATTACGCCTCCCAACCAGTGACAGATGAAGGTTATTTAATCGCTGAAAATCCCCTTTCGCCTTCCTAAGTATTGGTCCAATATTCATGGCGACTAGGCTGTCTAGATCAGACATAATTGAGATTCCCAGATATACACCTGACTTTGTAACAAGAGGGTCCTCAAAATTAACAAACTGATTCAGTATAATCTGGGTCTTGGTGCTATTCAGTGCATATCCAGAATATCTACCAAACTCTTGCGCAATATGCTCTACCGTAATTATTGCCGAGGAGGGATCTGCTGTAAGAACAGCATCATCGTCAGCGTAAGCTAATACTTTAGATTCTATACCCTGACAAATAATTGGAGATATTCCATTGCTGACCAGTAATAACCGAATTAAAGGGTCCAAATATATGGCGAACAGCAGGGGAGAAGCTGGACACCCCTGCCGGGTCCCCGTTGTATAGCAAAAGATTGTGTATATACACCATTCAGCCTTAAGCGAGCCGTAGGTGTTAAATAGAAGTACCTGAATGGTTTTAATAAAGCCCTCCCCTAACCCAAACCATCTCAATGATTCCCATAAAAACCCCCAGGAGACCCTATCAAATGCCTTTTCAGCATCAAGCAGCAAGGCAGCCATAGGGTCCCCTGAGGCCTCCATTGCATCAAAGAGTGTTATCACTCGCCGTACATGCTGAGTGGTCCCCCGACCTATTATAAACCCATGTTGACACGGATGAATACTTTTCTTTATAATTTTATTTAGTCTTGTGGCGATAGCTTTCGAAAAAAGTATTACATCGCTATTCAATAATGTTATGGGGCGATAAGAGCCGGGCTCCCTCGGTGGTTTATCTTTTTTTTTAAAAACCACAACATCCGCACCAGCCCAAGATTCGGGTGCGGGGCCTCCCCTTTGAGCCTGCAGAATTACCTCACACAGATCCAATCCGATAATATCTAAAAATATTTTATAAAACTCCAGTGGGATCTGATCTGGTCCGACTGCCTTACCCGAAGGTAAATCTAATAAGGCTCTCGTTATCTCTTCTTGAGAGAAGGCACGTTCCAAATTCTCCCTATCAGCTAGGTTAACTTTATTTACAGCAATTCTATCTAGGTATTTTCGGGTTTCCAATGGCGTCTCTAATGAATCTTCAGTATATAAATTATGATAAAAAAGCCTAAAGGTCTCTCGGATCCCGGAGGGGTCTGTTATTACCCCTTTATTCTTGTCATAGATTTCCGTTATCTGGCCAGCCACGGTTTTCTGTCTAGCTCTTACTGCCAATGTATGCCCCACCCTCTCATTATATTCATGGCAATGTTCTTTTTTGCTAGATAAATTTCAGCAGCCTTTGCAGCAATATGTTCACCCGCCTCAGTCTTTTTAATAGCAAGCTGAAGTATAATCTCATCAGCCGACCTGCCCTGGCTAAGAGTAGCAGCCAATACCTCTTCCAGGTTTATCAAATTAATTTTAGCCTCCTCCTCTCGTTGTCGTTCCTTTTTCTGTCGATAAAAACTATAGCTAGTCGTCTCCCCTCTAACCCCGCTTTAAAAGCATCCCATACGATTCCTATATTTGCACTCCTCGGTTGTACTTCCCAAAATTCTTTAATCCAGCCTTTCATATATAGGACATATTCTGGATCATATAACAGCCTCCGCTCGAAAGTCCAGCACCGAGGTTGCTTCCTCCCCCTTTAAAGCTAACTGTAAGAATTATTGGATTATGGTCAGATAATATCCGAGGGAGCAATTCTATACTAGAATTGGGAAGGAGATGATGAGAAGCCAGAAAGTAGTCTAAACGAGAGATAATCTTATGTGGTGCAGAAAAAAATGTACTGCCAAATTCAGTAGGTTTAAGATGTGCCCACATATCAATTAAACCATTATTCCTTATTAGATTATCTAGCGCATTACCAGTCCTTTTTTTCCTACCCGAGTAATTACTTCCTAAAGTGCCCCACTGAACCCCTAAACCATTAATATTAAAATCCCCACAGATAATCATAGGGAGGGCCATAGAGCTAAGTTTGAATCTAGAAATTCAAAAATTTCCGGATCGTCCCTAGTAGATCCATAAAGAGAACACAATGTAAATCTATTGCTATCTATAATACATTCTAGAAGTACCCATCGCCCCCATTGATCTCCAGACTTTCTTATAACTGTAACATCAGTCCTCCAGGTGAGGATTGCCACCCCTCTTGTGCGCGAGCCTTGTGTTGTATGTACCAAGAGTTTATATCCTAGTTGTTCTAATATTAAAGCTCTGCAACTTTCTATATGCGTTTCTTGAACACAAATAAAATCTACCCGTAAAGTTTTGAGCCAGATAGCCACCTTATGCCTCTTATGTTGATCATTCAATCCACAGATATTTACTGTCACAATTCAGTAAATTCATACCTTCAAATTCGCACTTTCCTTAAAAATAAGCCTCCCCATACCATTCGCCATAAAGCTCATTATGTTTACTTTAATATCCGTCACTCTCTTTAGCCCATCGTCATTAAACCACATCAAAAAAGCTTGCTTCAACCTACTCAGTTTTTCTGTAAACCTTACTAAACGTGCAGCCACCCATTGTGCTGATCCAAAACCAACCTCCAAGAAAAACCCACCCCCACCCTCCCAACCCCCACCCCCCCTGCACCCCTTACAGGCAGCTAGGTCAGGCATGACCTAGGTATGGCAGCTGAGCTTCCAACTCAGACAGTGCCGACCCCCCCCCCGGAGACCCCTATAAAAACACCTGATAAGTAACTTAAGTGAACCACACAATGATAAATCCAGCAAAGATAAGCCCCCTAATCCCAAAATTCCTACAAAAACACCATATTTAGACAAAGAAAATCCGGAGCGCTCCCCAGACACTCCCCAAACGACCCCCCATTAATCAGAGATTATTCCCCCTCCCAGATCCCCTATTAGCTGGTACGGTTTGCACCCGCCTCTCTGTTATCTCAGTGAGAAATTCCTGAGCCTTCACCTCGGAAAAAAACATTCTAACCTTTCCTTGATACAAAACCTTAAGCCTAGAGGGAAATAAAAGAAAGGCTTCACAGCCTGCTCCTTGAAACGGGGCAATCATTTGTCGAAGTCTCATTACGTGTTTCTAATGCGGAATCGAGACTAAGTAGTGTGGAAGGGGAAACATCCTAAACAACGAAATTGGAACAACGACTTACCTTAACAACGAAGTCAGTACCACGACTTTCATCAACAACGAAGATGTATTGCAACGAGGACTACGCCACTTTTTGTGTGGTTGGATTTATGTGCCCCGGGGAAGGGATGACACTGGAGTTCCCACGAGGCATGGCGCAGGTCACGTGGGTGTTCAGCACTAGACCGCAACACCACACTTTTGACCGCCACTCACTCCTCACCTTTATTAGGATTCGACAGTGTTGGAGGGTTACGAGGATTTCTCTCCGCCCCCACCCACTCGGATTCGACAGTGTTGCCTCCTGGCTGGCGGACTCTAAGGAGTGTGGGGAAGCAGTCTGCTCTCATGAAGCTTTTGAAGTGGGAACAGCGTCTTTGGGAATGCTCTGTCATTGTAAGGTAGGCAGGACTATTTTTGATACTTTTTAGATGTTATGATTTGGACATTTGTGGTAATGCATGTTTATTTGTGTGTAAACCTGTGTTTTTTGTCAGCGAGTTTAAAAGTGCATTTCTAAATACTTTTTCAGTTTGTTATGACGCCATTTTAGTGATCAATGCAGTCAGCTTTGTAAAAATAGATGATGGACTTTTTTTTTTGTGTGTCTCCATGCGTAAATAAATGACTTTTTCATGTTCGTCCGGTATTGACAAGTATGTCTTTATATTAGAAAATACGATATTTTAAAGATTGCTCACTTAAAAATAAATATAAAAACGTCTTTATTACATTATTTTTCTTATTAAATTGTCAAAAACATGGTTAATTAAAAGTACATAGTGGCGTAATATGGTAAAGAGAAATGTAAAGAATTTTCGTGCTGGAGGAAGTCGTTGTTTATAAAGTAGTGGTTTAGCAATGCTCGTTGTTTAGCCTTCGTGGTTAAGGCAGTCGTGGTTTAGGCAGTAGTTGTTTAGTCATACAACCGTGTGGAAGACTTTACAAACAAGCAAGCGAAGCACATTCAAAACTTAGACCGTTCCATTACTTCGTTGAGGGGAGATCTCACAGAACAGGAAGATCGGAATCAAAGAAGTAATCTTCGTATTTTTGGATTACCGGAGGTTTGTGAGAAGTCTGCTTCTTCAGTGATTGCCTTCTTGCTTACCTGAATCCCAAATGTTCTGAATCTCTCTTTCAATAAAGACTTTGAGATAGAGCGCGCTCATAGGGTCCCAACTTTTAAACCCCGAACGATGTCCACTCCAAGGCCTCTGATTTTTAAACCTTTGCGCCATCAACATACAGATCAAATTCTGGCACAAATGAGGAAGATCAAGACAATACAATGGGAAGGTCACAGAATATCTATTTCACAAGATTTTGCCAGAGACCCTGTAATCCGTCGCACAGGCTTCCTGAATTTACGCAAGAGACTCACTGATATGAACATTCCATTCTCTTTTTATGGACCTTCAAGATTCCGGGTCACTTTCAAAGGTCGTCCACAGATTTTCTATGTATCTTCAGATCTCTCGACGTTCTTGGATAATCAATTTGAATCTCAGATGGACTCATACTCTCTTCATGGTACTTCTCGCTCCTAATGATTTGTATTTATTGACCTGGTCTGCTTCTAATGTTTTTCCATTTATCTAATGTATACGCTGGTTCTATTTTATATTGTGTTCACAATCTCTGTTGCTAGATTTTGAGCTAATTCTACAATTGGTGGCAATTAAATTGATATCTCGCTCATTCTAGATTAGTCATACTTTATTAATTGACATGCTTTTTTATAGTACTATGCAATCCTCTGTGCCGTATTTAGTTCTATTTGGGATTACATCCCTACATACTTGTACTGCATTATGCTGGTTTACGTAGACCTTCTATTTACATTTAATTCTTATCTAATTTTTGCTCTAACTGTATGGTATTGTTCAGGATATTTTTACCTCACAACTTTACAGTTGGACATTTATTCTATATTTTGTTTGTTCCTCTTTAGATCTTATCTTTATGAACTTAATGGATGGGTTTCTAATAAGCTTAGGCTGGTAGTTATGTGATATTACAGTCCTGTTCGATTTGCTTATGGACACAGTATTATGCAATTCTCTGTGCTGTATTTAGTTCTATTTGGGATTACATCTCTACAGATTTGTTTTGTACATTGTTGGTCTACTTAGTTGATATGGTTCTTTTCAGGTCTAATGTTTTATCTGACTGATTGTATATCTGTATTTTTTCTTTTACTCTTCTTTATTCTCTCTTTTTCTAATCCCTTTGCTATAGGTAAGTATTCTACCCTTTACTCTACTTTTTATTCGACCTTTTATTCTACTTCTACTTCTTATCTTTTCGGTGCTTTTTTCTCGGTGGTATTTATTTACATGTGATATATTATTCAATGACATCTTTGATCACCAATAGAATGACAATTATACAGCTGTTTTATATTATTATATGTCAGATTTGGAATTTATTTGATCATTTGTCGATTTAGCCTTTTAAGTGTGTCTAGACTGAAATTATATGTTCTTATAGTTATGATGGTTTCTTATGAAATGACATCTTATGATAGACATTCTATTTATATCTAATTCTTATCTAATATTTGCTCTAATTGTATGATATTGTTCATGATATTTCTATCCTACAACTTTACAGCTGGATATTTATTCTATATAATGTACGTACTTTTTTAGATCTTATTCGTATGACCTTTATGGATGGGTTTGTAAAAAGCTTAGGCTGGTATTTATGTGCTATTACAGTCTTGTTCTATGTACCTCTGGAATGTTATCTTTTTTCAAATGTTCCAATTATATTTATTCAGTCTTATATTATCTATTGTTACTAGCTAAGATATAGGTGATATAGTTATACATCTGAGAAGGCAATACTAGTTTCGCTGCTCTGCGGCTTGTTTATTTTTGAGCTGTCTACACCGTTGTTGATAGCCTCTGCTGTTGCTCCTCCACTCTGTTCCCCCATGCAATATGTCTCTTACAGACATCCCCTGTTGGGGTTGAACTTTGATGTTGCTCTGTTTTTTCTTGGAGTACATCTGTTCTTTCTCGTCTTCTTCCTTTTCTTCGTTCTTTTCCTCTTTCTCCACCTTAATTTTGGGACATCTGCTTCATTTCACTTTGGGATATATGCTTCGTCTCCGTTAGTTTTTTATTATATCTTGACTGCCCTTGTACTCTCTTTTCAGAAGCATTCTCTCTTTATGTTCGATGTTTATCAATGACTGGCTTAAATGTAGTTTCCCTTAATGTTAGGGGTTGGAACCACCCTGTTAAGAGGGCTAAGATTTTAGACTATTGTATGATAGGTTTTAAGGAGGCTCTTCTTATGAGGAAAGATTAGGTACTCGATGTTACATGTGCAGATGCTTCTGGGAAGAAGAATGGGGTTATTACCCTTGTCTCTAAAAGTTCTGGTTTGTCTATAGTTATAGCTGAACATGATATCAATGGTAGATGGTTACTTACTTGTTTGACTAATGGTTCAGATGATCTATATAATATGAATTTATATGCTCCAAATATAGATGATCCACTTTTCTGGCGAGCAATAAATAAAAAACTTACTGACATTCCACAAAATTCAAGAACAATTGTTGGAGGTGATTTTAATCTTCCCCTTGATCCTGTTTTGGATAGACACTCTGCTTTTAAATTTCGACGTCCTATGGCGCACAAACATATGCTTAGTATGTGCTTGTCTCACAATCTTGTAGATGCATGGAGAGTACATAATCCTACGGGTAGGGACTTCAAGTTTTCTCTTCTCCACATTCTAGTTTCTCTCGTATTGATTATCCTTTGGTTGACGCCTCTCTTTTAAAACATACTATAAAAGTTATGATTCATCCAATTGTTGTTTCTGATCACGTGGCAGTCTCTTTAACCATCCTTAATCTCACGAATACTAGAGGTCCTCGTAATTGGCATCTAAACACAGAAATTCTAGAAGATAATGATGAAGTCAAAGAACTTAATGATGAGGTTGATAATTTTTTCAAGGATAAGGAATCATCGGTGGATTCTCTAATAGTATTGTGGGATGCATTTAAATGTACTATACAAGGTCACATTATTAAAAAGATGGCCAAAAGAAATAGCAACATTAGGAAGTCTCTTCAGTCGTGGGGGATGACATTAAGCAGAAAGAGGAGTTACATAGGCATACTAACGATAAACTACTCTTGCAGGATATTAAACATTAAAAATATTCTTTTAATTCAATAGTCACTAAAAGAGCTTATATTGGAGTGCACGCTCAAAAATCTCGTCAATTATTGTTACGGAATAGAGCTGGTAAGTTGTTGGCTGCTACTCTAAAGTATCAGAATACAAATGCCAATGCTACTCATATTACTCATATTAATGATAAAACCGGCTCAAAAAATTTCACACTCAAGAAATTCTTGAGGTCTTTCAGGAATTCTATGAAACTCTATATACACCTCGGGATCAGTGTACCAAGAGTACCTGCCACCAGTTTCTTAATTCTCTCCCTACTACTATTATTTCGCATGCTGATATGATTGAACTGGGAAAACCAATTGATACTGATGAGATTATTCAGGCTATCAAGGCTACACGCTCTGGGAAAGCTCCCGGACCGGATGGATTTCCTATTGTCTTTTATAAAACATTTACTTCTTCTGTAGTCAAATATCTTGAGAAGATTTTCAATAATTATGTTCTTTCTGGCAAGGTTTCAGGTTCTGCGGCTGAGGCTACTATTGCAGTCATACCAAAGGAAGGTAAAGATCATTCCAATCCCAAAAACGTCTGTCCCATTTCCTTATTAAACATGGAAGCTAAAATCTTCGGCAAAATCTTAGCAAGACGTCTAGAGGGTCATATTCCTAATCTTATCCATGATTCCCAAACAGGTTTTGTTAGGGGTAGGCTTGCCAGAGACAATATTCGGACTTTCTGTCACATTTTAGAAAAAGCAAAACTTTCCTCATTACCATCGGCGGCGATTGCCCTTGACGCTGAAAAGGCTTTTGACAACGTTTCTTGGCCTTTTTACAAGCAGTATTGGAATCCCATAACCTTTGTGATTCCTTTAATAATATGGTTATGGCTCTCTATGCGCAACCAAAAGCTAATATCAGGATTAATGGTGATACATCTTTTTTTAATCTTTGCCAAGGTACTAGACAAGGATGCCCTCTCTCACCCCTTCTTTTTCTCCTATCCATTGACCCACTTCTTCGCTTACTTAATCTGAACTCGGATATTAAAGGTTTTCAATTTGGATCGTATACACTTAAAACCGCCGCTTACGACGATGACGTCCTTATTTTTTCAGAGGATATTGTATCAGCGATCCCTTCTATCTCTACTATTATTAGTAATTTCTCAGTCGTCTCTGGGTACACTCTTAACAAAGAAAAAACTGAGTTGTTGCCTCTAAACTCTCTGTGTTTTCCTTCTCATATGGGTGATTCAGGTTTTAAATGGCAATCTACTCGTATTAAGTATCTAGGGACTTGGCTCTGTAAGGATCTTTCAGATACTATCACCTATAACGAATCCCACATCATAACTAAGGTTAAAGATCTTTTATCCTCCTGGTCTCTCAAATATATTTCTTGGTGGGGCAGGTTACAAACTCTTAAAATGATGATAACCCCGGTCATAAGTTTCTATCTTCCATGCTACCTATAAAGCTTTCCTCTGCTTTCTTTCATGAGATTGATTTAATCACTTCAAGATTCTTGTGGAATGATAAGAGAGCTAGAATTGCTTACAAACACTTTAGGAAACCCTCTGTCATGGGTAGCTGTAATCTGCCGGATTAGAATCTATACCAAATTTCCTTTTTGGCGTCTCAAGGTGCACTTTGGTTCTTACCGGATTCCCAACATATACCTCCATGGATTCGTATTGAACGAGAGTTATGCGCTCCTTTTTCCACTCCTTCCTTACTCACAGCCTCTAAACTTGTTTTAGCTCATTCTCAACGTAGTATATCAGACACCACTAGTGCGTTAAAATATATTGATAAGAAAGTATCCAAACCTATTCATAAATCAAGATGGTCATCTTTATGGTTTAATCCTAAACTTCTTACTGACATTGATCCTAGCATTGCTCTCTCGTGGGCTGCCAAAGGTATCAGACTAGTGAAAGACCTCTATGATACCAATAACGATCCTCTTCCTTTTTCTTTCCTAGCCAGGAAATATAATCTCAGTAACATGGATTTTTATTCTTTTTTAAACTAAAGGTTAAACTCTCTAAACTAACCATCTTTATAGATCCGGTTATTGTCTCATTTTTGTCTATGTGGATACATTCAGGTCATAACGCATCTAAAATGTATACATTTTTATCCGCTCCACTGCCTTCACATTCTACAATTACTTATGTCAAATGGTCTCACCATTTTGAAGTTGAGATTTTTAAACATATTTCACAAGACACTTGGCAACTGATTGGGAAATTGTCTCCACGTAATAAAATTGCTCCTTCATTAATCCAATCTAAATTCTTCACATTAAATCTCTTACATTGGACCCCTGCTCGTTTACATAAGTTGAAGCTACGAGATAGTGATTTAGTACCAGGCACCCATCAACATATGTTTTTTGAATATACATTATTAAGTTCCTTTAGGGGCCTGATACAGAAACATTTATCACTAATTTTTAATACATCTATAGTTCTCTCTCTACCTATGATTTTGCTAAGTCCATGGCTACAGTTACCCCTTTACCTCTGGACAATACGGATTTGGAGCTCTTAGATTTACTCTTATCCATTGCTGTTAAAATTATACTCACAGAATGTAAATCTTTTCATCTCCTGTCTTATCATACCTGGTGGTCATGGGTTTCATATCTTCGTGGAGCTCATACTTTTGTTGAAAAGAAGCATTACTCGCCTTCAATTGCTAGTAATGTTTGGCGGTCTTTGGATAACTACATGAATTTGTCTTCTCAGGGGTTGGTAGCGCAATATCCCTTTGATTCCATCTCTTAACTTATTTTCTTAGAGGTATAGCAGATGTCCCTTCCCTCAATCAATCAATCAATCACGGCATTTATAGAGCGCGCTACTCACCCGGGAGGGTCTCAAGGCGCTGGGGGAGGGGGTAAGTTACTGCTCGAACAGCCAGGTCTTGAGCTGCTTCCTGAAGGAGAGATGGTCCTGGGTTCGCCGAAGGTGAGTGGGGAGGAGTTCCAGGTCTTGGCTGCCAGGTAGGAGAAGGATCTTCCTCCGGCGGTGGTTCTGCGGATGCGTGGTACGGTGGCGAGGCGTGGCTGGTTGATCGTAGCTGGCGTGTGGGCGTGTAGAAGGTCATGCGGTCGTTGAGGTACTTTGGGCCCAGGTCGTGGAGGGCCTTGTGTGCGTGGGTGAGGAGTCTGAACGTTATTCTCTTGCTGACGGGGAGCCAGTGCAGGTCTTTCAGGTGTCCGGTGATGTGGCTGTGTCGGGGGATGTCCAGGATGAGTCGTGCGGAGGCGTTCTGGATGCGCTGGAGTCGTTTTTATACTTCTTCCTTTTCTCTAGTACTCTTTCCTCTTTCTCTCTTTCTCTTTTCTTCTCGCTGATGTTTCTTATCTATTAGGCGATACAACTAACGCATGACTTTGTTGCGATATATGTAATTGCTCCATCGGTTCCACACTCCTGGGACTTATACTTAATATTTGATGAATTTACAATTTGTTTTTGTTATGATATTTATTTGATCAGTTTTAAATGATAACTTTTACATCCTTTTATCCCAGTCGCTCTTTGTCATGAAATCCTTTTGTAAATTCTTTATTATATATTTGACTCGAATTTGCTGTATTGCTATTGTATTACAAAGGTACTTCTTTTTAAATAAGCAATAAAGATATTTGAACTAAAAAAAAAAGTATTTAGGTTTTTCCACACCCACTTTTTCCAAGAGTGGAAGAACCTAATTCGATTTTTCAAATTGCATGGGATTGTGGCTGGAAACGTAGCCAAATCTTAGCATTTTATTCTGTCTGACAGGCCGATGTACCACATCAGCCAAACGGTAAATTATCCCATAGTACTTAACTAGAAGAACCAATAAACACATATGTTCTAAAAGATGGATAACCTTGAAAAGGAGAAATACTGTCATGGAGGGTAAGCTAGGAGGTGGGCAGAGCTGATTTAAAACTTCTGATCACTAGGCCCGAGTCAAAACAGGAGACAGAAATGACAAGCAAGGAATGTACTACCTTATCTGCTGTAATTCTTGTGTTTTGAGGTTATATGCTACAGGCACTATTGACCTCCTATCAGCTTCATCTGAACTGTAACTAAGGTTTTTTCTATTCTAACAAGTTCACTGTAACTGTGTTTTTTAAGCGATTTACTGATGTTTTTCTAAACAAATGCGAATATGTTGTGAACAAAGGTACTCTAAGAGATCAGGGTAGTAATTTATCCCAGGTACTTCTCTTGAACAGCTAGCGACACGTGTGCCAGCTGGCTTGTGTTGTCTGGTGTCTGATGCTGCTGTGTAATTCATGGTAAATAATACTGGTTCATGTGGGGCAAGAATCAGCAATCCTCACCTGAAGCAACGTATGTGAAGATATACCGAGGGAAGTCTTGCTGCTGATTACAGAAACGCTATTCACATACAGACTCCTTCCTCAAGGCACTACTTGTTTGGATGGTTACTTGTCATCGTGGAATACAGCATCTCAAGACGTGGGACTAACTCTACTCTTCTTAACATGAAAGGACCACACTTCAGGAAGCAGGGCGCTGCTTAAAAGAAATGTGCGCTAGTAATTACTTGCTTGTCAAACTCTTCCTCAGAATGCAGTGTCTGGCTGCACGCTCTGCTGGAAGCTGTCACTTACTGTTCAGTCCGCCATGGAAGACTTCAGACGCTGTTCAGCAAGGTATCTTGGTAGTTAGGGATGTTTAGTATAATGAGTTAACTTACTTATTAGCTTCAGCAGGATTTACAGGACACTTGCATTCTTGTGCAACTGAATGAAGACACTCTGGGCTTATGCAAATGCTACTGCCTTCAAGTATGGAACTTGTGGAAAGGGACTATTTCAATTCCTGGGGGTATATGAGTGCTGAGAAGTCATCATGTACTGACTGCCATGATAACCTGTGTTACTCGTCTGATTACGTGTTTTGTCATTTCGGTTATGCTTTCCAGCCGACTGATCTTCCCTTCTTCACCAAGACGCAAGTAGGATCGCTTGGGTGATGCCTTTCACCGAAACACTGGCACAGATAAGTTGTAGTTCAGCCTCTGTCCTAGTGTTTTAATGGTCTAAAACAGGACACACATTTGCAACTCTGACATGTAACCTTAACTTTAACAATGTTTTTTCATGAACTATATATGACTCAAACAGATCAACTCATCCGAGAACAATTCTAATTTATAATCCTTCAAATGACATTATGATCACAGACATTGCCCCACTTCTGGTTAACCATACAATCAAATACCCAAATATTCAATATACATTTCTTGAGAGCAGAAATGATGTGATATCAGAGATGACATCTTCAACAGCATCACTGATGAAAAGTTGATGACATAATTGATGTGGCATCACACATGACATAATTTGGAGATAACATTCTAAAGTACCACTGAGAGCCAACAGATGTCCTCACAAACATTCCATATAAAAATAGGCTTTAGCACTACTGATAACAGATGTATGTATAAGAGAGATTATTTGGTGTCCATAGGCAGCAGCAGCTCTAACAGCCAACATATGGAAACATGTAGATTCCCTGAAAAACAAAGCACTGACAGCGAACAGATACCATCATACAGAATCCACTGAAGCCTGCAGTTTTACTGACAGCCAAAGGATATCATCACAGACATTACATTGATAGCAATAGATATCTTCTTAGATATTGCCCTGAATTGAAATCCTCCTATTCCAGTATAAGCTAATAAATGTCCACACAAATAATAAGTAGACAGCTGTGATACTTACAGCTAACACTTGCCTCACAGGCGTTACATGGGAACAACAAACTGCAGATCTATCGCTAGTCAACAAAGGTCTCCATAGAGGTTACACGTGGCAAAAAAGCTAAATTTACACTGTTTAGAAAAGAAATCCGCTACACACAGACAGGAGATGCGTCAGTTCGACTGGAGCAAGAACCTGGTTTCACTTCCAATGGACCAGGCACAGGAGCAGGGGGTAAGATTTTGATATCCCTGAGTCTCAAAAACAGGAGGCAAGCCAACAAGCATTGGAGATCCCTCTGCGCTCAAGCAGAGACCAGTTCTTCCTCAGCAGGGTCAGAGGGTTGCAGGCAGCAGGGCAGCACAATCAATCAATCATGTCACTTATAAAGCGCAATACATACCCGCGAGGGTCTCAAGGCGCTGGGGGAAGAGGGGGGTGGTGCTGCTACTGATCGAAGAGCCAGGTCTTGAGGAGTCTTCTGAAGGCCAGTAGGTCTTGGGTCTGCCGAAGGTTGGTGGGGAGGGTGTTCCAGGTCTTGGCGGCGAGGTGGGAGAAGGATCTGCCGCCGGCGGTCGTTTTCCGGATGCGGGGGACTGTGGCGAGGGCGAGGCTGGTGGAGCGGAGCTGGCGGGTGGGGGTGTAGAAGCTGAGTCGTCTGTTGAGGTAGGCTGGTCCGGAGTTGTGTAGTGCTTTGTGTGCGTGGGTGAGGAGCTTGAAGGTTATCCTCTTGTTGACAGGGGGCCAGTGCAGGTCTCTCAGGTGGGGTGTGATGTGGCTGCGTCGGGGGATGTCGAGGATAAGACGTGCAGAGGCGTTCTGGATGCGTTGCAGCCGTCTCAGGAGCTTAGCCGTCGTTCCTGCATAGAGGGCGTTTCCGTAGTCCAGCCTGCTGGTGACGAGGGCCTGGGTGACTGTTTTTCTTGTTTCGGTGGGGATCCACTTGAAGATCCTGCGGAGCATTCGGAGGGTGTTGAAGCAGGATGAGGAAACGGCGTTGACCTGCTTAGTCATGGAGAGGGTGGGGTCGAGGATGACCCCTAGGTTGCGTGCGTGGTCGGTGGGTGTCGGGGCTGTTCCCAGTGATGTCGGCCACCAGGAGTCGTCCCAGGCTGACGGGTTGGAGCCAAGGATGAGGACCTCCGTCTTGTCCGAGTTCAGCTTCAGGCGGCTGGTCCTCATCCATTCGGCGACGGCCTTCATTCCTTCGTGGAGGTGGGCTTTGGCGGTGTGAGGGGCTTTGGTGAGGGAGAGGATCAGCTGGGTGTCGTCGGCGTAGGAGATGATGTTGAAGTTGTGCTGTCGGGCGACGTGGGCGAGGGTGCCATGTAGATGTTGAACAGCGTTGGGCTGAGAGAGGAGCCTTGGGGTACGCCGCAGATGATCTTGGTGGCCTTGGATCGGAAGGGGCGAGGCGGACGCTTTGTGTTCTGCCGGAAAGGAAGGATGTGGTCCAGTCCAGGGCCTTCTCTTGGATCCCGGCGTCGTGAAGGCGTGTTCGTAGTGTGTGGTGGCAGACAGTGTCGAAGGCGGCCGATAGGTCCAGGAGGATGAGGGCTGCTGTTTCTCCGTTGTCTAGCAGGGTCCTGATGTCATCGGTGGCGGCGATGAGGGCGGTTTTGGTGCTGTGGTTGCTGCGGAAGCCGGACTGGGAATGGTCCAGGATGTTGATCTCCTCGAGGTAGCGGGTCAGTTGTTTGTTGACGATTTTCTCGGTGACCTTCGCAGGGAACGGGAGCAGAGAGATGGGTCGGAGGTTCTTGAGGTCCTTGGGGTCTGCCTTGGGTTTCTTGAGTAAGGCGGTGATCTCGGCGTGCTTCCAGCTTTCCGGGAAGGTTGCTGTCTCGAAGGAGATGTTGATTATTTTCCGGAGATGGGGCGCGATGACTGTACTGGCTTTGTTGAAGACATGGTGAGGGCACGGGTCTAGCGGTGAACCGGAGTGGATGGTGTTCATGATCTCGCTGGTGTCCTCGTCGTTGATGTTGGTCCAGGAGAGCAGGCGGTTGGTGGTTGTGGGGGCAGTGGTCTCGGTGGTTGCCGGGGCGGTCGTTGTGTTGAAGCTGTCGTGGATGTCGGCAATTTTGCGGTGGAAGAAGGTGGCCAGTGAGTCGCACAGGTCTCGTGACGGCGGGATGTCGGTGTTGGAGCTGGGGTTGGAGAGTTCCTTCACGATGTTGAAGAGCTCTTTGCTGTTGTGTGCGTTGTTGTCTAGGCGGTCTTTGAGTGAGGCCCTTTTGGCGGATCTGATGAGGTGATGGTGACTGCGGGTGGCGCTCTTGTGGGCGGCGTAGCTGTCCGCTGTCTGTTCGTGGAGCCAGATCTTCTCCAGTTTTCGGCATGTTCGTTTGGAGGCCTGGAGGTCTTCGGTGAACCAGGTGGCTTTCTTGCTGGTGTGGCTGTTGGACGGATTCTTGAGTGGGGCGAGGGTGTTGGCGCAGTCGTCGATCCACTGTCTGAGGTTGCGGGTGGCGGTGTCGGGGTCGGAGGGTTCGGCGGGTGGGCTCAGGGCGAGGGTGGTGGTTAGCTGGTCTTCGGTGACTCTGCTCCAGCAGCGGCGAGGCATTTGTTCGGTGCGGTGGTGCGTGGTGGGCTTCCTGTAGGTGAAGTGGATGCAGTGGTGGTCGGTCCAGTGGGGTTCGGAGGTGTGGTTGAAGGAGACATGTGGGCTTGCGGAAAAGATGGAGTCTAGCGTGTGGCCGGTGGTGTGGGTGGGTGTAGTCACGAGCTGTCTGAGTCCGAGGGTGGCGAGGTTGTCGATCAGGGTGGTGGAGTTGGTGTCCTTGTTGTTCTCGAGGTGGAAGTTCAGGTCCCCGAGGAGGATGTAGTCCGTGGAGGCGATGGCGTGTGTGCTGACGAAGTCAGCGATGGAATCGCTGAACTGTGGTCGGGGTCCGGGGGGTCTGTAGATGAGGGTTCCTCTGAGGGTGGTGTTGGGATCGGTGTGGATCTGGAAGTGCATGTGTTCGGCGGTGCTGAGGGTGCCGTCGGTGTTTGTTGAGACTCTGAGGGTGTTCCTGTGGACGATGGCGATGCCTCCTCCGACTCCGTTGGTGCGGTCCCTGCGGGTGATCTTGTAGCCGTCCGGGATGGCAATGGCGATGTCAGGGGCTGAAGCGGGATTCAGCCAGGTCTCCGTCAGGAATGCGACGTCTGGGGAGGTTGAGTCGAGAAGGTCCCAGAGTTCGATGGCGTGTTTGCGGGCGGAGCGGGTGTTGAGGAGGATGCATCTGAGGTAGTTGGGTTCTTTCCTGGGCGGTGGTTTGGCGGGGCGGGTGCTGGCGAAGCTGCAGTTCCGGCAGGTGAAGGGCCCTTGGGTGCGCTTCAGGGTGGCCCGGTAGCAGGCGTGATCTTTTCCGGCGTTGAGTGCGTGGAGGGTGCTGGCGTCGTATCGGCATCTGTTGATGTGGCGGGCACGGGGGATGCCCGGGCCAGGGGTTCTGGCGCTGGGCGCGGTCCCAGCGCGGACGGGCGCAGACGGGCCCAGATGGGCTTGCCTTCGGCACGCCAGCGGCGCGGCCGCGCAGCGGCTGCCATAAATGGGGAGGTGGGAGGGAGGAGCAGGGAATGGGGCAGCGAATGGGCAGTGGGGGGGCGGGGCCGCAGGCGCAGCGGCGGGAAACAGGCACGGAAAGGAAAAAACGAGCACAATCAGGGCAGCAAGGGGGCACAGAAAGGAAAAAACGAGCACAATCAGGGCAGCAAGGGGGCACAGAAAGGAAAAAACGAGCACAATCAGGGCAGCAAGGGGGCACAGAACGGAAAAAACAAGCACAATCAGGGCAGAAAGGGGGCACAAAAAGGAAAAATGAGCACAATCAGGGCAGCAAGGGGGCACACAGACGGAGCTTTGTGGTGGGGGAGCGACCTACCAGTCAAGGTCAGGGGTCGCACAGAAGTAAAGCAGCTCTTCTAGAGCAGATGTCCAACAGAGTGACAGTCCCTGCAGCAGCACAGCAGTCCTTCCTTCTGACATAGTTTCTTTACAGGTCCAGAAGTGTCTGATTTGGTGGGGTCAGAGACCCAGGGGCAGATTTACGAGCCCCTTGTGCCACTTTTGCGTCATTTTTAACATGGGAAAAGTGACGCAAAAGTGGCACAAGGGGCTTGTAAATCTGCCCCCCAATATTTATATCCAGGAGTGCCTTTAAAGTGGTGGTGACTTCAAAGTATGGTCTTTAAGGTGCACAGAGATCCTTTCCTCCTAGCCCTGGCTCCAGACTCACTACACTGGGTAATCAGCCCTTTGTGTGGGGACAGTGCACTGCCTATTCAGGTGTAAGTGTCAGTGCCTCAGTTTCATCTTGCCCAGGATGAGCCACCCAGATGCAGATGGGCACTCAGACACACCTAATATTCCTTTTTGTGTGGCTGTCTATCCAGGTATGTCAGCTGACTATTCAGGTGTGTCATCTCCTCCCTCCCATCCTGCCCAGGATGATCCATTCACATGGGCACTCAGACACACCTAACCTTCCTTTGTGCATGGCTGTCAAGAGGGAATGGACAAAGTCAAGCTGTCACCCACCCCAGACGTGTATTGGAGACAGGCACACAGAGGTTTTTGGATTTGCAACAGTGGATGGGACAACAAATTTAAAAGAAAACAGAAAATTGACAAGCTGTCCATTCTGGCATCATGAAGCGGTGATGCAAATAAGCGAAGAGTAAACAAACAACAGGCAAGCCAAGAACAGACCGAGTCTTTGTCCTGAGGAAAACCCCATTAGTGATAAAGGGGTACGAAACGACAATACAAGATCTCTTGAGAAGTAAACCTGCAAGAAAAGGACTAGAGTGTGGAAATACTGGTAGATTAGGACTATCCCATGATACATCTAAATCAAATTGGCAGCCCCCAAGAGTTACTACTAGCAAGAGGCACCTTTCAGATTCAGCGATTTAAAACCTCTGCTTGTTTTGTTCAAGAACAAATGACTGGCACAATGATTTTTCTCCTTGGTTAAGTCTCTTAAAACATCATCATTGTTTTTTGGTAATGTTCTTAGTTTCTTTAAAAATTTGCCACAGTATAATATGTTATATGTTTGTAACAGTTCTGTGTGTATATAATTGAAAAAAGTGGTGCTTTTATGACATGTTACAAGCTACAATATTTGTTGAAATGAATGCAAATACTGTTAATAAAAACAAGGGCCAAGACAATTTGGACCCTGTCTAGGAGTTATATACCATTGCAATCAGGCAGCTAAACTTTATAAAAGTGACATTACTAAAATTGTAATGTTAAATCCAACTTTAACAAATTTAGGTGTTTTCACTAACAGGACATGCAGAACTTAAAAGTACATGTCCTACTTTTTACTAGCACAGCATCCTGCCCTATGGGCTATCTAGGGCCAACCTTGGGGGTGGCTTATGTGTAATAAAAGGGGAATATTAAGGCTTGGCAATGGGTTGTAAATGCTAAGTCAACATGGGAGTAAAACTGCACACACAGGCTCTGCAGTGACAAGCCCGAGGCATGTTTGAAGGGCTACTTGTGTGGGTGGCACAATCAGTGCTGCAGACCCACTAGTAGCATTTAATTTACAGGCCCTGAGCACAGGTCTACTAGAGACTTACAGATAAATTAAATATTCCAGTTGTGGATAAACCAATGTAACCATGTCTAGGGAAGAAACACATGCACCTTAGCACTGTTTAGCAGTGGTAAAGTGCTCAGAGTCCTAAGGCTAACAAAAAGAATCCGAAAAATAGGAGGCAAAAGGCAAAAGGTTTGGGGTGGCACTTCAAAGAGGGCCATTTTCCAACACGACGCCCCTCTAGCCTAAAGCCAGGGTAGACTAATCAATACCTTGATGGACTTCCCTGCTTGGGAAGATAGAACATCAACTATGGCAGGGGCACTTGCCAGTTCTATGCCTCTCTGAACCCAGTTGGATCCCTCTGTCTATACTCTCTGGGGCCACTGAGCTAACCCATGGGGAATCCTTCTCCTTAACTGTGGACCCCATATATACAGCGCCTAACCTTAACTTGCTCACATATGCATCCCAGTAGGTAGATAGTACCACCATGGCTAACAAAGTGCTGTTGCCCATTCCACCCTTTGGGTCTGTATTCTATCCCCAACCCAAGGAAAACTCTGTCCTCAAGAACAGCAACCAACAAAGGCCACTGACAGCTCTCAATGTCGAGAGCCAGACCATCCAGGGGCTCCTGTGGTTGTTTCTCAGAGTTGCGGGAAGTAGGCCCAAGTGTCTTGCACCCTTTTTCCACTCCACCTTCCACTAGTTATGGGGTGGTTTCCTAATACTAGTCCTTCAACCCAGGGTCTGTGCCCTTGGGCTGAACAGGAGTCAGGAGTGAGTCCTTCTTCCCCTGTACCTCCATCGGAGCTTCTGTACCCTCAGTTTGCGAGTGGTACGCCAAGAAAACTGAACTGGAAGGGGTCCTGTTGCGACCACCCCTCCTAGTTCTCGTGACACCGGGGGCAACTCGTTCCTCAGAATACAGTCAATGGGCATCTGGGGACTACCTATGACCCTCCTCTGGGTCACCTCCCCAACCCACTCCAGGGATGCCAGGGCCATAGGGCGGAAAAAGTCCTAACCCTGGGACTTAGGCACCCTACACGCCTGGCCGGTGTACTGCTCTGAGAAGACTAGCCTTTCCACAACCATGGTCTGGCTAGCCCCGGTATCCCTCAGAGTACTGACTGGGACCCCATTCACTTCCATGTGGTGGAATTTACGACTCCAACCCTCAGGGATCACCAGCTCACCCTCTGAGTCTATATCCCAGCTGATGGAGATCATGGCATGATCTATGACCTGCCCCTGGGGACTACTTTTCCCTAAGGCCACACTGGCACTCCTGTAGAGTTCCCACAAGTGGGTGGTTTCTTTGGACAGACAGAGGGGCATATTTACAAGAATTGCCGCTAAGCAGTTTTCACGCTGTTTAGCAGCACTTTTTTTACCGCTGCCGATCACCAAATCCTAACGTTATGTTTGCAATGTATTTACAATACGTCGCTGCATGGCTTTAGGATCAGCTAGCGGCCACAAAAAATGACGCTAACTCTAGCATCAAGGCAATAAAAAAAATCACGTTAGTGTGAAAAAAGTGCCTGCCGACCAAATAGTGGTAAAAAAGTTCACACTAGTCAGCCCAACGTCACTTTTCAGCATCTAGCGGCAAAAAGAGCTTACAAATACGGCACTAAGGGAAAAAAAATAAACAATTATCTGAATTGAGCAGCCAGGACCAAGTTCAGCACAGGACAACAACCCACCCAACCCCCCCAACCCCTCTCCAACAGCCACGATGAGGAGGAAGAGAAAATGCAGATTCAGTCAGGAGGAGAATGAGATCCTGATTGCAGAGGTGGAGAAGCATCAACATCAGCCTTTCCTCACCTCCAATGTGTTATTGGGGACCAAAAACGCTATATGACAGTTCATTGTTAACAAGGTGAACTCCATCGCAGAAGTCAAGAGGACAGTGATGGACTGCAAGAAGCCCTGGCATGATGCCAAGCACAAAACTAAGCAGAAACTGGCGAGCAATCAACAGGCAGCATTGCAGACCGGAGGTGGCAGTCCAGTGTGGTTTGTTTTAATTTTTGTGCCTCAAACGGTTAAGTGTAACTGCAACAAATGATGGACAGAATGCTGAATGATTCAAACATTGTACCCCAGTCAAGAGATCTGGGTTAAATCCATTATTCTTTTGCCCACTACGCCACCCCAGTTTGGACCCAGCCATATGCAAATCTGTCTTGACGCAATGCCTCATGGGAACAGTCCAGCCCGAAATGCCAAGCCAGGTCTTCCCTGAACCGGAAACTATCATCCTGGGACCGGTTTCTGGGTAAGACCCTTCATCAGCCAGGCTAGCTTGAATCCAGTGGCAAAGTGAGCAAGGGACCCACGCCTGTGCATACCCTGCCAACTTAGGGCGAACAAAGCAAACACAAGGAGATGATGGACGGAGCGCTGAAACTTTTCAGACACTCACCCCCAGTCACAGATCTGGGTTGAATACATCATCATTCTTTAGCTCAATTCGCCACCTCAGTTCAGACCCAGCTATATGCAAATCAGTCTTGACCCTGTGCCTCATGGGAACAGTCCAGCCCGAACTGCCAAGCCAGGTCTTCCCTGAACCGGAAACAAGCATCCTGGGACTGGTTTCAAGGCCTTTTACTTGCACAGCACCCTGCCCTGTGGGCTATCTAGGGCCTACCTTAGGAATGATTTATGTGTAATAAAAGGGGAGTTTTAAGGCTTGGCACGGGGGTTTAAATGCCAAGTCGACATGGCAGTAAAACTGTACACACAGGCTCTGCAGTGACAGGCCTGAGACATGTTTAAAGGGCTACTTGTGTGGGTGGTGCAGGCCCACTAGTAGCATTTAATTTACAGGCCCTGAGCACAGGTCTACTAAAGACTTACAGATAAATTAAATGAATCACTGACAGAATATCGACTACAGAAATATCGACGACAAAAATATCGGAGCCGAAATATCGATGTCCAGAATATCGAAGTCCTATCTACATTATGGTAAGTACAAAAATATCGAAACAAAAATATCGTTGTAAAAAATATCGTTGTTAAAAATATCGTTTTTTTTAAATGTCTAAAAAATAATGTAAAATAAAGTAAATAATACATATAATTAAAAAAACAGTTAGAATTATTAGAAAATGTTTAAAATTATAAATAATAAATATAATTTTAATAAAAATTAAACATACATATATAAATATAATATATAAATTTACTTTATAATATTAAAAAATAAATATTATAATAAATTATAAAATGTTAGAAACATATTAAAAATTATAAATACATATATATATATACATATACCAGTAAATATAAAATAAAAATACAATATTTATATAATATTTAAAAAAATAAAATATTTTTAATCTTTTACAATTACATTTCACACTACATTAACAGGAACAGTAGATAAAAAATTGGATAGCGGAAAGGATAAAATTCCTATTCCCACTCCAGGGAGTGCAACAGTAGGGAAAGTGTTGGATAGCGGCTGGGAATAATTTACTATTCCCACTCCAGAAAAAGCAACAGTAAGGAAAGTGTTGGATAGCGGAGGGGAATAATTTACTATTCCCACTCCAGCAAATAAAACAGTAGGGAAAGTGTTGGATAGCATATGTGAATAATTTACTATTCCCACTTCAGGGAGTGCAACATTAAGAAAAGTGTTGGATAGCGGAGGGGTAAAAATTACTATTCCCACTCCAGGGAGTGCAACAGTAGGGAAAGTGTTGGATAGCGGAGGGAAATAATTTACTATTCCCACTCCAGGGAGTGCAACATTAAAGAAAGTGTTGGATAGCGTAGGTGTAAAAATTACTATTCCCACTCCAGAAAGTGCAACAGTAGGGAAAGTGTTGGATAGCGGAGTGGATAAAATTACTATTCCCACTCCAGCAAGTGCAATAGTAGGGAAAGTGTTGGATAGCGGAGGGGAATAATTTACTATTCCCACTCCAGCAAGTACAACAGTAGGGAAAGTGTTGGATAGCGTATGTGAATAATTTACTATTCCCACTCCAAAGAGTGCAACACTAGGGAAAGTGTTGGATAGCGGAGTGGATAAAATTACTATTCCCACTCCAGCGAGTGCAACAGTAGGGAAAGTGTTGGATAGCGGAGGGGAATAATTTACTATTCCCACTCCAGCAAGTACAACAGTAGGGAAAGTATTGGATAGCGGAGGGGAATAATTTACTATTCCCACTTCAGTGAGTGCAACATTAAAGAAAGTGTTGGATAGCGTAGGTAAAAGTTACTATTCCCACTCCAGAGAGTGCAACAGTAGGGAAAGTGTTGGATAGCGGAGTGGATAAAATTACTATTCCCACTCCAGCAAGTGCAATAGTAGGGAAAGTGTTGGATAGCGGAGGGGAATAATTTACTATGTCCACTCCAGCAAGTACAACAGTAGGGAAAGTGTTGGATAGCGGAGGGGTAAAAATTACTATTCCCACTCCAGCAAGTGCAACAGTAGGGAAAGTGTTGGATAGTGGAGGGGAATAATTTACTATTCCCACTCCAGCAAGTACAACAGTAGGGAAAGTATTGGATAGCGGAGGGGAATAATTTACTATTCCCACTTCAGGGAGTGCAACATGAAAGAAAGTGTTGGATAGCATAGATGTAAAAATTACTATTCCCACTCCAGAGAGTGCAACAGTAGGGAAAGTGTTGGATAGCGGAGTGGATAAAATTACTATTCGCACTCCAGCGAGTGCAATAGTAGGGAAAGTGTTGGATAGCGGAGGGGTAACAATTACTATTCCCACTCCAGCAAGTGAAACAGTAGGGAAAGTGTTGGATAGCAGAGGGGAATAATTAACTATTCCCACTCAAGCAAAATAATTAAAATTAATTAACAAAATTTTAATTAATTATAAAAAATTTACCTCCCACCATATTCCCCTATAAATGACACCACCAATATTATAAAACATAATACTATTAACATAATTAATTTATGATTAATTAATTAATGAAAATTAACAAACATATTAAAAAAAATCAAGAATAAATTAATTCACACGATTAACACTATAAAAGTTTAAAAATATAATAAACAATAAAAAAATATTAAAAATTACTTCCCAGCCTACTCCCCTTTCAACCCATAACCCGCTCCTAATAAAATAACACAATTAAAATATTTACCAATTAATTATTAATAATTAACAACAAATTAATAACTAATTAATATCAAATTAATTACAACAATGAACAATATAAAATATTAAATACATAGGGGCCCATTACGATACCCGGCGTAAAAAATCCGCCAGGCATGGAAGCGGCAAAATCCGCCCGCACACACCGCCTGAACACCGACCACGCCATTACGATTACACAAACCGAAAACCGCCATCGGCGGAAAAATCACACAAAATACCGCCCGCCATCGTCCGAGTCGGAGTCAAACCGCCCGCCACGGACGGAAACACGCACGACAACACAAAACCGCCCGCCCTCACGGCCGACACACCGCACGTGAAATTACGATCGCACCGCCATGAGCGCGGAAAACCACAAATATACCGCCCGCCAGCGCAAACAACGCCGATGAGAATCGACACGGCAGAAGCCATGGCGCCCACGTACCTGCACAGAAACCATCCGCACACAAAACCAATAGCACACAACATGGCCAACAAGTCCACACAGCAAGGCACGCACAAATACACAAGCACAGTACACATCCCGAAAACACCCCCCGGACAAACAAAAACTACAAAGGCCAGAACCCCAGACACAACACACCTGAAAACAACAGACCATGAGGACACACCCACATAGGTGAGTACAAAAGCAGCACTCCCACAGACCACAACCCCTTGCTACATTGCAAACCAGAGAGGAGAGGAGAGGACACAGTGACACAGCAAGGACAGCAGCACACCACAGAAACGCACACATCACAACCACCACCACCACCACCACCACCACCAAACACCGGCACCACAAACCCCTGCACATTACACAACACACACCGCACCAGCACCACAAACACCATGGCACCACAAAGAATGCCCAAGTACACGCCCATTGAGCTGACGGTCATGGTCGACGAGATCATCAAGGTGTACCCACAAATCTATGGGAACATGGTCCAGCACACACCACTAGCCACCAGAAACAGAATGTGGAACCGGATCGTAGACCAGGTCAATGCAGTCGGGACCCTGCCCAGGAACAGAGGTGAAATAAACAAACGTTGGAATGACGTAAAGAGCCTGGTCAAGAAGAAGGAGGGCAAAAACAGAGAGCTGGCTGCCGTCACTGGCGGAGGGAATCCCGCGCTCTTTAAGACCTTCAAAGCGTGGGAGGAGAAGGTGCGAGTCGTAATACATCCGGAGATCCTCGCCGGATTAGCAGGGGAGTGGAGGCTGGTAAGTACAAACTAATGTATACCAGCACACCGCTATGTACTCACATGCGCAACCACCATGCCACAGCTCCCAGGGACAAACACCCCCATGTCCAGCACACAATACACAACACATCACACACACATGCAACAGACACCACCACACACAGCCCAAACCGAACAACTGTAACATACGTGGGGACATGTGTACACTCAGCCAGCCACGTAACCACCAACAGGTCCCCAAATATGCCAGAAGCGCCACAACGAGCACCCACCACACCCATGTGTCCGCCACAGCTGCACTAACCGACAAGTAACAGGTAAGTGGCAGGAACACAAAGTGCAGTGGGTGGGAGGGTGGACAGCCCAAGTACAACACACACCAGGCCCCAGTCCCACAGCACAGCAAGGAGGAGCATCCCCCACACCCCACAGCCACGTGTCAGCCACCGCAGTGCACAACGACAGCCGAAAGGCAGACATCACGGTCCACAGCAATCGGTGTCAGTGGGTGTCCAGCCACCCCCACGACCCACAACACCCCCCACCCCCACAGACCTGCAACATGGAGCACCCCCGCTTAGAGCCATGTGGCATCCAGTACAGTGCACGCACGAACAACTTGCAGGTGGGAAACTGGACAGGGCTGGATTACTGGAGGCATGAGGACCATAACACGACCAACACATGGGACATGTCACGTAGCAGACGAACACGCAGCACCGCCCACCGTCACGAACAAGTGAACAATGTGCACACGGACATGAACAACAGACTCACACCCCACATGACCCATCACATACATAGCAACACCCAAGGAGCCACGTCTGCATGCACAAGCCACACTGAATATAGTACCACACGGCAGCCACTGTGCAACTCATCACACACAACCGAAACACCATTGAAGTCCTGTCCATGTAGCCCCTACTGCCTGTCAACCACACACCCCACAACTACGCCTATGTAAGACAAACAACACTAGACGCAACAGAGCGGAACAACATATATGCACACGAACACCACTGAACCCATCAAACACACAGACACACCATGCACATACAACATACCATCCATCCGTCAGCCCCAGTCTCATGAAAGGCATGTCATCCGCACAGCTGCCACACATACAGCAGTCACGCTAAGATACATGCCCATGACCAACCATGTGCCAGAAGTCAATGAAGCGCACGACACACTGTGAGCAACAACACACAACATGGGCCACACCCCCCGAGCACTGCAGTGATGCACATGGCACAGGGCAGCACGCACACCAAGGAGATGGGACAACTGCAATACGTTGGCTGGCACACAACCATCACTCACTCATAACGATGCGTCCAATGCCATGTCCAGTAATCACAACAGACAGCAAATATGCAGGCCATGTCAAGCATGCACACACCTCAGACCATGCACTGTCATGCTGCCACAACACATGTCACGTTCGGCACCCATGGCTCACAGCATGTACCCCAAAAGCATATCCCTCCCAAATGCGAATCTGGGGCATGGCCCCCATGTTGCCATATGCGTTCCTAAGCGTTCCATTTGAACCCCAAAAGCATATTCCCACCCAAATGCGAATCTGGGGCATGGCCCCCATGTTGCCATATGCGTTCCTAAGCGTTCCATTTGAACCCCAAAAGCATATCCCCTCCCAAATGCGAATCTGGGGCATGGCCCCCATGTTGCCATATGCGTTCCTAAGCGTTCCATTTGAACCCCAAAAGCATATCCCCTCCCAAATGCGAATCTGGGGCATGGCCCCCATGTTGCCATATGCGTTCCTAAGCGTTCCATTTGAACCCCAAAAGCAAAGTACAAACCAGACCCAGGATGGGCCAGGAGCCCGCATACACCAGAGTCACAATAAGTAGGGGCACAGCAACACACCCATCGGCATGGCCAATCCGTCCCATGCCACATGTGCACAGCACACAGTCCCATTGCCAAGCACACACAACTACAAATGCTACAGCCACACACACGCCTCCGGGAAACCCATGTACGAGATTGCACGAACTGTTAATGTCAGACGACAACTACATACTTCGCCAGGTGCAACACAATAACAAATCTCATTCTCTCCACAGGTGACGAACTGCTGGATGCTGGGGATGGAGCCAGCAGCCAGCACAGCCAGCCTACAAGCCCCCAACGAGGACACACGGATCTGGAGGATCTGTCCTCCTCTTCGGACACGGACCACCAAGCAGGCCCATCTGGTGTGGCAGGGCCCAGCCGCTCCCCAGGACCCCTCCTACCCACCAACCCATCATCCAGGGCTGCTGAACATTCCCAGCCCCCTGCTGCCACTGTCGTTGCGGCCACACCCACGGTCATTGTGGCCACTACCACTGCCGCAACCGCCACCATCGCCGCACCGACCACCACCGCCGCCACCACCACCACGTCTTCGCTGGCACCAGCCCCAGCGCAGGTGGTGGCCCGGCCGACTGGATCCACCCTGGGAGCCACAGCGAGGACCGTGGTGAGCAATGTGGCTAGTGGGCAGGGCCGGTGGCAGCAGGACTGGTAGGAGGAGCAGGGCCAGGGAAACGCCAGCCTCCCCTGGGAGCCATGCCCTGCCTCAAATGGCCAGAGTCCTTGGGGCCTATGAAGAGGCCCAAGGACAATGGGTCCGGTCTGCTTCAGACACGCGTGAGGTGCTGGGGGTGCTGAGGTCCATGGACGCCCGTATGGGCCAACTCGTGGACCTCATGGGCCAGCTGGTGGTGGCGGTGAGGTCACTGCCAGGGACAGCAGCTCCCCTCCGCCACAACCTGCCGGGGCGCAGGGTGGAGCAGCAGTGTCCAGTTCCCCTGCGTCCACAGCCAGTGAGCACACCTCAACCACCAGCATGTCGCAAGCAGGCACCCCCTCGCAAACGTGGAAGGGGCCGTCCGAAGTGGAAACAGATCTCCCGGGAGGACTTCGCACGCTCCAAACGCAAGTGAGGCAGCCAGCCAGCCTTCCGCCAGCCTTCCTTGACCAGCCACTGCATTGACTTGGACTACGATCCCACTCCACACAGCCATCTGGATGGCATGTGTGTGTTGGACTATGGACATAGAACCAGTGGGTACACCCTGATCATCACGCAGCCATGACCGACAGCTCATTGTCACTGCACGCACCACTTTTGTCATCACCTTACACACAATCACATGTCACAGTTTGTAATAAATGCACCTTTTTCACTAACTGCTGTTTGTGCCCTGTGTTTTATTTGTACGGAATACAACGGCCACCTTGGGCGGAAAGGCACCTGATGCGTGGCATGGCAATTGAATCCGGAGGGCCTGTAGGGACCTAGGGGTGGGAGACAGAACAGGAGCACATTCAATGAGTGTGTCACACACCCATCACACAGTACATGTCAACAACTACAAGCAATGTACACACATCGCACAGAGCAATAGGGCACAATGCCACAGCCACCAACAGTGGCATACTACCCTGGCCATGGAGCGTTGACACACAGCACGCAGTGAACAAACGGCCACCCTGACACAGCACACACACCTGCACAGATACAGCCACATCAGCCGTCGTACATGGACACTCACCGTCAAGTGAAGTAGCGGGCGATGAGCTGCTGCCGCACATTACCAGCTTCCTCCTCTCCGCTGTCCTCCTCACTCGAGCTGTCCTGGTCTGCGGGCTGGGGCCCTGGTTGATCTCCGTCATCCACGATGAGGGGGATCTGCTTCCGAATGGCCAGATTGTGCAGCATGCAGCACGCCACCACTATCTGGCACACCTTCTGTGGGGAGTACGCCAGCGCACCCTCGGTGCGGTCCAGGCACCTGAACCTGGACTTGAGGAGGCCAAAGGTACGCTCGACCACACGTCTGGTCCTCCCATGTGCCTCATTGTAGCGATCGTCTGCTGGGGTGCGAGGATTCCTCAATGGACTGAGCAGCCATGCCCCATTCGGGTACGCAGAGTCACCTGGGTGTGAGGGACACAGAGAACCGTTGCTATTCCAACTGGACAGGGGACAGCATCGCACAACCAGCACGCTACACCACTCCACATACTCACCGACAATACAGGCACGATCCTGTTGCATATTGGACATCAGTCGTGGCAAGATGCTGTTGCGCATTATGTGTGCGTCATGGGCCGAGCCTGGGAACTTTGCACACACGTGGGTGATCACCATGTCCGCAAGGCACACCACTTGCACATTCAGGGAGTGCGTGTGCTTCCTGTTGCGGTACAGGTGCTCAGTGGCCTGTGGTGGAACAAGGCCGACATGTGTGCAGTCAATGGCTCCAACGACGTGTGGGATTCTGCCAAGGGCATAGAATGCACCCTTCACTGCCGCCAATTCACGAGCCCTGGGGAAGCGGATGTACCTGTTTCGGCACAGCATCATGGCTGCCAGTACATCCCTCAGCACCTTGCTGAACATGGGCTGGGACATCCCTCCTCCAATGCCCACTGTGTGCTGGAATGACCCAGTGGCGAAGAAATGCATGGCGGCCATCACCTTAGCCGTGGGGGTGACAGCAGTCGGATACACCCTGCGGGGACGGAGATGGGGTTCTAACATGGCACACAGTCGATGCAGGCTTGGCCTGTCCAGCCGAAACTTCCTAATAACCTCTGTATCGTCCATGTCCGCCAGCAATTGGTATGGGCGGTCAATGTTCGGTCTCCGCCTAGGGACAATGGCAGAGGACACATGTCAAAGCAACACGACACATAGCAATTTCGCATACACATCACTGACATGACTGAGCAAGCACATGAGCCACAGCCCAGCTGTCAAGCTGGGACGGCACGGCCACAATACACTTACACAGGTCTCCCAACAATGGCAATGGCTAGTGATACAAACCACTGCCATGTGCATGCACATGGGGATCTAGGCCCCAATGACTTGCGGGGCGTGCTGATGGGGACTGACTGCATATCCGTCAAGCGGCAACGCCACGGCAACATGAATGTCTGCTGAGCATGGAACTGCTTCCGCGGCTGGATGAGTATGGCACACGACGACGACGATGTGGGCACAGGCTGAGCGGCCAAAACAAGTGGGACCTGTGGCACGAGGGGATATGAGACAGTAGTAGGTGTCAGCACTGCACCCTATGTACAGCACTGTACGGATCACAGCTCCCGAAACATTGACAGGTGTCCACATTGACAGCCCCATGCCAAGACGGCTGTGTGCTTGCAGTCACACGTCACAGGTGAGAGGTTACATTGCACGTGCCAGGTGGCAGACGTACATAGTGGGAGCTGGCATGTGTGTGCATGTGTCTCCTGTTCAGGATCCACCAGATGGGCGCTGACTCTGTACTGACCATTGGACACAGCATGTTCCGTGGAAGGCTTGTGTGTGTGGGATGGTGGCACTGGATGTGCCTCCGTTGGGTGGGGGGCCATGCACAGGGCGGGTACGTCGATGATTGCGCATTGTTGGTCACGGTGGGTGCACCAACTAAGATGTGTTGCCCTGTGTTCAATTCCTATGTCCGCATGATGATGGACTGTAGATGTGGGCAGACTACACATTGGTCGATGTGCTGTCTATATGCATGTGCCTTCACACCAGTCACAGCTGCCCCTGCACATGTGACCCCTGCTGGACTCGCTGCTGGGTCTGTGGAGCTGATGCACCTTCTGCGCGTGGGGCGGACAGCTCTCCTCACTTCCCTCATTGCGCATGTCATGACTTTGCCGCAGGTGACATGGATCATGGAGGGCCCACATGTACGCGTGGGTAGGCTACACATGATTGTTCACTGGTCGCCACCCCCAGTCAGTGTTTCGAATGGGAAGGTTGTCGTGCTGGTGGTATATTCGATGTGGCGGATGGGCGGGCCTAGGTGCGGGCTTACATTCCGGACATGGGGGGTAGTTGGATTGGCGACTAGTTGCAGTACACACGGGACACGTCTCTTCCTTTCCACATCTGGGTCATCCCTTGTACTCACTGACAGTGATACAGTCATCTTCGCCCCAGCCCTCATGTCCTCCCCTCGCTCCCCCAATATGCATGCTCACCTGCGAGGCTAGCGCTTGCACAGGCAGCCCCAAGCTCGCACCAGAGAGGGCAAGGAGTGTATGTGTGGGTCCAGTTGCACGAGTGGGCTGTCTCAGGGTATGATGTGTTGCGGGACGCCGTCCACCTGCGTGGTGCCCCAAATGGAGACCCGGCCTGCATGGACTATGCATCACAGTCTTCGCCTTCCGGATCCGCCACCTGCGACACCCAGTGGCTGTGGCTGCCCTTGCGGCCAGGCCGCGTCCGTCTGTGGCTGATGGCCCACACATTCACTCTTTGGCCTCTCTGGGGAGGGCTCGGGGGTGGTGGCGCACGCGCTTGCACTTAGTCGCAATGGCATGTGGCGTGGTTGGTATGATGGGCAATGGATGGGATGGTGCGAGCCACCTCCCGTGACGTCAGTGCTGCTCGTGCTGTGGTGCGTCCCCCTACACTTCCATCTGACTTGTGCCATGCTAGACGTTGAGGTTCTATTGCCTGCGTGATATGACCAGGAGGAGCGCGAGGAGACCTCTCACACACCATGCTCCACTGCCATCCCGTGCCCTGTATCGCCTGTGCGGATTGACTATGTTGGGGTTACACCTGGTCGACTGGGGCTGTGTGTGCCTTGTCAAGGGGCATGGCGGGCGCACAACAGGATCCAGCTTGTCCACAGAGGGTGGGCTGAGGTGCGCCTGGTACCGCTTTGTACGTGTGCCCGGCTGCTGTGCACACACGTGTTCACTCCCCCCGACAGGTGTCCTCTCACAATGCCCAGGGAAGCGGTGGTGTACTGTTCATGAGCCCTCCCAACACGGCGTGCTCCAACTTGGCATGTGCGCATCTACCCGTCGCACCCACCCACCTGAGCACTGCGTCCATACGACTTCACACGACACATGTGTGTCTTCCACAGTAGTGCTACTCATTTGCGTTGACATCCAATACCAGTGGACTACATGGTCATGTCACGACTGCCGTGTACTTCACATACTCTCATCCTCTCTCATTCGTACTTGTGAAATGAGTCAGCGGAGACAGTTTTGGTTTCAAACATTATATTGAGTCTTCTGTCCTCTGTGATGCAGTATAGTGGACACTACTGGCAGCGGAATACATGTTGAGGATATACTGAGCATGATTGCAAATGGGATAGGGTGTGGGGTTACATGTGATTGGCTGTTGCATGTGGGATGTGGGCTTCAGAGTGACATCTGCTTGGCCAAGGCTGTGCTAATGTACATTTACGTATAGCTGCGGAGCTGCGGACTTTGACACAGACGGTATACATGTAGCCTACCAGACCGCTTGGCATCATGGGCACAGTCCATCTCAGTTCCATGTGACAGGTTTGCTGCGGTTGTTCCTCATGCACGCGTGCATGTGAGATGACATCAGGGCATGTGCTTGCGTGCATGCAGCGGCGTGCCACTTGTTGTTGCACTGTGGTGGTTACTGGACATGTCACGGTCACTGGGGTCGTGTTGTTGTTGTATGCACTTGTCGTCCATGCAAAGGTCCTGGTATGGGATTCCCGGGGCGGGGGTGGGAGGGGTGCAGCACCCACAGACTCCAGGCGACCTATTCATGTCCACTGAGCGGTGTGTGTGTCCATGGGCGCTGGATCCATGTCGTGTCCTGGTTGTTCGTGCAGTTCCGTCCATGTGGGTGCGATACACAGAGCCCATGCCACTGCCTCCCACGATGCATGCGGTGTTCCTGGATGTGATGGGGAACAGTGTGCATGTCCCGGTCATATCCGATGTCATGGCGATGTCGTTGATGGTGTGGTTACAGTTGCCGGTCGTTTGGTATGGCTGTTGTGGTGGTGACTGGCCAGTCCGTGCGGAAGCTAAGCATGGGTGCGGGGTTGGACATCATAGGTCACTCGGGGAACCTGCGTTGTGGTCCGACGAATTGACAGGTTGTCAGGTATGCGATGCCGCCCAGCAGGGCTTCCATGTCATTGGTGGTGTACATGTTTGCCAGCCAATGTAGCGGATGGTGGCTGTCAAGGTGTTGTTCGTAAGTTGTCCCTTGGAGGACCATGATGGGGCATGCTGGGTGACATTCGATGTAGCTGTTCTCGATGATCCGTCGTGTGGAGGCACAGTGGTCCCATTTCAGTGCGGGTGCGATGTTGGCCACATACGCCATGCCCCCATAGGCAGAGCAGGCCCTGTCGTGTGCGTCCAGAGGGAGGAGTAGTGGTAGCAGGTCCGCCTTCAGACATGCCGGGTTGGAGAGGCATATCTCGACGGGATGCTGGTATGGACACCTCCGACAGTAGAAGACGGGCATGACGCAGCTGAACAATGTGATGCGGTAAGTCAGTCGGTAACTTACGTTCAGCAGGGACAGGAGATCGCATCCCAATGTATGGAACAGGTTGGTTTTGTACAGCTTGAGCTGTTCGGCGTAGTTGGGTAGGTGTGTTGCGGTTGCCATTTCCCAGCGGTGCGTTGTGGTGGCGTGCTCCGGCTGTGTGTGCAGTCTGCAATGTGCACGCTCCGAGGTTGCTGTGAGCTCTGTGTAGTCGTAGGGAGACAGGACTTGTGTTCTGTTTGCTTGTTTGGAGGACACGGGCCCTCTTCCCACATGCTTCTCAGACAGTTCAAGGTCAGTGATGTGTGACTCCTTCCAATTAACTTGCATGTGGCCGACATGGGGGAGTGTTTTCTTCTTTCTTCCCCGTCCGTTGTGTGCTTCTGTGATATGCGCTATCTGCCCTGTGGTCGGTCTCCTCGGCATGCCTGTGTTGGTCTATTCTTGGACAATGGCTGTATTCACCGGCTTCTGTCGTAGGGCTGTGGTTTCGGAGTTGGAATGGAAGGTCATTCAGTGCTGTCTGCTCTCCCTTGTGTGGGCGGCAGGCTGCCTTTCCGCTCTGCGTTGGGCCTTGTGTGTGAATGTTATTCTTGGGCCACCTGTTGTCGGTCCCCGGGCTCTTTGGTGTTCCGTTTTATATGTCTTGTTCATATGTGCAGGGTGGTATGGGTGTTTCAGTGTGGTACTGGCGTTCCTCTTCCCGAAGGGGCCCTGCTTCTCCTAGTTGGTGTTGACGCCGCTGTGTGCTTCGCCATGTTTGTTACACTGGGGTGTGTCCTGCTGTTGCGTGTCTTCACTGACATGTGTGCGTCGGTTGTGTGGCGTTGGGTGTTGTCCGTGAATTGGGCGTTGGGGACATGTCTGTGGCCGGCCTGTCACGTGTCATGTGCGTTCGGGGTGGGGCTGATGTGTGTGCTGCTTGGTTGTGTCCCTGTGTCTGTGTGCGACGCATGCATGGCGCTGCGGTTGGCCTCTGCGTTGTGCGCATGTGTGGCGGCGTCATCGGCGCTTTGGGGCCGTGACGGGGTGGTTGGTTCCTAGTCCCAGGTGGTGTGTACACATGTGTTCCGCGATGTTACGATTTGGCCTGTGTGTCATATGTGGATGCAATGGTGGATGTGTTGTGTACACGCGCTGGTGGGGGGTTGTCCGCTTTTTCCGCCCTTGCACTGTGTGCGCTGTTTGCATGCACTTGTTGTGTGTGTGCCTACCTGCGTCTCCGCGGTACGTTGCGTCCTTGGTGGTGCATCAGCAGGAGCATGGGGAGGGCCTGCAGTGCTGGATTCATGCTCGGGGAGCCGCTTCTTCGTTGTCCGTGCTCGGCATCCGTGTTGCCGCTTCGGTTTGTCGTACGGTATCTCTTGGCCGTGGGAGCCGTTTGTTTGCGGCATCGTAATTTATGCGCCGGGCGGGACGTGTTTCGCCGGACGGTGTGTGTCAGTTAGCTGCGCCGCTACGTGTACGGGCGCACTTTGATGGCGGACGGTGTTGCTGGCTTGCCGGCGGTGTTTGGCCTACTTTTCGCATCGTAATTGGACGGGCGTGTGGACTGCTGCGTGCCGGCGGTAACTGGTGCTTTTTGCATCCGCCAGCACGGCGGTGGTGCTTCCGCCCGGCATCGTAATGAGCCCCATAGATATTAATTAATAAAAAAAATGAATTAATTAATTATAATTAAATTACTTCCCACCCTATTCCCCTATAAACCCACAACCAGTCGCGGCTCCTGGAGGGAGTGCTGCTGGGCGGTGGGGCGGGGGATAAATACGCGCCGCATCGCCATTTAGCGTTGCAGTGCGCCAATGTAATTAGTTTTATTTATTTATTTATGTACTTACCTCCGTTCAGCCGTATGCCGGAGTTTACTGCCCCCCCCACCCTTCCCCTCCCCCGCCCTGCCCCACCGCCCCGCAGCACTCCCTCCAGGAGCCGCAATTGACCACAACCCACTCCTAAAAAAAAAAAAATTAAGATATTTACCAATTAATTATTAATAATTAACCAATTAATAACTAATTATTAATTAATTAATTACCGCAATTAACAATATGAAATATTAAATACATAAATATTAATTAATCAAAATTATTAATTAATTAATTATAATTAAAATACTTCCCACCCTATTCCCCTATACACCCACAACCCGCTCCTAAAAAAACCCAATTAAAATATTTACCAATTAATTATTAATAATTAACAACCAATTAATAACTAATGAATAATTAATTAATTACCGCAATTAACAATATAAAATATTAAATACATAAATATTAATTAATCAAAATTATTTATTAATTATAATTAAAATACTTCCCACCCTATTCCCCTATAAACCCACAACCCGCTCCTAAAAAAAAACCAATTAAAATATTTACCAATTAATTATTAATAATTAACAACCAATTAATAACTAATGGATAATGAATTAATTACCGCAATTAACAATATAAAATATTAAATACATAAATATTAATTAATCAAAATTATTTATTAATTAATTATAATTAAAATACTTCCCACCCTATTCCCCTATAAACCCACAACCCACTCCTAAAAAATAACACAATTTAATTAAATAATTAACTAATCAATTAATAAAATTGAATAACCAATTAATATTTAATTATTAAAAAATGTATTATAAATAATGTATAACAATTATTGATTACTTTATTAAAATTAAATTACTTCCCACCCTATTCCCCTATAAACCCACTACCCGCTACAGAACTAAAATACGCAAAATTTAATTTACATAAAATAAATAACTTCTAAAAATTTCACAAATACATTAAAAAAACAGATATACTTATACAAAAAACATTAGATCACATACTATTAACATACATACTAAAATACAGAACACTAATATAAATATCGATATTATTAACAACGATATTATGACAAACGATATTACTGACTTCGATATTAAAAAATCGAATTCTGGTCACCGATATTCTTGATGTCGATATTCTGTCCCTTCGATATTTCCAACTCGATATTTTTGTACTTCGAAAATAAAAACTCGATATTATGTCTGTTTACCAAATTAAATAGACCAATTGTGGATAAACCAATGTAACCATATTTAGGGGGAAGCACATGCACTTTAGCACTGGTCAGCAGTTGTAAAGTGCTCAGAGTCCTAATGCCAACAAAAAGAATAGGAGGAGTAATGCAAAACGTTTGGTGTGACCCTTCATAGAGGGCCATTTTCCAACACTACCTTGAATGAATAGGTGTATAATGTGCAATTAATATAATCACACTTTTTGAGCATTGTGCTGTCTGCAATTTTGTGGAATTGTTTATTACCCCTGGGGTAGCAAGAATACAACAGCTTACTTTACAAAAAGGCTCCCGGGAGCCGTCTTCTTATTACATGTTTAAAGCAATTGGTTAATCTTCACAGGTTGGGTACACACATCATACCTGTGTAAATGAAGCCCACAGAACCATTGTGTATAATTTACGCTGTACTAACTGAACATGAGTCATACCTGCAGTTATACGAAGTGGACAATGGGCAGAGCACAAGGCCATCTGCCCTGTTCCTGCACATTTAATACCCACTGGTAAAGTTTGGGTCTATGCCTAGGAGAAATCTTTACACAGTTTTGCCATGCCCTGTACCCATGTATGTGGTGCTCTGGGAAATGTAGTGTGCCTTACGTCCACTTGTGTGTTTGTGTAATGCTGGTACCACAGCTTTGAAGTCTCACACTAAGCAGTACCTACACTCGGGGTCTACTGCTGGCCTCCTCTGCCATAGAAAGCTCAAGCACCTTTGAAGTTTGTAGGAGCACAACTCCATGCTGCGTGGCAAACACAGGTGAACATGGGCCATAAATCATGCCTAATGCACACTTAGCGCAGGAAGTGATTGGCCCAGTTTCTACACCCTGTTTTTTCACATATCTTGGAAAGGTTTATGCCAACAGCCATGAAGTCAGCTTGTAGGCTGCATTCATATGGGTCTGTTGTTGCTGGAAAGCCTGTTAATCAGTTGTGTTGATCTCAAACTTGAGTTATTTATTTATTTTATGAGTTTTATATAGCGCTGGCTAGACTCGGAGGTATCAGAGCGCTTTACATGAGGTTCCACATTGTTACACAGTTACATCAGTTACAGGTTAGGTCCATTGCTAGAAAACATTTAAAGAGCATAGAAGAAAAGATAAAAGGAGCGAAGAAGGGTAAAGGTAAAAGGGAGGGAGGGAGATACGGCGGAGAGACGAAAGAGAAAGAAAGAAAGAAAGAGTTCTTAGTGAATGTAAACTACTTCTGACTAATGAACAGGGACACACTAAAAAATGTAATTGAAAACCGGGTCCGCGAGTTTGTTCATCATGCTTTTTAAATTTCCTTCAATATATGCTATGTCCATTCCAAAACCTAATATTTACATCTCTGGAAAGACCTTTTGTGGAGTATTGGCAAGGAGTTTGCAGGTAATCAAGCAAAGAGAAAAAGGCCAGCATTTAAAAATTGGTGGATGGGAGCTTACCATAAAATGGTAGAGCTACCACCTCACAGGTGACAAGAAGGGCTGTACAAATATAATGATTGATTGATTGAGTGCAAAACTCATAGTTTACCATCCTGATTTAGAGTAAGGCGAACCATTGGGTTTCCAACAGTGGAGCCGCAGCTATTCAACCATTGGAAACCCTTGATCTGGGGATCCGTTCAGTAGAGGGATGCTAGTTCTCAATGGTGAAAGCTGAGCGGTATTTAGGGAGAAGCTACTGCCACTGATTTTCGCTGCCCGTGTCTGTGGACCCGAACAGAGAAAAAACATTAACGGCCCCAAGGCACATAGGGGCATATTATCAACAAGGCGATAAACAATTATCGCCGCTTTTGCGTTCGTTTTCGGACGAAAAGCCGCGATAATTTTATCGCCTAATCAGCAAGGTCATGCTATCGCGTGAATCCTTGCATTATCGCCTCTTTCCCCCAACGCCCATCTTTGCATCTCTAATGAGATGCAAAGTGGGCGTTACTGGGCGTACCCCGGATGGACTACGTTGCAAATGTCGCTGATGTTCACATCGCGATATTTACAAGGCAGCCCACATGATTTTAGCAGAGGTTAGATTTTGGCGAAAACGGCCGTTTTCGCCAAAACCTAACGTCTGCTAAAATCCTGACTTAGCAATACCAAAGTGGATGATGGACGGAGCGTTAGAGCAAATCAAACACTCACCCCCAGTCAACTGATCTGGGTTTAATCCATCATCATTCTTTAGCTCACTCCACCACCCCAGTTCAGACATGGCCATATGCAAATCAGTCTGACCCTGTGCCTCATGGGAACAGTCCAGCCCGAACTGCCAAGCCATGTCTTCCCTGGACCGAAAACAAGCATCCTGGGACCGGTTTCGGGTTCAAAACCCTCATCAGCCAGGCTATCTTGAATCCAGTGGCAAAGTGAGCAAGGGACCCACGTCTGGGCATACCCTACCAACTTAGGGCGAACAAAGCAATACCAAAGGGGATGATGGACGGAGCGTTAGAGCAAATCAAACACTCACCCCCAGTCAACTGATCTGGGTTTAATCCATCATCATTCTTTATCTCACTCCACCACCCCAGTTCAGACATGGCCATATGCAAATCAGTCTGACCCTGTGCCTCATGGGAACAGTCCAGCCCGAACTGCCAAGCCATGTCTTCCCTGGACCGGAAACAAGCATCCTGGGACCGGCTCTCGGGTTCAAAACCCTCATCAGCCAGGCTATCTTGAATCCAGTGGCAAAGTGAGCAAGGGACCCACGTCTGGGCATACCCTGCCAACTTAGGGCGAACAAAGCAATACTCAAAGGGGATGATGGACGGAGCGTTAGAGCAAATCAAACACTCACCCCCAGTCAACTGATCTGGGTATAATCCATCATCATTCTTTAGCTCACTCCACCACCCCAGTTCAGACATGGCCATATGCAAATCAGTCTGACCCTGTGCCTCATGGGAACAGTCCAGCCCGAACTGCCAAGCCATGTCTTCCCTGGACCGGAAACAAGCATCCTGGGGACCGGCTTCGGGTTCAAAACCCTCATCAGCCAGGCTATCTTGAATCCAGTGGCAAAGTGAGCAAGGGACCCACGTCTGGGCATACCCTGCCAACTTAGGGCGAACAAAGCAATACCAAAGGGGATGATGGACGGAGCGTTAGAGCAAATCAAACACTCACCCCCAGTCAACTGATCTTGGTATTGCAAAATCCTGACTTAGCCATCCCTAACATAGGGGGTGGATTCTGCTGATACGACCACAGGGTCGTATCAGCAGTAGCATCGCCGCTTTGCAGGGAACATCGCTGGAAAACCAGCGATGTTCCCTGCAAAACGGCGTATAACCTCGCTATCTCTGAGTTTTTATCGCCCTGGAGAAACGCGTTGTTAATAACGCGCTACCAGGGCGATAATTTCCAGAGATAGCCTGCGATAGGACTATTATCGCTAGCCGTTGATAATATGCCCCATAGAGAGAAAAAAACATTTCATCAGGCCGAACAAACATTGCACCCGCTTGGCAGTCATCTGTGCCTTCAGTGGATACTATGAATGCACCAGCTGGTGGGACTCTGTAAATTTAATGGGTGGTCCTCCATCAGGGACTCCAGTGATCTAGTGGACTGACTGGCCATGTGCCAAACAATAAATGATCCCAAAGAGTTGGTACAACTCAGAAAGGTTCAGTGAGCATTTTAGCACCTTAGCAACATTGTTGGCATTATGTACTTTCTTCAGAGGCTTTCTTTGCCAGGTATGGATACTGTCTACTAATCTTCACTGCATTGCAGCAGTATCTAGAAAAAGGATGCAGCTTACAGGGAGAAGAACAGCGAGAAAAGGTCTCTCATCTTATTCTATTAGACTCCATGAATGGTTGGTAAATCCGTCCTCTGTTCCCATCAGCACATTGCTTTTGGGCCGGGATAGAAGTGTTTGAAGCAGAAAGCTGCGGAAACTGCACAGCCTGTCATAGCAGGACAGGGCTGCAAGAAGTCATGAGGGTGGCATAGCTGGGAGAAGCAGGAGCAGGTAACAGTATGATTGCTCCAGCGTTCATTGAGTGACAGGAGCTCTATTGATAAATGCCTTAGAGAAGCCAGGCAGAGCATCCAAGGGTCTGTTATAGAGCTAGCTAAATAAAATCGAGGGGGGTCAGGGTCTGTGTAAAAGGCGCATGGGGGCGCAAATTTGATTGCCTCCATTGTTGCTACGAACAGCATTACAGAGTGCTTTTTCCTTGTCTCTGTGACCAGTATACACCACAAGGATTGAGGGGTTTCCATTGACTGCGATAACCATGAAAGAATTGACGCTATCTCATCCATTTCAGAATCCAAAAGAGAAAGACTTGATTCCAAGTCACTAATGAAAAGTGGTTTGTTAAATGCCACTTTCTCAGAGCCTTTGGTTCATATCAACCAGCCTATTGGGTAATACAGGTCTTGGGGCATTGAGACAAGGCCAACTTACACCACCTTGCTAATTATCTAAACGTTGATGATGTAACTTTTTTGACATAGCGCTGGAGTACTTCCCCTGTCTGGTGATGGAGTTCATAAACATAAACTCCAAGCAAACAATAAACTCTGTATGAACTGCATGTGTCATTAGTTATGATCCAAAACCAACTCTAAAAACAATGTGCAGTCACCAAGCTATTTTCTACATAGGGCAAACATTTCATGGGCTATCAACGGAAGAAACAGTAAGGGCCTTATTAAAAGTATGGTGGATGGCCTGTCGTTCATTGGCTGGTGGAGGTAATTCCCTCTGGGTGGTTGAGTTAATTATCTCCGCCACTCTATCCGGACGACCATGCACCATATTTGGAGATCATCTTCACTGGCCCTGCAGAGATCCCTGTGCCTTTAGAGGAGCCACCACAAATGGCTGCTCCTTTGAAGGCACTGAAAGTTTTCTGAGCTGCCGCCATGTTTTATGTGGCCACTCAGCATACTTTTTTGTTTTTCACAAACAAACTCCCAAAGTTCGGAATTGCTAGAGTTTACCTGGTGATCCCAAACTGGAAAAAGGCACATCAGATTATCTGCTCTAGTTAGGGCAGAGAGCCACATGCATCTACACAACTAATGAATCTTTGCAAAAAGCCTCTTCCCGCAAGGGGGCACGCACATATGTCGTTTAGATTGTGGTGAACTATGTGTAGCTGATTATTATGATTTTAACCAGTACCCTCTATTAATGGGGTTTGCCACATGTTCACGTAATCCCCAACACAGACAGACAAACCCTACACCAATTCACCACTAGAGATGTTGGTAGTGCCTTCATAACTATGTAGTTGGGAATATGTTTGATTACCCAATAAAACTTTATAGTCAGGGTGGAGTTCAGGCACCCCCAAAATGCCCGAAACCGGTCCCAGGATGCTTGTTTCCGGTCCAGGGAAGACATGGCTTGGCAGTTCGGTCTGGACTGTTCCCATGAGGCACAGGGTCAAGACTGATTTGCATATAGCTGTGTCTGAACTGGGGCGGTGAAGCGAGCTAAAGAACGATGATGGATTCAACCCAGATCTGTGACTGGGGGTGAGTGTCTGAAAAGTTTCAGCGCTCCGTCCATCATCTCCCTGTGTTTGCCTTGTTCGCCCTTATTTGGCAGGGTAAGCCCAGACGTGGGTCCCTTGCTCACTTTGCCACTGGATTCAAGCTAGCCTGGCTGATGAGGACTGTTAGCCCGAAACCGGTCCCAGGATGCTTGTTTCCGGTCCAGGGAGGCTTGGCAGTTCGGTCTGGACTGTTCCCATGAGGCACAGGGTCAAGACTGATTTGCATATATCTGTGTCTGAACTGGGGTGGTGAAGTGAGCTAAAGAACGATGATGGATTCAACCCAGATCTGTGACTGGGGGTGAGTGTCTGAAAAGTTTCAGCGCTCTGTCCATCATCTCCTTGTGTTTGCTTTGTTTGCCCTAAGTTGGCAGGGTATGCCCATACGTGGGTCCCTTGCTCACTTTGCCACTGGATTCAAGCTAGCCAGGCTAATGAGGGCTGTTAGCCCGAAACCGGTTCCCAGGATGCTTGTTTCCGGTCCAGGAAAGACATGGCTTGGCAGTTCGGTCTGGACTGTTCCCATGAGGCACAGGGTCAAGACTGATTTGCATATAGCTGTGTCTGAACTGGGGTGGTGAAGTGAGCTAAAGAACGATGATGGATTCAACCCAGATCTGTGACTGGGGGTGAGTGTCTGAAAAGTTTCAGCGCTCCGTCCATCATCTCCTTGTGTTTACCCCCAAAATGATGTCATCAAATGTGGTACAGACTCTTGCAAAACGCCACAGCCTGGGTGAGGGTGCAGCCCTTCTCCTGCACACAGACAGATGATTTCTTCAGAGGTCATAGTGTTAAAAGGGTTTGGTCAATTGGCATGGCTCAGTTCATAAGGCGTATGGTGAAGAGAAGATGGAGAGGTCAGGGGCTCCACTTGTTATTTTTGAATTTCATAGATGTTGTTTCTAGGGCTGTGAGTTTTTTACTAAGCAGGCATAATCTTGCATAGATCCCGATAATTAGGCTCTTTATTTCACATAATTTTCTGTTTAGGTCGAGCATTCGAGACCTCTTGTATATACTTTAGTATATACTTATTATACACTTATATGTGTATGTACTTTGTGGGCTCTGGAGATCAGCCCTAGGACTTGTTCGTTTCCGCTTAGGGACTTTTTTTTCTGTTCAACTTCTTCTATTTAACTGTCTTGATAGAAAACGACCAGCAGAGGTCAGTAAAATACCAGAATTGCTTTCTGCTGAGGGACTTTCTTTTTTTAATTTTTCCGGTAACTGCCTATATTTAACTTTCTTGTTAGAAAACGACCAGCAGAGGTCAGTAAAATACCAGAATCACTTTAGCATTCTCTAGATTCCAGTCCATAGAAATTGTCTTCCACGAGCACCCGTAGACAATAATATTTTTTTCAAATCTTGTATTTTCAGTGATATGACCACCGAAGGCCCTGATTTTATATTAAAAACAGAGCTTTGGACCATACCATTTCCTGCTGAAAGGCAATATTTCTCTCCATGTGTTCCCATACCTGGCATGTCACACAGTTTGGTGCTTACTTTCCCTCCATGTTAAAGGACAGTAGATGTTTCAGCACCCAGGCTAATGTGCTGCATAGCTAAATACATATAAGGTCCCAAAGGCGAGACCGATTGCATTGCAAATGCTTGTTTTTATTATGCTTACCCCCCTTGTAGGTTTGGTGCTACAAGACTTTGTTCGAACAGAAATTTCTTGCTGTAACAGTGATATCAGATACATTAGCAACATTATAAGTGGGACTTACAAAACGGATAGGTGGGGATGTTGTTTTCAATTTCCTCAAAGTCAGATATTAAACTTCATGCACTGGGCTATACATACAATCAGGGGGCGGAAATAATGATCTTGCATTGAAAAGCATTGGGGGAAGTCATGATTTTTACATAAACACCTAGTTTCCCCTAGCACGCGTACTACCATTGTTCTGGCAATAAAGGTACATACTTTCCACTGCCAACTTCCTACTCATCTGCACCCTTCTCTCCCCTTCCCTTTGTTTTGTTTTTATCGTTTTGATGTAGTTTAGAGACAGTTTTAGCTGTTTCGCCAGCCTAATGTTTTCTAAAACAATTCATCATTCCGTGGTGTTTTCAAGCGTCATTCACATTTTGTTTCTATCCAGTACAGTTCTGTACAGTGTGGGGCAATGGTTTAACCCACTTCAACTATTGGCTCTCTTCACTTTGAGCGATGGTATTTTGTTTGTACCAATGCGAACATCTGTCTAAAATGTAGTGCACTTCAGTGCGAAGTCTGGTGGGGCAATCTCTACCTGAAACGTTATTTTTTTGTCATATATATTTTCACTTATTTGTATTTTGCTAAACATATGCATGCCACCTTCACACAGCTGCAGTTTAATGTAGTTTGCAAATGTTTGAAAAAAAAAGACAGAAGACCTGCGAAATCGCTTTCACCCAGAGCAGATTTATTGGCTTTTTGCTTATGAGAAAGAACTATGAAATGTTTGTATTCAGCCAACACAATTGTGATTTGCAGCAGCTCATTTAGTAAACTATTCTCTTGAGCAGCAAGTCCCATTGTAAAAAGGCCATAGATAATCGGATTATGTCGGTGAAAACAGCAGGATAGGACCATTTTTAATTATCATTCATCTTCACACCAACAGTTTTTCATTAAGAAAAAACCTGATGCAGGATCATTTCAGGGAAACGACGGCATATATAATAATGTTTTGTTTAAAAAAAATGTTGGTTCCTTTTTACACATTAGCACCGATAGCAAACGCATTAGGTCGTAGAAAGGATCACCAAGAATGTATTATTTCTTTCAGTTTTTTTGTGGCGCGGACTAGGCCTCAAAGAGCAACAGCGTGCTTTACGACAGCATTGAATGCCAAAATACAAGATGGTCGGAGCGCTGAATTGTATACTCCACGTTTCAATCACAAATGTCATTCGAGCGTTGACAAAGCTAAAACCGGAAAGAAAACAGAAAAGAAATGTCATTTGGAGCTCATCATAGATATTTTCTTTGGTTTGTCATTTTATGAGGTGCAATAAATGTCTTGCGTACAGTTACACTGGAGTATCATATTTCTTGGCTGACATTTCACTTTTGCTTTCAGCCTTTTGGTTATTTTCTTGGGAAATGAATCGTTGGACCTTTCAAGGGCACATTTCACAGCGAGCTCAGCGGGCAGAGACGTGCATTTGCTCGCCTCTAATGGTGGTTAGGCTGCTATCATCCCACACCCCAATCTACAGACTGCACTTAACAATTACTACAAACCGGCATTGGCAAAGCCAATAGGTCTCTCCTTTGGGACCTGAAAGAGATTTTTATTAATGCAAAAATCATCTCTTAATAATAGCGCAAACTCGATCAAGGTATTGGAGGGCTTTACACAAGTACCAGTTACATTACACAAGGCCACAAATTATTTTTTTTAAACACATGGGGGCAGATTTACAAGGCCCTTGCGCCACTTTTGCGTCACTTTTCCCATGTTAAAAGTGACGCAAAAGTGGCGCAAGGGGCTTGTAAATCTGCCCCATGGCGATTAACTGATTTACCTAGGATCAGTGGGTGTTGAGTGGACACTGGGACTCAAACCCGGTTCCCCAGTTCCAAAGTTGGCAGCTCTGATCATAAATTGCTTGCTTTAAGAACTATGCTAGAATGGAACATTGGAAAATAAGAAGGTGCAAATAAATCTGACATATTGCCTATTTTATGTGTCCGAACTGAGTAGTCGAAAGGTGGACTCAAAGGTGATCCTGCGGAGGTCACCTTTCTTCGATAGTCAGTATGCTAGGAAAGGTGAAGATTGTTAGTTGCTTGTAGCGCTGGATGTGACACAAATGGTATGCTTGTCCCCTGGGTGTGATACAGGGGTGAGGCCTCACCGCTTGGACCGCTGGGTGTGATACAGATTGTGCACATAGGCCCTGGGTGTGATATAGGGCCAGCACCTTAATCTTATTTTTAAGTCTAAAAGGGTTTTCTCAGTGCTACCAGTTTCTTAACGCTGTTGGTATCTGAAAGAAGTGAGACATGCTATTAGCTTGGACCGCTGGGCTTGATACAGATGGTACACATGATCCCTAGGTGTGATATAGGGTGTAATTCGGACATTATGGAAAATTTGGACCCTGGAGATTAGGTGTAGCTTGCACTTGGCCAAGAAGGGCCTGTGGTTGTCAAGTTGTTTCTTGTTTCCACGTAAATTGTTGTTATCTTTGTCCTGGAGCCAATATTGACAGACTATCGGGCTCACTTAGTCCCCTGTACCGCGCAAAGCCTCCCCTCGTCATCAGGTAGCATTCGCTAAGGAGCGGGCTAAGGTATTTTTTCACAAAGTCATTGTTAGAAATGGGGGTCTCTAGTTGGCAATGGCTGGCGCCACTGTCCAAATAGGGACCCTTCTTCCTAAGTCAGGGCAAGTGGGCTACCCCCTTTGGAAACCCCTGCTCAACCCTGTGGTAACGTAGCACGAGCAGTTAGGCCTATCTCAGAGGCAGTGTGTGAAGCATTTATGACCATGCACAATAAGGCAGTAATGACACCAGAAAAGGACACAACTCAAGTAGGTATAGGAAAAAATAGCATCTTTATCTAAGGTTTAGTACAAGACTCTCAAAAGCGTTTTAACCAGTCACCATGCATGTAAATCAGTAAGGACTTAAAAAGGACAATACGTATTCACAAGAAAGTGGCACTGACTGAGTTCAAGGCCTGGGTCTACGCGACCCGTTGAGCACCAGATACCTGCCGTTGGACGGGTACACAGTACGTAGCTTCTCGAAGAAGCGGAGATGGTGACAGGCGGACTCCCAGCGACCACAGTTCTCGATGGCAGTGGTCCGCAAAGTGCACTCGCAATGATTCGGGCACTCCGGGACAGGCGGGCCCTCAGCGGCAGCAGCACGCGGCTGCCGCGGCCCGGGCTGGTGGTGGCGATGACTCTCGTCGTGCAGCTCTGTGGTGGGCTCGCGGTGGCAGCAGCGCTCTCCTAGCTGCGGCGGCCCACGGGACGATTCACGATGGTGCAAGGTTGACAACGACGTGGGCACTCAGCGGCAGCAGCTCTCTCTTAGCTGCGGCGCCCCACAGGACAAATCCCAACGATGCTAAGTTAGCAAAGGTGCGAGCCCTCCGCGGCAGCAGCTCTCTCTTAGCTGCGGCGACTCACAGGTCAAATCACGATGATGCAAGGTTAGCAGGGGTGCGAGCACTCAGCGGCGGCAGCTCTCTTTTAGCTGCGCGGCTCACAAGATAAATCACGATGATGCAAAGTTAGCAGGGGTACGAGCACTCAGCGGCGGCAGCTCTCTCTTAGCTGCGGCGGCTCACAGGACAAATCACGGTGATGCAAAGTTAGCAACAGTGCAAGCACTCAGCGGCGGCAGCCCTCTCTTGGCTGCGGCGGCTCACAGGACAAATCTCGGTGATGCAAAGTTAGCAAGGGTGCGAGCACTCATCAGCGGCAGCTCTCTCTTGGCTGCGGCGGCTCACAAGACAAATCTCGGTGATGCAAAGTTAGCAACGGTGTGAGCACTCAGCGGCGGCAGCCCTCTCTTGGCTGCGGCGGCTCACAGGACAAATCTCGGTGATACAAACTTAGCAAGGGTGCGAGCACTCAGCGGCGGCAGCTCTCTCTTAGCTGCTGCGGCTCAAAGGGACAATCCACGATGTTGCACAATTAACACATGTGCGGGCATCCAGCGGCGGCAGCTCTCTTAGCTGCGGCGGCCCACAGGGTTTCAGCGAAGGTTCTGAGGATTCAAAAATAAGGTGGGCACTCAGCGGCGGCAGCTCTCTCTTAGCTGCGGCGGCCCACACAGTTTCAGCTAAGGTTCTGAGAATTCAAAATAAGGCGGGCACTCAGCAGCGGCAGCTCTCTCTTAGCTGCGGCGGCCCACACAGTTTCAGCGAAGGTTCTGATGATTCAAATTACGGCGGGCAATCAGTGGCGGCAGCTCTCTCTTAGCTGCGGCGGCCCACACAGTTTCAGTGAAGGTTCTGACGATTCAAATTACGGCGGGCACTCAGCGGCGGCAGCTCTCTCTTAGCTGCGGTGGCCCACACACACAGAGTTCACAATGATTACCAGTCTGCGTTCCTCACAGTAGGACTAGAGGTTCCGGATTACTCGACGGAGGCCTCACCTGCAAGTAGAATTCCTAGCAAGGGAATTCGGGCGGCTGACGGGGTGAAGTCTAATGTCCCTGAGACTTCAGCAGGAGGCGCTCTCAATTCAGGCCCTTGGGTAGTTTCTTCAGCAAGCTTGGTGAAAGTTTCAAAGTCCTTTCCTCTGTCCGCTCGGACAGAGTTTCGACTTGACATCCAGAAGGAACACACCTGAAACAGGTTTCAGCGCAGCGTTTTATACCTAAAAAGTCTTTGTTCTCTGCAGTCACAAATCACTGCATCCAGCCAGAACCAGTTCAGTGGGGTCGGAGAGCACTTGGTTTACGAGGCGACATCCTGCCCTTTCAGAATCTGGGGGTCTGCTATCAGACGCCCAGTGGGAGATGGAGCCATCATTCACCTTGCCAGGCACGGCCCTGCTCGGATCAAAGAGTCACCCCTCCCCATACTCTAAATGCCGATCTCTCTCTCCAGCCAGGTCTGACCCAGCTGGCCCTGACGCTCCAAAACCAGACGGCCAATACACACCCTAGCAAACGCCTACAGGAAAGCTTCAGGCCAGAAAATACCTTGTTTCTAGTAGAGGCATTTTCGAACACGGGCTACGCTAATAATCCTTACTACAAGATGCATCTCAATGTTCTGAGCTTAAGCATATCAAATTCGACGTTCCTATCAGGTTCCTGGGGCAGGTAGGATTACAGGCATGTAATACTCGGCCTGCACATTCTGGCCTATGAGAACGGGTGGCCTCGCAATAGTAAACAGTGAAATGGAGGGTAACTCGCTATTAGAACATGCTACACAGACATACTGTAAAAGCTGCTTCGGTGGGTAGCGCAAATCAGCGCTGCCGGCCCACCAGCAGTATTTGGTCTACCAGCCCTGGCACACACAGTGCACTGATACTAGGGACTGACAGGTAAACCAAACGAGCCAATTATGATTATCCCAATTCATACAGTTATCTTTACACAGGGAGCATTCGCGCTGTGTCACTGATTGGCAGTGGCACAGCGCCCAGAGCATCTAAATCCAGCCAACATAAAAGGTCAGAAGCGAAAAGAGGAAGGGAGACCCGCGCCAATGATGCCAGGTCTAACAGTCATCATTTTTTTTCTGTCAGTTTTTTCTCTCCTTTTCTTCATTGTGGTTATTAATTGATGCATTCTTGATGTTGTGGTGCTGGTAAATTAGTGCAATTGCACTTTTTGGCCTAAGTGTTGTGCTTTGTTAACGACTGAATGTGCTTATGAAGGCACCGCCAATTCTTACAATATTTTTTCCATATCTGCTATTTTCTGCTGAATTCATACGTTTTGAACTAACAATTGCACTTTCTTTCAGGCTGTGACCTTTCATATGCATTTTTTGTTTGTGTTTATGAAATGTCTATTCTGATATATATATATATATATATTATATATATATATATATATATATATTATTGACCTCATAGAAATAGTTGTAACCAGTAATCCCTGTCTATTTATTTACCCAATGATCAGAGTAGAATCTAATATTATTAAATCCCAAGAAGATGGAGCATATAACTTCTCAGCTATCATGGAGTCGCCACTAAAGCACATGCAAACTAGGTTCCCCACACCGGTTAAAAAACTTTGCAAGTATTGCCACCAGTGCTTAATTTGTGCCGGTGCTTTCTGGTGCTTAGCACCAGCACTTATTTATCAGGGCCGGGTCTACTCGTCTGCTGCACCGCGTCACATTATAATTATTCACATGATATTGATTACCTCCGGCTCACACTGAATCGGCGCAGAGTGTGTTCTCAACGTCTTCCGCAGACTGTTGCGGCTGGCTGTGAGAGCCTGAGCCAAGATTGAAGATTCAGATATTATGGCATTGGCGCCTTTGGCGGTCCTTAGTCCAGTGTTGCCGGTACGGTGGGCGGGACACTGTTCATTAGGCTGGATTTGGTTCTCCGGGGGTAGGGGCTGTGCGGCAGCGTGCACAGATTTTATTCACATTGCCACGCCCCTGCACACCCGCAGTCCCGCAAGGCAGCCCGACAACGACGTTGAGGGCAGGCAGCAGCACCAGGCCAAGTTTATTTATATCGGGGTAGAAGTTAATAGAGGCAGAGTGTGCCCACCACGTAACTGACCGCAAGTATGTACTAAATGGCAGTAGCCATAAACTGATCATTACTGTCCGCCCTCTCCCCCCAGCCTGAGGCGTAGCTTGCATGGGCCGCCAAACGAGGCTCTTTGGTGTGGCACTGCACCAATGTCTGTGTTTAAAATAAATTAAGATTTTCTTGACTACGGCCCGGTGCACAAACATTATTTGCTGGTGCTAGTTCTTGTACTGCATGATTACTGAGGCTGCGTTTAGTGCATGCGCACATCTTTTACCACCTTCTTATGGAAACAATATTCTGGACGCAGTGTGTATAATGTATTGCACATTTGTTGTGCTGATGATGGCTTCTGTTTTATTGTGCTACAGTGTGCTGCTTTATTGCAGTGTGATCTGTGTTACAGGGGCACGATGGAGGCCTCTGGCTCTGCAGCCTCTGTGGTGCATGGGGCCCCACCATGACCTAAAGTATGTGAATCGCATTGCATTGCAGACTATGAGATGGGGCGCAAAAGGTGCTGCGCAGTTTGCCTTTCATGTAGTTTTGTCAGGCGGTGATTTAGGATTAGCTGTCATGAGGACCATATTCCAATTTTTTTTATACTTGCACTACTTCAGTAAAACTGCATCACCAGGGCTGAACTCGGCGAACTGGGACTTCCACCCATTCACTCCATAAAGCGCTGGAAGGCCAGGGAGATGGGCCCATGCATGATGCACATCCTGGGCCCCGGCCAAGAGGAGGATTGTGAATCTTTACCTTTGGCAGTCTCTTTCCTACTGCTCATGAGGGTGCGCACAAGTATCCCATGCCAGTGCATAACTCAAAATAATGCCCCCCCTTCCCTCTGCAGAATGGGATGAGGAACCCATAAGTCTCCCATATCTGAGAAATATTAGTTGATTTTGTGGTGACTGGCGCTAAAGCCGGCCCAGCCCAAGAATCTCCTTGACAGTTGCCTTTCATGTAGTTTTGTCACGCTGTGATTTAGGATTAGTTGTCTTGGGCAAGGATTAAGGAGAGCTGTCTGGGATCCCTGACGAATTCAAAAAAACTATCTTGTCAGTCAAGCAGTGTTTGCTCAGTGAAGAGCACATTTCTGTGGCTCTCAAAGTATATTAAGGAACGGTCGAGTGGCTTACATTACCGACAAGTTATCCTAACTCGAGCCAACCTAAACCATGATGTATTGCTGTAATATTCCAGTTAATGGTTTTCCGAATTACTTTGTTTCAAATTCATAAATTGACTAGGAACAGAATTCTGTTTTTAAAAAGCACACATGTATTATACATGACCGTTTCACACACCATGTTTATATTGCTGATCACGTGTTTACTATGTTTGTCCTTAGTGTGATGTTTGGATTTTTCACAATCTTATAACTTCTTCAGTGATGTAACATTGAGGGCAACACCAACACTCTGAAAATTGTTCCAGCGCCACTGGCTTCGGTGCCTTTGTGTGACATTTTCATGCTTTGTGGCCTGGGTGCCTTTGTGTGATGTTTCCATGCTTCCTGGTCTGAGTACAGTGTGAGATTTCCATGCTTTCTTGCCTGGGTGCCTTTGTGTGACATTTCCATGCGTTCTGGCCTGGGTGCCTTTGTGTAACATTTTCATGCTTTCTGGCCTGGGTGCCTTTGTGTGGCGTTTCCATGCTTTCTGGCCTGGGTGCCTTTGTGTGATGTTTCCATGCTTTCTGGCCTTGGTGCCTTTGTGTGACGATTCCATGCTTTCTGACCTTGGTGCCTTTTTGTGACGTTTCCATGCTTCCTGGTCTGCATACAGTGTGAGATTTCCAAGCTTTCTGGCCTGGGTGCCTTTGTGTAACATTTTCATGCTTTCTGGCCTAGGTGCCTTTGTGTGACGTGTCCATACTTTCTGGCCTGGGTGCCTTTGTGTGACGTTTTCATGCTTTGTGGCCTGGGTGCCTTTGTGTGACATTTCCATGCTTTCTGGCCTGGGTGCCTTTGTATGACGTTTCTATGCTTTCTGGCCTGGGTGCCATTGTGTGACATTTCCATGCTTCCTGGTCTGAGTACAGTGTGAGATTTCCATGCTTTCTTGCCTGGGTGCCTTTGTGTGACATTTCCATGCTTTCTGGCCTGGGTGCCTTTGTGTGACGTTTCCATACTTTCTGGCCTGGGTGCCTTTGTGTGACATTTCCCTGCTTTCTGGCCTGGGTGCCTTTGTGTGACATTTCCATGCTTCGTGGTCTGAGTACAGTGTGATATTTCCATGCTTTCTGGCCTTGGTGCTTATGTGTGACATTTCCATGCTTTTATCATGCTTACATCTTACTTTTAGCAGTGCCAGTTGAGGATGTGGGTGGAGCTAATAGAGTTAGTGTGAGGAGCCAGTGGGGGGAGTGGGTGGAGCCAGAGAAAAGTAGGTGTGGCTGCCGACAAACATTTGAGCACCTGCACTTCATATTTTGCAAATTAAGCACTGATTGTCACAATTGGCATGCACACACTAAGGTACACACTTTCCCCGGGAGGGGGGAACATTTGATACTAACATAATCGAGCACACAAGAACATACGTTCGGACCAAACACGTAGAGCAAAAGAAGACCAGAAGAGAGGCACTGTTAGAACTATGGGCCATCTTTGAGGAGTCCCAGACTGACAATCGCATCCTAGAACCCGCAAGTAAGATATCCGCGCCTCCCCCACCGTATGTAGGAATGGCGGTTCTCTCTCCAATGCCTACAATCCCTGAATTAGGTCATACCAATCCACCAGTCAAGGAAGCTGGGGAGCCCCCCATCGAACAACGAACTATTAGATCCAGACATGGGAGACTAACAGGCCAGCAGGCCCAAGCAATCCCAGTATCACCCCAGTCCAATTCTAGAACTCATCGAAGCTCAACCCTCCATCCATCAAGTACAACCCATCAAACCCCAGCAGCATGGAGAACATGCACTCCCACCCATCTGGTGAACACACTTGTGACCAAGAGATTCATAGCAGTACTGGGCAGCAATACAAATAGTGGGGACGAAGAAAAGGGCCCCAGTCCTCCGGGATCAGACAATGAGGGGGGAGCTGCAGGGTATGCTCAGGCAGCCGAAGGGTCAACTGGAAGCAAGTTTGAGGGCGAGTTCCTACCCAGAAGAACAGCACCTAGCTCAGAACGAAGGAGGCAACCCAGGTGGGAGTTAGCGGAGAGGTGTGAATTAAGGATGGAGAGAGAGAAAGATCTCTCCCTGGGAACTCAATGAGAGAACAGAGCAGAGTACCTTCCAATGGAGGAGAGCTGGGGAGAGATAGAGCATTGCTTGAAGAAGAGTCTGAGGCAGAACTAGAAGGGAGGCTTCTGGCTGGGCCCGAGCCTCACCAGATCATCAGTGTAGGAGAGGGCCAACCAGGTGATAAGGGATCGAGATAGCCTGGTAAAGACTCAATTAAGACGCAGGAAAAGCAACATGGCATCTTTACATGCACACAAGGAAAGTAGTGATGAAGACGTCTGCTGCTCCCCCCAAATGTGCGGTCTAGGAAAAATTACCCCAAGGGAGATAGTGACCAGAGAGGAAGGCGAGGCCTTAGCGCAACCATTTTGCCACCTGCTAGTCCACTGGACCGAAAGAAAGGCCCAGTATGATAGACCCTGGACAAAGGAAGGATCCTTCGAACCAGAGAACATGGCCATTGCAGAGGACTGTATCCAGCATGGAGGGGGAGATCCCAAGTGGAACTTCCCCTACATGCAGGATTGCCTAAGAAAATGGGAGCGCTACGTTAGAGAGAAACAAGCAGCGCTGCCCCAAGTCAAAATGTGCCCGCTAAAGCAGAAGGGCATTTCAGGACCATCTATGTGCAGTGGGCCCAGATGGATAAGGAAGGGCTCAGAACCAAACTGCCACCATTGATGGATGAGGCGAGGAAATGAATCTCATGTTTTTGAAGAACACCGCGGGGATAAACCTAGCAATAGGCAATGTCAAAAGTCTGCTAAGCAGTCTCATCAGGGAGCAGACTAACAGTGTTTACCTGAGCCTGCATCCCAGCAGTCACGCTGACAAACACCAAGCATGACGGGGCTGCATTCATTTTGTGTAGGCAGCCAATATGGACAGCCCTGATGGGAAATATTCCCTGGTTGCCCAGATGTGGGAAGATTGATGGCAGAAAGTACAAAGCCTGGGAAGACCATAACGGATTTTCTAGACAGAATGAGGGAACAATGGTGACAAGAGACAGAACAGCCATGGACCGATATAGGCCCCCAGGTCGCATTCTTCTATAACATTCTCAAAAAGGGGCTGCCCATCGAAATACAAAGTGGATTGGACAGTGTAGTAGGGTTAGACACCAAACCCTGGCGGGAAATACAGAATCACATATTACATTATTACAGAAAGAAACATAAAAAGGACAGGGAAAAACAGAACCAAGCCCAGAGATACACCGCCAAGTTGGTTCAACGCAAATTGAAAAAGATCACCTTCGAGGGGGCCGCGTTGGCCACCAAAGTACAAATGGCACCAGTCTTGAAGGAGTCTCCACCACAAAACCCCAGAGGGTTTCAACCCAGTTATAACTGCAGCGATCAGGGAGGTTGGCAGCAGCCGGACCTTAGAGAATGCTAATATTGCCACCGAATGGGCTACATGACCGACCGATGGGGCTTAAAAGCATATCATGAGCAGAGAGCAATAAATTCCCACCCTCAATACCAAGCCCGAGGTAACCTGGATGCACCTTACACTTAGCCGCAGGGAGGTCAGACCGCCACTGCACCATTGCAGCAGTGATCAGGTGGTTGGTCAAATACGTGACAACAGCAGCAACAGACAGGGACCCCAGCCCATTAAGGCCCACAGCAGGGAGGGGTAACTGTCTGGGGAGGCAATGCCTTTACATAATCACAAAACTCACCTACGCAGTAAGTTCATACCCGAGTACAGAACATACACTTTTCACACACACCTCAAAACACATTTGAAATTAAAGACTAGTAAGACAACATTAGGAATTCCAAGTCTTTACTTTAGTTCGGAAAACTCAAGGCTATCCGCACTTGCATTCGGGCGCCTGCAGGAGCCTAGGCCCCACTCTGCTGATGATCTCCCAGAGCGGGGTTGGCAAGCCTCCCCCTGAGGCATTGGCTAGCCACGCCTCAGGGGGAGGGCAGTCTGATAAGGGGGCAGGGCGGGTCCCCATCCAGTGCATAAAAGCAGGTACCCAGGTCCCCTCACCCAAGTCCAGTTGGGACTGGTCCAGATTACTAGATCAGAAGGACCCTATTTTCATGCCTCTAGCCCGGGACCAGAAGTTCCCTCACGGAATATGGTCCCAACCACAGCCAACAGCCTCCAGGACAATGGAGGCCCCCTCTCAGTTCCAAAATGAAGCAATGTTCCAGTGTCGGGACCCGGGTTTCCCGCACACTTGGGATGATGAAGACCCCATAACATCCATAGCTCACACATAAAACTCCGACCGATCGCAAAAGCAGCGCTTGGTGCCGAGTCAGCAGGGATGTTCACCAGAACAACGGTCATCCCAGTCCATTACCCGTATCGGGCGAAATTCAACAAGTTCTGGTTTAGCACCAGACTCTCCATTTAGCAAATATTCTGCCTCCTTCTCTCCCTCAAAGTTCTTCAACCTCCCAAAGCCTGCTCGTCAGTCATGCCCCCCCAAAACAATAAAGGTAGTATCTACCAGGGACAGCAGGCCCATAAATCCTGAATAAGACGTGGCCAAAGGGAGAGAGGGTGACAGAAAGGAGAGAGTCTGCAAAATCCATTACAGCTCCATGGGAGGTATTCAGAAAAAGGCTCACCGCCGTATCCAGCTTAACAACCAAGCTGACACGCACAAGGCCCTCCACACACCGTCTAGGAGACCAAATAAGCCCAAACTCGGACACCGCCACATCAGAAACACATGGGGGCCGCAGACAGCTCACTGACCCCCTCCGGTACACAATACTAGAAATTACCAAACCACATGAGAACCTAGGGAAAAACCCAAGATACCAGCAAAAAGAAGCCCACAGCTAGCCCAAAAACAACCCTCTAGATACAGGGAGTAGTCAAGATACCTGACACCATTAGGGAGGGTCTCACTGCATCTCGCATGCTGGGACTGGAGGGGTATACACGTAACCCCAGAGCATGCCGCGATCACCAACAACAGCTAATTACGACACACACCCTCTGTACACATCACCCTGCGCATGTATAGGTTAAAAGGCAGCCCTGCACTCCCTCACTAGGGAAGATAGGATATTGTAAATCTAGCGACACCCATAAACCGTTAGTTAAAGAACCAAAACCATCAACAGGCTCACGAAAACCACTCCTTGACCAGATATATCCTTTTATGTCGTGGTGTGGGTAGAAAACCGATGACCCGTAAGCAAGAACTAAGGCAACCCATGAATAAACACTCATTGTCTCCAAAACAGTAGACACCCCGATTGAGGGCCACCTTCCGGTGCCACACTAAAAATAGCAAGCATTAATGTAAAAGCACACCCCTAAAAATGAAAGGCACAGGAATCCCCAAGAATAATTGCTGATGATACGTAAGGATGTAAATGTTTTCTGAACTTAACCAACAAACAACAGCTCTTATCAGCAGGTCTGCAATCGAGCCACCAATGTGCACCACCAATACAGTGGCCCACCATCTCTTCAGTGACCACTTCCTTAACCCCAACAAGACCCAAGTGTGCAAGTCAAAGACCTCAAACTATTATCACAAACCTTTCCACCAAACTCTTTCAAACCTTTCCACAGGAAAGAAATCCCCCAATCACTAGAGGACTACAGACATCTTTCCTGGATTCATCCCCAAGACCTACAATGTTCAATAAGTTATGTATTGTTGTACAATTGTATAACGTTTGTTTGCTGTGGGTATTGCGGCATCTACATGTTGCCAAATATCTGTCTAGTCAAATGGAGTCCACCCCAACATTTGCACAGCGCTTGCATAGGGACCTCTCCCATGCATAAGGAGGGAGGTGCCCCTGAGCAAGACTGATATGTCAGTTGGTTTTCTTGGCTCCCCTGGTAGGTGGCAGGACTGTATACATAATTGCGGCCAATTCTCATTTTGTACTGTTTTTGTGTGGTTTCCTACAAGTGGGGGTTTCCTGCTGTAAAAACAAAGTCCTCAAATTGGGTAGAATGCAAGTAACTAGGGAAGTAGTAATAGTTGAAACTGAACCATGACAAGCCCCTAGTAATGTGGCTGTCATGAAGTATAGGGTAAATGATGTAGTTGAAAATTCAACTAGAGGGGGAATGTTAATATTGAAAAAGTCTTTGTACGCAATGATACATGTGTGCATGAAAACGAAATCGAATCACTGTTGTTGAAATCACCCGATATGACCTCTCCAACAACCCCGAGTCAGAAATACGTGGTCAGGCAGGCCCTGTGACCTAGGCCTGAGGCAACTGATTGACAGATCACAGGTGGGGTGGCATGTAACCAGCAGGACAAACTTGAGAACAGGAAAAAGCCAGATTAGTCCCACAGATAGGCAGCGACACCACAATTGTCTTGGGAGATTGGCCTCAATAAAGCACACATGGCGTGTTCCCAAAACACCATAAAGTTAGATGCCACATAAAGTTAGGAACACTCAGCCAATGAGGACACAGCACACACAGCACACGCAGTGATCACGAGCTCCGCATTCCGGACATCTGGAAACATTACCCACAGCCCGCCTGCATTAGTTATCAGGTGGAAATAATTTATGGTTCCATGGCTAGGTCCACATTCTTCTTCGTAAAAAAGATATATGAATTGTTTTATGATGCTCCAATAAATGTATATAATGGCGCTCAAAACAATTGTACTTTGAGACAGTCCTCAGACCTGACTCTGTAACTGTGCTCCAGGCCGAAGTGTTTGATCAAAGCAACTGTTCCTGTTTTGCCAAACGCCTCTTTTCATTGTTTTTTCAAGACAAGTTCATATTCAACCAGCAAAGCAAAATATTATTTCTCCTAATAAAGTCTAATAAGGATTATTGTAGTACATATCTTCTATTCAGACAGTTTGTTCAGGTAGATCAGGAACACCAAAATCCTTGTGTCCTACAGTAATCTTTGAAAACTCATGTAACAAAGAACTTTCCTAAATGCTTTAACACACTGTAATAACAATCCATCCTTAAAGGTCTGATCTGGCTTTGTCGTAAAGTTCCATTATAAACAGATCAAACCTATGTAATCTGGCATGCTTTTCAAAATGAACAGATGAAGCCTTTACCGTTTCACATTACCTTTACACTTTATCCCAAATTGGCCTATTGAAGTGCACATACACTGGAAAGCATTATGCATACAGTCATAAAATTACAAATATTTAGAAAAATACGGCTTGCAAAACCATATACAAGCCCTCTCAACAGTGCCTAACAAGAGTCTTCAAAGGGAAACCCCTGAGAGTTTCTAAGAGTGGGTGGCCAACGTCAAAACCCTTGCATACTATGGAAATCTGTGAGATTCCATCCCGCAAAATATCTATCTATAGGCTTTATTATAGAGTAACTACAAATCACAGCTAAATGCATATTGACTTCAACATATGTTTTTCACAATAAATATGTCAGGCCTAGTGCCTTTCATAACATTTCTTAATAAACAGATCAAGCCGATAGCCATGAGTATTAGCTTGCCACCATAACAACAATAGTCAAACTGCATTGAATATAATGTTTGCTACAAGCCATAAAGTGTAATACTTGCAGTCTCTTGTGAGTGGAGCATAAGCCCCTTTTTCCGTAGAACTCTGAAAGCTCATTTTTGTTGATCACATTAGGGCAGGTGATCTCCTCCATTCTGTGCTGCTCCTAGAGAAAAGCACCATAAACTATCTAGTTATCTAAGACTGTAAGAGTAAGACACTTTATTAGCATTACAATGTCATGGCTGTGCCACTAAAGGTTCAACCTCAGGCAGCCGGATAATTAAACAAAATGATCACAGCTTCATAGTGGGCAAGCACTTTTTTGTGGAAGCAGACAACTGCTGCCCAATCAAAACATGTACTCTTGGCTCCTAACAGCCAGGCGGAGCTAAAGTCGCTGTCCTGGTGATTCTCACAAAGATGTCTGGTGACAGCTGCACTGTCAAGGCAGACCATAAAAAGTAATGAATTTTGTAGCATCATTAGAAAGAAGTCTTTGGGGCGTGGCTTAGGAGCCGGAGGGAATGGCCGCCGCTCTGGGGAGCTCCGGAAGAGCGTAGTGCGACGGGACTCCTCCGGGCTCTCAACGTGGATGTGGGGTTCCCGGAGAAGCATCGTTATGCAGCGGAACCTCTCCTACTTACACCAGGATGGTTGCGGAGGCACGGGGTGAGCGGGCAGAGTGTTTTCTCGTCCCCTGCGATTGAACGCGGCTCGGCGCTGAGTCGCGGCCGCCATTTTATGGATTTGCCGCTCCCCGTGCGCAGATCATTATTACTGATGTTTCGCTCTGAGGTGTGTCTACAATGCTAACTGCGCTATATATGGCAGTTTTTCACCGTTTTTTGGGACAGTTGAGGTTATACGTGACATTCCGGGGTTGAATCCTCATGTCTCCTCAGAAATGAGCAGTGTATGTCTGGGCGCCATCTTAGGTTCCTGAATCTGCTTAGGGAGGTTTAGCCAGTGGGTATTCCTGGTTTTTCTTTGCCACTGATACTATATATGGAGAATAACTTATCTTGGATGCGTACTGGCTGACTTCTCACTTCATCTCAGCTTTATCTAATAATCTCTCGACGCCATTATTTGAGCCTTGAGCCCACCTGCTAGCGATCTTCTTGACCCAATTTTTCTTTTCTGCGACAATGGCTCGTTCTAATCGTAGTAATACACAACAAATTGACACTAAATGCACATCATTAGAGGATACTAATCCATTTAGTGTGTTACAGGAAGATATGGATGAAATACCTAAGGACTCTGCCGGAATGAAAGGCCCTGCTCTTAATGGTTCCCGTCCAAACTCCAAACTTAATTCTAAAATACCCTCTACATCAGGAAAACGAGTGAAGACAAATCCTCCTTCTCCCACCAACTCTTCCTCTTCCATTTCCATGGAGCTCTTACTTGAAGAAATACGCTCGCTTAAACCATATATGGCCGAAACAAATGCTCGCCTTCAGAGCCTTGAAGACAACTGGTCTCATACCGAGCAACAAGTTGCGGACCTTGAGAGAAAAATGACTTCAATGCAGGTGGTCTCGGACCAAGTCCCAGGTATGCACAGAGAAATACAATATCTTAAACAGCAGGTTGAAAATTTGGAGAACCGCAATAGACGCAATAACCTAAGAATTTATGGTCTTGCAGAGGGACTTGAAGGTCCAAATCCTATATCCTTTTTTCAATCCTTCCTGCCAACTCTTCTTGATCTTCCAAGCTCCCCTCCATTGAACATTCAACGAGCCCATCGCTTAGGTCACGTTTCTCGCTCATCCAATTTTTCCTCCTCTTCAACGAAACCTAGAGGTGTCATCTTGTATTTTCTGGAATACACAGACCTAATTAAAGTTGTCCAAGCTGCCAAACAGAAGGGAGACTTACTTGGAACGGTTCCAATATCTTTGTTGCTCAAGACTACGCTAAAGCTACTGCAGACCGCCGGAAACAGTTTTTAGACATGAGACCTGCTCTACGTAACTTGAATGCACGTTATGGATTGTTCCACCCTTGTCTCTTCAAAGTGACTTACAACAATAAAACGACAAATTATGAAGATCCTGTGCTTCTTCAACAATTCCTGAACACTTGCAGAGATGACTCCATGGACGTTCCCCGATTATAATTGTTATGATTGTTATAATTGTTATGATTGTTATGACTGTTATAATTGGTTTGTCTGTCCCAGCAATGTTTGCTGTTGTTTGTATTATCTTCCTTCCTGCTATGTTTTGTTACGTTTTTTGAGACACCCTCCTAATGTTTTCCTTTTCTTTTTATCAGATGCGGTTCTGTGATCCCTTCTTTTATGACCTCTTCATTTTCGCCTGGAGGCTTGTTCCCCTGTGCTGCGCCCTCTTGGAGTCCTCCGTCCGGTGTGCTGCTCCCCCTATGTGGTTCCTCCTTCCCCATTCTCATTGTTTTTTTGTGGTATGTCTTTTTGACATTTATATACATCTTCAATTGTCGTCTGTCTTGTTATATATCCCTGTTTCGTGTCCTTTCCTTCCCTGTCCTTTTTTCTTTTCCTCCTCTTTTTTCTTTTCTTTCCATCTCTTTCTTCCTTTTTCCTTTTTCCTTTTTTCATCTGAAGTTAGCTCTCTCATTTCTCCTTCTTTTCTTTATCTGGTCTGGATTTTCTATTTCATCCTTTGTCGTTCTATTTTCTATCATTCTTTCATTAATGAGCTTAGTTTTCTTATGGCTTGCATAATAACTGTACAAGTTAAATTGAATTGGTTGCTTTTTCGTTCTATTTTTTATCCTTTACTCAATAAGGATTCTAGTTTTCTTATTGTTTGCATGATAAATGTTCAAGTTAAATTGATTGGTTACATTTAGAGTTGTTACGTGGAACGTTAAGGGAATAAATAACCCTATAAAAAGACAACGGGTATTAACCCATTTAGCTAAGTTAAATGCTGACATAGCACTAATTCAAGAGACGCATTTATCTGATGTTGAAGCGTTGAAATTGAAACGATGTTGGGTGGGTAATGTTTTTTCTTCCCAAGCTCTCGGTAAGAAAAATGGAGTCTCTATCCTGTGTCATAAAAAATACCATATATCAGTCACCCATCAAGAATGTGATTCGGAAGGTCGTTGGATAATAGTTAAACTTCTCTTAAATCAAATTCCTTTAGTCCTTTTTAACATTTACGCACCAGTTACTGTTGACAATGTTTTTTGGACTCATGTTTCTGAGAAACTCCTCTTATTTGACAATGAATATATTATTTTTGGTGGCGATTGCAATCAGGTTTTTGACCCTATATTAGATAGACACTCTTCTGTCAGATTCTCTAACACTAAGATGCATTCCCAATTTACTTCCACCATAAGAAGCAAATCCCTTGTAGACATCTGGAGACTCTGTAATCCTGATACTCGAGAATATAGTTTTTATTCCCCTTCACATCACTCACAATCCCGAATAGATTATCTTTTCTTTAGTAAATCCCTATCTCAACTAGTTTCACATTCCGAAATTGGATCCATTTTAATATCTGACCACGCTCCAGTTTCTGTTGATTTTGATTTGTTACCTTTTACTCCTCATGCACGCAGATGGCGTTTCAATAATACTTTACTGTCCGATCCTAATTTTACAAGCCAGTTCACCTCTTTTGCTTCTGAATTCTTTTCCTTAAACTCTACTCCGAATACTTCTCCCGTTATGATCTGGGACTCCTTTAAAGCTGCGACTAGAGGCTTTATTATCAAATTTGTCTCTCAGAAGAAGACATTTTTTTAAACTAAAAACTCCCAAATGCTTGCTGAAATTAAACGTCTTGAGTATACTTACTATCTCTCAAACTCTGAATCTTCATTAAAAAAACTTATCACCGCAAAATTTAAGTTTAATAAGTCAACCACTGAAGCTGCTTCTTCATATCTTTTAAAGAGCAGTGCTCGTTATTATGGAGGTCAAAATAAGATGGGAAAATTATTAGCTAATTATTTGAAAATAAGACGTGATCGGACTAAAATAGAGTCTATACGAAATAACGCTGGTATTTCCTTATTTAAAGATAATGACATTTTAAATGAATTTGTTTCCTTTTATAAAACATTATACACTCCCGAACAACAAGTATCCTCAACTAATCTTTCGACTTATTTTCAATCTATTGACCCTCCTCCTTCTCACGGTATTGACTTTACATCCTTGGAAACGGATATTACTCTTTCTGAAATTACGCATGTAGTTTCAGTCCTAAAAAGGGAAAGGCTCCGGGCCCAGATGGATTCACTATTGAATTTTATGCGCATTTTGCTAATCTACTTCTTCCCCGTCTTCTATTACTTTTTAATTCTTTTATCACAATTGGTGCATCTTCTGGAACATTTCAAGAAGCCATGATTTGTTTAATACCCAAAGATAACAAAGACCCCTCTCTTTGCAAAAATTATCGTCCGATCTCCTTAGTCAATCTTGATTATAAGATTTTTGCAAAAATTCTTGCTCTTCGTATTGATCCCATTTTACCTATTCTTATTGGTCCCGAACAATCGGGTTTTGTAAAAGGTCGTTTATCTTCTGATAATTCCAGAGTCTTTTTAATATCCTTAGTAAGGCTTCCTCTCTTCAGTACCCAATTGCAGCTATAGCGTTAGACGCAGAGAAAGCATTTGATAGAATTGGATGGGATTTTATGTTTCGCGCACTAAGATGGATAGGATTTCCTCCTAAACTAATATCCTTTATTTCATTATTGTACTCGGGTCCTAAAGCTTCTATGTTTGTTAATGGAGGAACTTCAGATTATTTTTCTCTTTTTAGAGGAGTACGTCAAGGATGTCCCCTTTCTCCTCTTTTATTTATAATAGCACTAGAACCCTTTCTAACTAGAATTAGACAGGACGATCAGATCACCGGTTTTCAACTTGACACCTCTCAAATTAAAATGTCTGTATATGCAGATGATATACTCTTATACTGCTCTAATCCTTCTACGTCTATCCCCTCTTTTATAAAACAAGTTGATATGTTCTCTCAGTTATCCGGTTATCGTCTCAACTCAGACAAATGTGAAGTTCTTCCCCTCAATGTGCTTTGTCTTAAACAAGATTTCATTTCTACCGGTTTTCCTGGCAAACTTCCAAGATAAAATATCTGGGCCTATGGTTCTCTACGAACATTCCGGAAACGCTAAAACTAAATTTTGCTCACATAACTAAAACTTTGTCTGAATCTATTGATCGCTGGCACCCTCTTTTTCTCTCTTGGTGGGGACGACTAGACTCCATTAAGATGATGCTCTCTCCTTTAATTCTATATATTATTTCCATGATTCCTGTACATATTCCTGGATTTTACTTTAAAAACATTGATTCTCTTTTAACAAAATTCCTTTGGAAAAACAAATCTCCCCGAATAGCTCTGTCTACCTTGAAAGCAGACAAAACTTCTGGTGGTCTTAAATTTCCTGATTTTAAAAAATATCATTATGCATTTTCTTTAAAACAATCCTCCCGTTGGCTTTCTCTTGATCAGAATCCGTATCCTCCCATCTGGTTGACCATAGAAAATTACTTTATAACACCGTTCAAGTTTAAAGAATCTCTTGCTTTTACCAACAATGTTTCTGGTCTTAGAACTCCAACCATCTCACATGCTCGTAAAATTCTTGCTCCACTAATACCCTCCTTTTACCCTTCGTATTCTTCGCTAGATAAACAACCCATTTGGCATAATAAATTATTACGCATTAAAAATCGTTCCATTTACTGGAGATCCTGGAGAGCTAAGGGACTACTCTGGATTTCACAATTATTACTCAATAATATCCCTTTATCCTTTTCAGATCTTCAAGCACAATTTTCCTTACCATCGTCTTGTAAAACTCAATATAACCTTTTATACTCTTCTCTTTGTCAATACCTTCGATCTCTACCATCAACGCCTTCTTCTTCCCCCAAATGTTCCAAAATATTTCCCTTACTTTCTATCTCTTCCTCAGCTTCATCTCTATATAAATGCTTATCCCTTACGTCTGATAGGAGCAAAACAAAGGCTGAATTGGCTTGGGAAAAGGATCTTATAGAATGCTGGACAACCCCTTTTTGGGATAAGTTGTGGCTCAAAATTCATAAAACTTCCAGAGCAGCTAACACTTCTCAAACTCTTTATTTTGTTTATCAGCGCCTCTTATTTACTCCCGCAAAACTAGCCTCCTTTTCTACAGACTCTACCTCTACTTGTTGGTCTTGCCCCTGCATAAATGCTGATTTAAAACACATGCTTTTTGATTGTCCCTCGGTGTACCGCTTTTGGCAATTAGTGTGGTCTCAAATTAACAGAATTTTTCAAATAAAAATTCCCTTCTCCCCCTCTAACGTTTTTCTAGGCTCCCTATCACCTTCCTGGCCCCAATCTCCATCTAATTTTAAACTAGTAGATTTGTTATTGGCAATAGCTCTTCACCTTATAACTTCCAATTGGAAACAGGCCGACAAAGTCACCTTTAGAGCCTGGTGGAATGCCGTTTGTTTTCATCACAGACTTGATACTAACTACTGTACCCCTACTTCTCTGTCCATTAAAAGAGACCTTTTGTGGATCCCTATCTCCACGTACTTAACTCGTATCGCTTCCCATACTGACCCATCAGTTAAAACTTCTGATGAAGTTCGGAAACCTCCTTGATATACTTGTTGTTTTTAATCTGTTTTAAACAAGTTTTCATCAATATTCCCTTTGATGTTTTTACATATATAACTTGTTGATTGTATCTCTTAAATTGCCATTTATGTATATAGAAATCTAGTTCATGTGTTATTTCTCTTTTTATGATTATAATCGTATTAAGACTATAACAGTATATGTTTCCCCCTCCCCCTGCTCCCCTTCTTTTCTTGTTTCTTCTCCTCCTCTTTTCCTTTCTCTTTCCCCACTTTTTCATAGAATGATTTCTTGGAAAATTATTATCTTAATGTCATGTATTTTATGCTACTTGCTATATTTCTTGTACCTTGTTTCATTCTTGATGAATAAACCTAAACTTAAAAAAAAAAAAAAAAAAAAGCGATGTCTGTAAAACTGAGGTTAGTATCGCTGGGCTGTTTTTGTCTGGATAGCTGTAATATTAGAATTAAATATGCAGGTAACAGTTTCTTTCTATCCATTTAAGTATTTATTTTACAGGTTTGTACTTTAGCACCCACAGCCACTCTCTATGAGGTTGGTGAGCCATTCAGCCCTGGAAAATGTTCCTTCCCTTTGGCAGCAGTCATAATAAATACAGCTGTGTTGATTATGAAAAAAAAGAAAGAAGTCTTCACAAGTTCATGTACAGCATAGAGTTTATTTGTAGTTACAGGTTGCATATAGCTTCAAGTACTTTAAATCCCACCAAGAACTATAGATGTTTCTAGCTCAGCTTCCTGGTCCTCTCTCCAACAATACAATATATAATACACTATCTCCTCATTGAATCAAGTTATACATTCAGACCACTTAAGACCTTTAACTAGCCCCTCCTCTGCTCAGGGTCTTACCCCAGCAATGTGGCACTGAAGCACTAGGGAATGGGACCCTAGGCCGATTTTGGGGAGAACAATAAGATTATGCATTGCTCGTTTGCAGAAGAACAGCACAAACATTTTACTTCTTCTCTTCCCTGGTGCTGAAGACACAGATTACACTTTTTTCCAGTGCTGTGTCTTCATCACGCTGCATTTCTGGGCTACTAGATGACTCTTGGCAGTGGTGGTTACATATTCAGTTCCTCTGTTTCATGTAGGCCCAAATCTATTCCAGACTGCAGGGGGCAGTTTTCAGCAAACTCATCACCACTGTTAAGATTAACACATTACCATACATAGATGTAGGTTCAACTAGATTTATTAAAGTAAGTTATATGTAATAGACCCCCACCAGGAACATGTTGACACCAGTTCAGCCCTGGGCCTTCTGAGCTCTTTAAACTGATTGGTGGGATCAGCTGCACACTCGGCATCTACATTTGCCCAGACACTGTAGACACAAACAGCAGTTGTTAGATAAAGAACATACAAGATATGACATAACAAATGTAAATGTGCAGTTATCTATATAGCGCCAGATGCTTGCTTTCAGCCAATCAAACAATCATGTCAGATATGAGAATAGAGGTGCAGTAAGATTTGCAATTATCACGTGTTCTGGTCAACAAGAGAGGAGTACACCACTGAACAACTAAGTGCAGAATGGAAATTTCATCAGCCTAGCCCTTCTGTCACATGGCACTGTTATGGTTGTCATTACTTATAGGATGTCTTTGAGGTGACATTGCTTCCATTTAGTACGGTGGACTTGTCATGAGAGGAATCAAGCACATGGTTAAATTTGGTAACCAGTACAAGAAAGACAAAGGAAATGTTGGCAATTTCAAGCAAATTACTCGCAACAGCAGATAGAGACATAAGTCGTGCTACCTTCAATAAAGAGAAAATGTTCCTGCCCGTCTTATTAAATTCCACAACCATATATGTAAAGAATACAATGAATATGATTCCCACATCACCCTGGTTGATTGGCAATAGACCCAGAATGGTCTCCTATTATCAAACCTCCAATAGAAAACTCCTTCAGAAGGTGTAATCTGTTTCCTGCAAAAGTAGGCTTGTGTCTGCAGAATTTCCTAATCACCAGCTATTGCATAGTGAGTGATTTCAGCCCATTAAGAGAGATAAAGTTCTGGGCCAAATTATCTTAGGATTCTCTGGGGAAAGCCTTCACCTACATGGCCACCAACCCACAGGCCTAAGTATAGAGGTTGGATGACAAAGAAAAATTACCCAGGTATTAAAGACAAAAGACAACAGCTCAAAATGCCCAGTAAAAGTCAAACTCGCTTTAAACCAAGCAGCTGGCTAAAGGATTTCAATTACTTTTGAGCAATTTGTAGCTGTGAGAAAAGGAAAACTGCCAAGAGTTCATGAAAAACGAACTCTTGGCCTTGTATCAGAGAGGAAATTCAACCCAGGGCGAAATCACTTTCAGTTCTGTTGTCTTGAGAATGTTAAGTGAAATATAATCCCATGTCAAGAGTAGGAGCTAGGTCCTTGCCTCTCTCACCTCTTCCATCGTAATTAAACAGCAATAAGAATCCTGACTAATTTGGCCTGTCACACACATAGCACTGATGGAGAGAGACTCCTTCAGTGACAGTAAGATGAGTAACAATTGAAGAATCTTCAAGTATCATCTCACATTTTACTGTCCCAATATTTAACAGCTTCTAACCATGAGCTTCCTGTGTTGTAAGTAGAGGAGCTGTATCAGGCATTGATGCCACTTCCTTTTTATTGAACTAAGTGGAGAAAAGGAAGAAAGACCATAAACTTTCCGTATCTCAGTTATGTCAGAATTCAGTATGAAGTTGTGCCCATCTTTATAGGGATTAAAAAAGCATTACATTATTGAACCTCATTAACATAACCTACAACAAATGCTCTTTCACCATAACCCCAAGGGAATGAGTACTTCAGTTTTAAAATATTCTCCTATTAACTGAATTCCACCTGTGCTTCTTTGGAGTGATTTATTCTTGGTTTTTCTAGGTGTTTGGTGAATGCTTGCCCCACCTGCTTAATCCAATCCCTCCCTTAGGCATTAGGGCATCTGATGCTGTGTTAATTTGTTTTTCTGGATGATGGATTGCGGAGTTTGTGATGCCCTAACTGTACCTTACCATTTTGACCCTAGAGAAGGTTATCACCATCTTTCAGTCTCAATGACATTGAAACTTTCAAGAAGAGAGGTCCTGGAAGATGCTTATCTAGTGATCACTGTAATCGAAACAAACTGTAGCTCTGAGTTTATAGTGAATCCTATAAAGAATCATATGGTGGATGTTGTCACTGTGAAATGTAGCTATTATTACCAACATTTTTCTGTTGATGTTGGCTTCCATGAAGTGTTTGTCATATTCTGCCTGAAAGCCTGCTAAGTACAATAAATTGGTTTTGATAATTTCCTCCAGCATCAGAGCAATGCCTTTGGGGGCCTCACAACTCAGCTTAAGCCTACCAAGTCTCCATATGTTGACTCAAGCTTCTCTATTTTCTAAGTCATCCAAATTGTACTCAAATGGTCCAATTCACAAACTGCATTTTGTGGAACGTAAAGAGGTACTACTTTAAGCACTACAAAATGAAATTTACAAGCCTATTCATGGAGATCTCAATCTCCTCCTCCTATTTTTTCTATTCAACAATCTCCACACATGGAAGTTTAGAACTTAGAAGTAAATGTGGGAGGAGCTAGAGTGAAAGGTGGAAAAACGAAGAAGATCTGTGACTAAGGGGAACAGGTAACTTTAAGGAGGACTTTAGGGATAGACATTGTCAAATATAAGGCAGCTGGACCACAGAAGACATAGGCAGGTAAGTGAGGAGATTAACAAGCCTTATTTGATACATCTCAGCCACACCTTTACCAACTGTCACCTTGGAGTTCCTCTAGCTCACCGCTGTACATTCTAGAAATTGGTAACAGTAAGGTTCTAATGGACAGGAGTGTCAGATACTGCATATCTCCCTTTTTCCGCAAATAGTGTATATCTCAAACTAACCCTGGAGGAATAATGAATATTTTATTGAATGCTTCCTCCAAAATTATGGGTAATCTAGAGCATGAATCGAACATAACTTCTACCTCCAGATCTTCTATTCTCACTACATCTTTGTGGTTGCTAGAACCACCATCAGACATCTGAAACACTATCTCCTAGCACACCTCAGACACACCTTTTTTTCAAGTGTTTTTGGTAACAGACCCACTTCTACAACACAACATAAAATGTCCTTTCCTCCCCCACATATTGCATACAGCTCTCACTGCTGGACAATCTTTATTATTTGTCAGGTGACCAATCTTCCCACACCTGTAGCATTGGCCCTTGAAGGTGCTGACTTCTCCTTTCTTTTGTCAAAGATGTACCCTTTTCTACTTGTAGGTCAATTTTATCCTCCCCCACTATTCATACATTTTCCTTACTGTCTGTGTTGTGCTTGATTTCTCTTACACACCTCATCATGTGCGCCACTTGTTATGCTACCTAAGATTTCTTGTCCCTCTGCCCCTAAACAGTGTAAAAGTTGTGCTATCTTTTTCTCCGAATCCAAATTGGGCCCGCAAACAATTTAATATTTTTGAAATACCTTTTTCCATTTACTCCACTTAGGGGTGGTTTACCAGGGGATGCTAAAAAGAATGGTGGAGGAGTGACACTCTGCATTTTTGCTCCTTAAAAAAGATGTCCCTTAAAACACCCACCACAGGCAAACACTCTCTACTATTGTTTAGCCATGCCTGAAAATTTGACACCTTCTTCAAGCACCCCAACCTATCGATCAAACCACTTGCAGACTTGACAATCTGTAATATTCAAAACAATATAAACTCTATGGTGAACCTACTAGAACAAAATATATTGTTTTGTAAATAGATGTATTGCAAGTCAGTTGTAGTTTCAAAAGTTATTTCTGTTCTCATTTATCCCTGCAAACACCAGCGATGTTTTTCTTGATGGCCCCCAAGTGGCGCTGTGCAGCGAGACAAGGGAAATTTCTGTCCGCCTGTGGCATGAAGAAATCAGTTTCCAGACCTTGGCCAAGAGGCGGTGGAGTGTTGAGCAGTAAGATTCTCCTTTTCTATATATTTTTTTCTTACTTGTTATTGCCCCAGAGGAGATGCACAGATGGATGTTGGCCATAGAAATATGTGTGGCAAAGTTGACAACGGAAATACATGTGGCGTAGTTTGGATGCACGCCCCCCTTCTCACCACTGCGGTGCCCCCTCTCTCAGGGGATTGGCCTTGAATCAAAAACCCTGACACAGAGTGTACTATGAAATATGTGAATGCACCCCGCTTCAAACAGCAGTATGCAAGAGTGCCGTTGTTCACCAGGTTTGCAATTTTGAGCACCTGGGGCAAATCAGGCATTCGGCTCTCAACTGCGCCACTCTATGCCGCGACATGTCAGCTGTTTGGGTACCCGCTTGCAGTGAGAGTTGACCGCACGGACCCACTTTCCTCACCTCAGAATATTCAATCTGAGCATGCCGACACCTTTGCATCCAGAAACACTCACAGAGAGCTCAGGTTCTGGTTTCCACACACGTCATCAAATAGTGGTGGTCGGCGGAGGGCTTAGTACCTCTTCCCTCATTCACTTCGCATTGGACGTATCACTTTTCTCCTCACACCTCATCCAATAGTAGTAATGGACTCAGGTGGTATTCAAGAATTTCTCATTTTCACACCTGACTGACTAAACGATCACCACGTCAACAACCACCAGTGTAAAATGTATCACTGCTTCTGCTCACAGCCAGCAACCATCCACAAAAGTACTCACCTTAGCTAGAAATGGATTTGATTCAAGCATTCAAACCCCAATTGCATAGTCAGTATAAATCCCAGGAAAAGCCTCCGTCTCTGAGGATGGTCGCACTCCGTCTTCCAGGCAATAATCAGCTTGCAATCCCTTTATCAAGAGCATGTGGAGGTGTACATGGATGGATCCCGTCCTCATCACAAGTGTCAAATAAAAGGCAGCTGGACCACAGAAGATATAGGCAGGTAAGTGAGGAGAATAGCAAGCTTCATTGTATACACCTCAGCTGCAACTTCATCAACTGTCAATTTGGATCTCCTCTGGCTCACCACTGTACTTTCTAGAATTTAGTGACAGTAAGCTTCTAATGTTCTAGTCTCTTCCACGGAGTCAGTGACAGGTATGGCAGATACCACAGACATTCTAATACAAATAAATCCACAAAAAAAGTAAAACCATTGCTATTCACAAACTACATTTCTAAAATTACTACAGCCCTAAAAGTGTCAAATGAGGCTTCAATGTTTTCTAGCCCATTCTTGGAGTAAATCAAGCATCCCACATGTCCAACCATTGGCACTACAAACACCCCCTTAAATAAAAAAAAATAATGGAGGCAAAGAAATAAAATAACACCCCACAGAAAGACAAGTTAAATTAATTAATTAAGTTATTTAGACATGTAACAAATAGGTATGGGTGTGTGTGTGTGCATGTGTGTGCATGTGCGTGTGTGTGTGTGTGAATGTATATTCACTGAAAAACCAAAGGTTACAGGGACGTTATATTTAGGCTCACATTTCACTTGTCCAAAACCAGTGAAATTCAGCAGTTATTGTTACCTGAGCTGACTATAACTTATGCCCCCACAATGCACTGCTTATGACCTCACATATTACATCACTGATGACATCATCCACAGAACAACTGACACACCCATTCACACCCCTATACAACCTCACATACACCCATTCCCAACAACCACTCACAAACCCATTCATAGACTAATACAAGTACTCACACACCCACTCACTGGCCATGCACACATCCACTCACTCATACAGCAACTCACATAACCACTAACTCACCCATACAGCCACTCATGCACCCACTCACTAACCAAAACAGCCACTCATACATCCAGCCTTATAGACATACAGACACTAACACACCCACTCATACACCCATACAGCCACTCACACTTAATCAGTAACCCATACAGCTATTCACACACCTATTTACGTACCCATGCAGTCACTCATACAGCCACTTACCCATATAGTTACTCATACACCCACTCACTTACTCATACAGATACTAGCACATGTACTTACTCACCTATACAGTCACTGACACAAGCACACACTCACCCATACACCATACAGCCAGTTTCACATTCACTCACTCACCCATACAGTCACTATCAAACCCACGCACTCATCAATACACCACTTATGCACCCACTCACTCACCCATAGAGCCACTCACACACCCTATCACTCACCAATACAGCATCTCACATACCCACTTACCCACCCATACAGCCATTCAGACAGCCACTCATTCACTCATACATCCACTCACACACCCATAGAGCAACTAAGACACCTACTCATACACGGATACACACAGTCACTCACATAATATGTGTTTCAAATAGTATTCCTGTTTGTAGCACATAAACTATACATATTTAAGTTTTGTAGCATCTTAGTATATATCTTTAACACTCAGAAACTTTTAGAAAACACTCACACTCGCTAAATGATGTTATCAGTGATGTCATCAGTGATGTCACTGACCATGTCATGAGTATGTAATATGTGAGGTCATAAGCAGTACACTGCGGGGGCGTAAGTTAGCTCAGGTAACTATAACTGCTGAATTTCACTGGTTTTGTACGAGTGACATGTGAGTCTAAATATAAAGTCCCTGTAACCAGTTTTTTTAGTGAATTTCTAAGGTTTTTTTCATTCTATTTCCTAATGATAACGTCCCTGTAACCTTTGGCTTTTTTCAGTGGATTTCTAAGGTTTTTTAAATTTTATTTCCTACCTGTAACCTTTGAAAATGAGTGTGTGAGTGAGTGCAGGAATGCCTCAGTGGCGTGTGACTGAGTGCGTGAGTGTCTCAAGGGGTGTGTGACTGGGTGTGTGTGTGTCTGAGTGGATTTGGGACTGCCTCTATAAGTGTATCACTGGATGTGTTAGTGAGTGCATCACCATCTGAGTGAGTCTCTGACTGTTTGAGTGGATGTCTACGTTGGAGCATGACTGTCTGAGTGGGTCAGTGACTGGGTGCATAAGTTTTTGAGTGGATTTGACACTTGAGAAAGACCTATAACATGCCAAGTGAAGCTTGCAGTGAGAGAGAACAGACAGGGTCTGCACTAGTAGCCAACACCCATGTTTGAAGGACTATTTTTGTGCATGATTGAGAAGGTTGTGTCAGTAGTGATCTACATATCTCAGAGAGTGTAGGAGTACACCTCTATCAGTACATGAGATGTTTAAGTAACTGTGCTGGTATGTATTTGCCTGCTATAATACCTCTGTGGCTGCCTAAATGTGTATGAAGAAAATACTTCAGTGCCTGTGTTAGGCAATAGAGAGCTAGGTAGGTGTCACTGCAACTACCTTTGAGTCTACTGCATGCATAAATTGTTTCTGGTGAGTGACTGAATGTATAAGTGCTTCCGCAGCTGTCTCGATAACTGGAAGAGAGGCTCTATGCTTTTGTGAACATCTATGTCAATTGTTTTAGAGATGGCATACTCTATGTAGTACTTGGAATAGAGGCCTGTGAGTGCACAAGTAACTTATTTAACTCAAAAGTACATCTGCCAATGTCTTAAGCACAAAACAGCAACCTTTATGGCATACCTACAACATATTTTGGAAGTGTGTTATGTGCACTAAAATGTGGGTTTGGCATTTCAGAAAGACCTATATCATGCCAACTGAAGCTCAAAGAGAGAGTGCACAGACAGGGTCTGCTCTAGAAGCTACCACCCATGTTTGAAGGATTATTTCTGTATATGGTTGACAAGGTTGTGTCAGTACTTGCCTACATATCTGAGAGAGTGTAGGAGTATACCTCTATCAGTGCCATGAGATGTTTAAGTACATGTGCTGGAATGTAACTGCCTACTATAATACCTCTAAGGCTGTCTAAATGTGTATGTAAGTGGCTGCATAAATACTTCAGTACCTATGTTAGACAATAGAGAGCTTTGTAGATGTCACTGCAACTACTTTGAGCCTGCTGCATGCAGAAATAGTTTCTGGTGAGTGACTGAATGCATAAGTGCTTCTGTAGCTGTCTCTGTAACTGAAAGACAGGCTGTACGCTTTTGTGATCATGTATGTCAATTGTTTTAGGGATTGCATACTCTATGTAGTAGAGGCCTGCAAGTGCACAAGTAACTTATTCAACTCAGAAGGACATCTCTCAATCTCTTAAGCACAAAACATCATTCTTTATTGCATACCTACAGCATATCTTAGAAGTGTATTACATGCACTAAAACATGGGTTTGATACTTTTTTATTATTCTTTTTTTTTAATTAGGAGAATGTATCAATTTCATTAACATATCACCAACAAGGCCAGCGGAATTTAACACAATCTCACTGTCCACAGCACATCTTAAAGTTTGAAACATGATGACAGAGCATAGCAAAGTAAGATCATTTTAAACAATCAATAACATAAATACCTTTAAAATTTCTCACTAATTTAATTTTATCAACATTATGCTCCATATAACCCCTCCTTAGTTAAATATTTGCCATAGCTTAAGAAATTTCCTATGTGATCCAGATCTTAATGCGTATCTTTTTTCCAACTCCTTAATCCTATTTATTTTGGATCTAAAATGTTGGAGTGTAGGAATTTCCTCAGACCCCCATTTTTGAAGGACTAAGGATCTAGCTATCAAAGTCACAATATAGAGTTGTTTTTTCAATAGCTTTAATAGGATTTTAACTCGGGAGAATACCAGAAAAAGGCTGTCAGAGTGTCTAATGGTTGTTGCAGCCGCAATACGTGACAGCAAAATTGACTGATCTCATCCCAGAACTTACTCAGCTTTGGGCAGGTCCATACCATATGCGTCCAATTGCCCCCTTCTTCAACCTCGCATCTAAAACAGTTTGTTTGAATCTGTTGGTTAATCTTGAGGAGGAACGCGGGAGTTCTATATAGCAGCCATTTAGTGTAAAATTGCATTCAATGCATATTTGCACTTTTTAATAGTGAGAAATTGAACTCATTTATCTTATCCCAGGCTGACACTGATATCTGAAGAGTTTCTTTATCCTGCCATTTAGCTAGCGCTTTCTCATGGAGCTTAGACGCCCCATAGTTCTGTAAAAGTGAAACCCAACAGCTAATTGATCTACGGGTGTTGGATCTTCGATAAGTTCTGCCGATCCCACTGATGGAGCAAGGACTCGTAAATCAGACTTGCTCGGAAGCAATCCTTTCGTTTAACTCATTAACGAATTACTACCAACGTGTTTGTAATTAATAATTCGCATTTAGAAACAGACACGCGGGACAGTGAAGCTTGCCTATGTGTTTACTAACTGTAATAACATGAACGAAGGACTAAAACGCATTTTAACAAGGGATCTTTACTGCGCATGCGTCTGCTGCATCTACGTAGTATGACGTACTAATGCTTGGAGGGAAAATCTTGCGCCTGCGCAAAGGACCATAAAATGGCCGCCTGAAAGTTCACATGCATGGCACCTGCAGAAAGGGTAATAATAAATAGAGTGGGTTAGAGTAGAGGTTGGTGGTGTACAGTGAAACCATTTATTTTTGAAAATAACATTTCTTCTTTTTACTTTATTATTAGTGCGCATTTGGGCCGTCTACACTTGTCTGAATCGAGCTGACTGTCTTGACCCCACGCATGCGTACTAGAGAGGGAATACGAAAAGATGACTAAGGACTTGTCACGCGTCCAAGGCCAGCGAAGATGTGCCCTGGGAACATGAGGGTGAAGAGTTCATATGAAGGAGCTTTATTCATGACATCGCAACATTTTGTATTAATAAAGTTTGGAGATGTATGGGAAAGGAAATGATTTAATAAAGTTTGAGAGGAGGAGTTTGAAACAATGGTTTAATGAAATAAGTGAAATGTAAGCATGGTGTGATGATCATCCCCCCCTCGCCTGACCAATCAGAAGTTAGTATTTTACGATATTGAAACATTAATGGGTGGTACATGGTTATGAAAAAGTATAATTGAGGTAGTTTAGTTAGTTAGAGAGCGCGAAGCTGGGAAATGCTTGGAGCAGAGGCGACGCAGAGTTTGGGATGCTATCGGTGCTGGGGGTGGTGCTGAAGCTGTGAGACTCTGATGAAGAAAATCGAATGCAGAACCATCTATTTAACTTACTTGGGTTAGAAAGAAGATTGCGGAAGAACCACGAGGAGGAAGAGAGTGTCAGAGAGGGGTGCAACGCAGCCGTCGGTATTTAGAGAGGTGAAGTATCCTGTCCTGATTTCCTGTCCTGAAGTCTTTGTCTCCTGATCTATCCCGGGGGACCCTTACCAGCCCTTTGGCCAGGGGGTTGGTCTTCACACCATACTTGGTAATTATAAATTCATCGTATTGATAGCTGTTCTTCTCTCTCTGTCCTCTTCTTTCTGAGCATAGTTATTCTGTGGATCTGAATATGCTATTTGCCTATTGAAACTTGACTGAATTGACACTCTTGCGAATGAGGGCGTTTGTACTGAATCTTTGAGATGGTTCACTTGCAATTAATTTAGATAAAGTTTTTAAAACTTCCCGAGTCTGTGATTATTTCATTTAATCATGAAATGTTTAATAAGTTATGTTAATTATCACCATCAACTAGTTCCAACTAATGGTCCATTGACCAGAGGAAAGAACTATTTGATCAGTGAAAAAGGTTTAGTTAGGGAAAGAAATAACTAGATCTTGAAGTATGAAAATCATAAACTAAGTTCCAGCGGTCTACTTGCTATTTAGTGGAAGTAAGTTGTATGGACCCAGGTGAGTATATGGTAGTGGAGTATCTGCTGCTAGTACACCACTGGATCAGTTTTCTGGTAGCAGAGTTATGGTTATAATTGACTAGTTTGGTGATAAGTATAGATTATTGATTATTGATTTATGTTTAACAAAAAGAGTTAGCGTCCTGTTTTATGTCATCTGGAAAATTCCCGGGGAATGAATAGCGGGTGGCAATAGAAACCACACTGCAGTCAGGTTACTCGTCTGTTGGAATAACACTGAGAAGCTAGGTAGGGCTGGCAGTGTTAAAATAGGGACTATTTTCTGTATAAAAGTGAGAGTGATTGATAGCAAAGAAGTTTGCTAGTGAAACTTTAGGCGTTATATCACCTAGAAAGGGTAACCCTGAAGGAGTAACAGGTTTTTCCAAGCTAGACTGACAGCAAAAGGAGTTCGCTGGTGAAACTTTGGTCTCAAATTTCCCAAACGGGTGACACCGGAGGAGTAGCAGGTTCTCTGGAGCTTATATGAAGGGTAAGCGGACGGGTTTTACTCTCAGTGAAAAGAAATAAACTATCCTTTGATTTAGTGGAACAGACAGAGTAGCGAATGTTTTTATGTCGTTAATAACAAAGAATTTTAAAAGAAAATATTGAGAAATAAGTTTTCGTATTACCTTGTAAAGGGAGGGTCAGTTGCCGGAGTGGTACTGACGTCACAGTGAGCCGCGCTGGGATTGGTAGAAACAGCGGGCGTGTGACAGGAGCAGCTTTGTAAAGGAGGGGTCAGTAGTAAGGAGCAGAACTGACGTCAGGAAAAGGCCGCGCTGGCATTGGTCGGATCACGGGCGTGAGCCTGATTTGATTGGATAGCTAGTTAGAAGCCGCGCTAGGATTGGTGGAGAGAAAGATTGTATGCAGGATTTTGATTTGACTGTTAGTGCAAGACGCACAGGTAGAAGATTTCAAGGGTTTGCAGAATACAATTTCCTACATCGTTCTTCAAGAATGTATGGAGAGAAAAGAAAAATGTCATTTTTAAAGAAAATTAAGAATTTTTTGTAAAGGATAAGCCTGTGTTGACTAGAGAGGGAATTCCTATTCCGCCACCGAAGACACCAGCATCTTTTATGATGATGGAAAGAGGATATCATACTTGCGTGTGGTTGGAAAACTGGATAGAATATACAAAGGATGATGGAGTGTTAGCATTTCCTAAAGATGGTACATTTAATGGGAGGATTCTTCAGAATTTGAGATTGAAAATGAATGATTTGGAACCTAGACCTAGGTTAACTCAATATGAGGCTTTGGAAGAATGGGAGACTGAGTCATATGAACGAGAGAAATGCAGAGGTGGAAGGTATAGAGGATTCTTTCCCAGACATTTGCATGAATCACGCGAAGGGCAGAAGAAACAATGGAGGAGAGCTATGGTATCAGAAGGTTTATATCCAGTGTTAATGGCTGAGGAACAGTCTGGAGGAAAGTGTAAGGAGAAAACGAAACACATGAACTCAGCAGGATATGGTGAATCAGATGATGAGTTGTTAGAGGATATTTTAATTAAAAATCCACCACCGTATTAAGAAGCAGCTAGCAAGGTTATCCCGAGTGCACCAGTAATGGGAATACCATTAACCCCACAGATTTTACATGAGACGTCATATAACAGAGTGTTGCAGGATAATGAAAGAGATGCTTTGAATAAAACTACTGAAGCTTTGACAGTACCAGTGACCATTGGTCCGGTAATCCCATTGTATGGAGATAATAAGATTTGCCAGAAACCACAATCTGTGACAATTCCATTGAATAGTCCTAGAAAAGAAATAATAATTGCAGATGATCAGGTTAGCGAAAGTGAGTCAATTATTTCATTAATGGATCTCCTTAATGTGGAACCTTTGACGGAAACTCCAAAGAGAGTTACGCCCATGAATTTGAGAGAAAGAAGACCTTTGGTTCATACTGGAACTGGAGGCGTAACGGTAGTCACCTCTGAGGAAATAGAAAGATGGGCACAGGAAAAAGATAATCAGAACCGAACACCAAGAATTTTAGACATCAGCAGATTGAAAGTGGAATTGGAAGAGATGATGACAGGATGTGTGGGTACAGAAAGATTGAACGCTTACAATGATGAGGAATTATTATTTTTATGTAAGAGTATAACCAGGAGAGCAGGGGTATTTCATGAGAGATTGACTGAAGTTGCTTCAGAGATTGGAATAGACACAGGGAAATCAAAGTTGTTACAAAAACCATATTGAGTGGACTTTACTGATAAAGATTTAGAAAGTGTAAATGCTTCTGGAAAGAGATTACAGATAAAGGAATTAATGAACGTTTTGCGAAAATGGGGAGACATTGATCAATGGAGAATTAGATGGATAAGAAAGAAAGAGGAAGTACAAGCGAGAGAAGCAGCAGCTGCATTTCCAGTAAGAGAATCAAGCAAAGTGGAAAAATTGTGTCCAATGAGGGAGGTTCCTAGAGGTGGATATGTTCATGTTCCTTGGCGTAGACAAGATATTTTGTCATTTACAAATGATTTTCCAAAGCTGAGAGAAAAACCAGTTGAATGGTACAAACAGGTAGAGAGATTTGTGAAGGTTTCAAAGGTTTTATTGAAAGACTTGGATGGTCTATTTGATATAGTGGTACCTGCTGATTTATGGACAGAATGTAAAATTACAATTGACTGGCCTAATGAGGAGTACCCTAGAGATGCAAAGACAGGGGCACCCTCAGAGGAGGTGATGAAAAAGTATCACCAAGTGATTACGTATTTAAAAGGGAAAATTCCTCCTAAAGAAACAGATTGGGTAAAAATAGATAGAACAACACAAGAACCAAACGCATCTGTACATGCATATTATGAAAGATTGTTACAGGTGTTTAAGCAGTATAGTGGTTTTGAGAATATTGGTGACAACGATATGGGACATTTTGTGTATCGGTTTGTATATGGTTTGAAACCAGAAATCAGTCAGATGATACAGCAGCACATGTTGTGTTGGCAAAGCAAGACAGTGGATGAGATTTTAAAGTATGCGAAGTATTGCGGAGATGACATTGAAGCCAGGCGAAGTAAGCTAAAAGAGAAAATGATGTGGGCACAAGTTAAATTGGCAGAACAGCAAGAAGAGAAAACAAATGACCAAAATAATAATCAAGTGAAAGAACAGAGTCAGAATAGTCAAGGAGCGAATGGTAATAAATATAGGGGACGAATGGACAGAGAAGAAGCGAAAAAGTAGTTTCCTTGTCATGCGTGTGGAAAGCTTGGACACTGGAAGAACGAGTGTAAGAGTACTCAGAATAATAAGAGTAATAATGGGCCAAATCAAAATGTAATCCCACAGATGCAGAATGAAGTACTTATGAATCAGCAGCAGCAGGTAGTTACTCCACAAGATCAGGTGCCACCAGTTCCTATGCCAAATTTTGTGAATCATCAAAGTTTCAGTGCGAACACCGGATTTCAAGGAGAAAGTGGTAAGAATAATAGAACAATTACACAATATTTTTTACAGAATGATGAAGAACATTCAGATGTCGTACAATGACGGTGCCTGAGGGGGGAGGAAGAGGAGTCCGTGCTTTGGCGCATCCTTGCCGGTAGATCAGTCAGGTCCATTTGTTGATGGGAGAGTAGAAGGTAAAGACATTACTTTCCTATTGGATACTGGTGCTACCAGGTCTACTGTGAGAACAGCAGACATCCCAAACCTACCCCTCTCGGGAGAATCAATCCAAGTTGTAGGCGTGTCAAACCAACAGATTAGAACCCCAATTACCAAACCAATGGAGGTGCACATTGGAAATTTTAAGGAAATGCATCGGTTCGTAGTTTGTGATTCTAGTCCTGTAAATCTGTTCGGAAGAGATCTTTTGTGCAAGATGAATTGCACGATCTATTGTACACCAGGTGGTGTCGCTTTCCAAACCCCTGATGAAGACGTGGTATACAAGATGATGCTAGCCAAACAGGGAACAGAAGTAGATGAAATGTTTTCACTAATAACTGAGAATGAATTACCCGAAGAGTTGAGAACCACAGTTAATCCAGAAGTGTGGGATTTTACAGGAAAAGACATTGGGCTAATGACAAATATAGACCCAGTTAAAGTGACAGTGAAAGAAGGTGCAGTGTATCCAAACACCCGACAGTACAAGATGAGTCCAGAAGTAAAAGCAGGAATTATTCCAGAAATTGAACGACTGGTTAAACAAGGTATTTTAAAAGAAGTGATGGGTAGTCCCTGCAATTCGCCAATAATGGGACTGAAAAAGCCTAGCGGAAAGTACAGAATAGTGCAAGATTTACGGAAAATAAATAAAATTGTAGTGCCATGTTGTCCAATAGTGCCAAATCCAGCAGTGATCCTTTATCAGATACCTTGGAATGCAGGTTGGTTTACAGTAATTGATTTATGCCAAGCGTTCTTTTCTATTCCTTTGCACCCAGACAGCCAGTATCTTTTCACGTTTAAGTTTGAGGATCATATTTACGCATGGTGTCGAGTTCCTCAAGGGTACACAGAGAGTCCTTCAATTTTTAATCAGATTTTGAAAAAGTGGCTAGAATCATTGGTTATGCCTGGAAAATCTGTTTTGGTCCAGTACATTGATGACCTATTGGTGGCATCAAAAACACGAGAAGATTGTGTCACAGACACAATTGCATTGCTGAACCATTTGGCTGAAGGAGGACACAAGGTGTCTCCAGAAAAATTACAATTCTGTCAACGAGAAGTTAGATATTTAGGGCATAAAATAGAAAGAGGAGTTAGAAAAGTGACACCGCAAAGAATACAAATAATCAAAGAAATGCAATTACCACAGACCCAGAGAGAAATGAGAATGTTTCTAGGAGTGGTTGGATACTGTAGGCAATGGATTAATGGTTTTTCGATGTTAGCAAAGCCATTAATACAGATGATCCGGAAAAGAGCAAAAGATCCAATTGATTGGAATGATGACTGCATAGAGGCATTTGTAAAATTGCGAAATTGTTTGTGTGAGGCTCCTGCTTTGGGCATGCCTGATTATTCAAAAGACTTTGCATTGTTTTGCTGTGAAAGAGAAAATTGTGCACTTTCAGTCTTAACACAGAGACATGGATTGAGTTGACGTCCAGTGGCATATTTTTCAGCTACATTGGACCCAGTGGCTTCAGCATTGCCTGGCTGCTTAAAAGCAGTAGCTGCTACTTGTATGAGTCTGGAGCAAAGTGAGTCGATAGTGATGGGACATCCGTTAAAGGTTTTTGTTCCACACTCAGTTGAGATTCTTTTGACAAGAACAAGAACACAGCATCTCACCCCTAGTCGATTGACTAAGTATGAAAGAGTGATTTTGGGAGCTGAGAACGTGACTGTGATAAGGTGTACGATTATGAACCGAGCTACCCTATTGCCAGACCCCTGCGATGAAGAAGTGAGAGATGAGAGTGATCATGATTGTTTGGATGTGACTGAGTTATGCACAAAGCCCCGGCCGGACATAAAAGAGACACCTTTGAAAGAAGCTGACCAGGAGTTATTTGTAGACGGTTCCTGCCTCAGAACACAAGAAGGAGGATTAAGTGCTGCATATGCTGTTTGTAAAATATCTGGGGTAATTGAAGCATCCTGTTTACCTGGGGTCAAGTCTGCACAAGTAGCTGAATTGGTCGCCTTAACAATGGCATGCAAAAAGGGGAAAAATTGGAGAGTAACGATATTTACGGACAGTCAATATGGGTTCGGGGTTGTGCATGACTTCGGCCAGCTCTGGATGCAGAGGGGATTTCTGACTTCTTCAGGTTCTCCTATCAGAAACAGCAAAAATGTGAAGGATTTGTTGGAAGCATTAGAATTGCCAAAAGAGATAGCAGTTGTAAAATGTGCTGCACATCGGTCAGGAAATGACTATGTGACTGCTGCCAATAATTATGCTGATCAAGTGGCCAAATACTGTGCCAAAAATCCAGTGGCCATAAACAGAAAAATTGAAACGGGTGAAACCAGATGCCAACTTATGTTTTTCTCAGTACCAGAAACATGGGATGAGATTAGACAATTGCAGGAAGAAGTTGAGGAAAAGGAAAAGGAAATTTGGAGAAAGGCAGCCTGTACAAAGAGACCACACAATGAGGTATGGGTGTATTTAGATGGAAGACCAGTCATGCCAGATTGTTTGCTTTCAAAAATGGCAAGAGTGTATCATGGAGCAACACACATAGGGAGAGACTCAATGATCAGGCTATTCAGACAGAGTTGGTACAATCCTAAGTTCAGGGTAGTCGCAGAAAGCCTTTGCCAAAGATGCTTAACCTGTCAGCAGCAAAATCCAGGTAGAAAGACAGTGGTAAGCTGGGGAAAGATTGGAAAAGCAGAAGGACCCTTCACTAGATTACAGTTGGATTTCATTGAATTGCCCCCATGTAATGGACTGAAATATATACTTGTCATAGTATGCCTTTTCTCAAGATGGGTGGAAGCCTATCCCACTCGAAGAAATGACAGTCTTACAGTTGCAAAATTGTTATTGAGGGAGTTAGTTCCACTATTTGGTTTTCCAGTCACTTTGGAATCGGATAGAGGCCCTCATTTTAATAATGAGATAATTTGATTAATCTGTGCTGCATTTAACATTGAGCAAAAATTGCACTGTGCTTATCGTCCAGAGGCTTCTGGAATTGTTGAGCAAATGAATGGCACAATCAAGTCAAGATTGGGGAAGGTGTGTGCATCCACAAAGCTGAAATGGCCAGATACATTACCTCTTGTATTGATGGGTCTCAGAAGTATTCCAGACAGAAAAACAGGAATGAGCCCACATGAGATTCTCACGGGAAGAGCCATGAGACAGGCATTTATTCCTGGAAGTAAACTAATGAGTATAACTGATGATCTGGTATTGGACTATTGCAAAGGATTGGCTGAAATGATGCGTTCTGTCTCTCACCAGGTTGGAGAAGACGCAGTTGAAAGACAGCCAGACCAAGCACATGATTTGAATCCAGGAGATTGGGTGCTAGTGAAGAAACACGCAAGAAAGTCGTGCCTAGCACCAAGGTGGGACAAACCGCGGCAAGTCATACTAGTCACTACCACAGCAGTGAAGTGTGCAGGTTTCCCCAATTGGATTCATGCCAGCCATACCAGAAGAGTTCCGAGCCCATCAGAACAACAAGAGCAACCGCTGACTGAACAGGCTGAAACGTCAGGAGTTGTAAGCTGTGAGATTGAAGAATCTAGAGTAATAGATTCTGAAAGACAACCATATGACGAACAGCCAGGTACAAGTCAGGAAGAGTTGATACCAGTGATTGAAATAATTGATGATGTTATTGAAACAAGAAGAAAAACAGAACTGAAAAGACAGGAAAGTAGTCAGGAAGAGACAGGGGAAGAAGAACACACTCAGGTGGAAAATAAAAAAGAGTTTCACGAACCTGAGGAGGGAAAATTAGAAGAACACGTTCAGGCGGAAGAAGAAAAGTTTGAATTAAAACCTGAACAGGATCAGATAGAGTCAGAAGAACAGGTTCAGGCAGAAAAAGAAAGGTTTGAAGTAAGACCTGAACAGGGTCAGATAGAATTAGAAGAACAAGCTCAGGAAGAAGAGGAACAAAATATGGTAAGACCTGAGCAGGTGGAAGTAAAAGAAGGTACAAATACAGAAAACAGAGACTCAGAACAGATTGTGCCTAGCATAAATGAAATAAAAAGAACTTTACAAAGAGATAAAGAAGGTGAAAACGCAGTGCAAATCAAAAGAATCAGAAAGGGAGACAATTGGCCAACTGGAGTAAAGAAACTAAAATATCACTTGAGAAAATCTGAAAAGAGACCAGAACAAGTAAACGAAGTCACAAGTCAAACACAATCTAAACAAACTTTGGCAAAAATAACTCGAAGAAGTCCAAGATTGAGAAATTTAAACAGGAGATACAAGGCTCCTGAATGGACTTACGTCATACTCGAGGAATTTGAATCCCTAGATCTGACTGATGAAACAGAAGAAATTCATATTGTTCAGATTGATGAAAGCAAATTGAGGCCTCCTTAAAACGAAAAGGAAAATCAAACTGACAAAGAAAAGATAAGAGAAAAGAAATTTTCTCAGGAGTAAAATGGCAGAAATTGAAGTTACCGGAAAACCAAAATGTGAATTAAAAAGAAAGTGTTTTAGATTTTGTTTTTGTAGTATTTTATTAGTAACATTAGTATGGTTATTCCTAACAGTAGGAGTACCTTTGTTAATGAAAACAAGTGATAAGAATAATACAGATACTAATGTTGAGGTGGATAGAATAAAAGAAACTGAAATAGAAATAGGAGTAGAAGATGAAGCAAACTATCATTATGAATCAGACTATAATACGTCTTCTAATGTGTTTATTAAATTGTTATTTCAATATGTTAGTACTATGGAAATTAATAATTGTTACGTGTGTATGAAGTTACCCTCTTCAGTATCAGAAGGGATGACGTATTACCATATACCTTTAACGTATGGTGTGTCATGTAGTATTTTATCAAGTTTATTTTATGCTACAGGGAGACTTCAATATTTTTATTCAGATATAGATGTAGTATATTCAGAATTGCCTATTAGAAAGAACATGAATCCAGTAGTTAATAGTAAAAATGCACAGTTTATGGGTGAATTTTGCTTAACAATGAGTTCAATAGATTTAGTTCAGGCACATAAAGATAATCTAACATGTACATTAAGAAAAGAAGAAAAAGATTTTTGGGATTTAGTAGAAGAATGGAGACAGGATTTAATAAAGAAGGCAACTGAACAGAAAACCCATGTACCTCCATGGGTTGGGAAGGAGGGAATCTATGCAAGTGGCAAGTCTCATGCTGTGATGTCCCTGGATTTCGTGAAAAGGGGAAATTTCTGCCTCCATAGATTAAAGACAGATTATAACAATAATTACATTGGTTCCAGTGAGTGTGAACACAACTTCCTAATTCTAGGAGGGTGGGGACTAAAAGGGGGAACTGATCCTGTGTTTCCAGGAGTGTATTATGTTTGTGGGAGAAACGCCTATTATAGGTTACCTGCAAGATGGTATGGGAGCTGCTATTTTGGAATAGTTTTTCCAAAGATTTATCATGTAGATAAAATCAGTGGAACCAATGGAAAATCTAATGGACTAACATTTAGAAGAGACTAGTTTTTCTGAAATTGTAGGAGACATTTTTAGTGCACTGATACCCTCAGTTGGAGTCATTCTTAATCCACAGAAAATGTGTAAGTTATCAACCATAGTTGATCGTCTTTCTACAGACACTGCAGGAGGATTCTTAATGATTAACACAGAAATGGTTGCAATCAGGTCTATGGTTTTACAGAACCGTCTTGCTCTTGATATATTGTTAGCAAAAGAAGGTGGAGTCTGTGGCATGTTGAAAATTCAACATTGCTGCACTTATATTCCTGACAAGAGCAGAGAAATTAAAGGATATATTGAAAGCATTACAAGAATGCATAAAAACTTGACCCAACTGGAGGTTGACAGTGTGTGGGGAAGACTAACAAAAAGTATAACATCAATAGGGAAATGGTTTGTTGAATTTGGGAAAGGTTTTCTAGGTCAAATAATAATACCATTAGTTATGATAATAATAGTAGTAATAATAATAATGATTACATATAAGTGTTGTAGATGTGAAAGGAAGGAGAAAGTACATTTTGAAAGGAAAGGAAAGGGACAGAAACGAAAAAGAAAATATGATGAAATACAGCTGGAAGAAATGAAAGGCAGATTATATAAGAAAATGAGGGATTTAGAAGGAAACGAGTTGATTGATGAAAAATTGAGAGGAGAAATAGAGAAAACTGAGAAGTGCTAAAGTTGGTATCTGGGATGGGATGGGTAATTTTGTGATGGCTTAAGATGCCATCAGAGAGGGGATTGATGGAGCAAGGACTCGTAAATGAGACTTGCTTGGAAGCAATCCTTTCGTTTAACTCATTAACGAATTACTAACAACGTGTTTCTAATTAATAATTTGCATTTAGAAACAGACACGCGGGACAGTGAAGCTTGCCTATGTGTTTACAAACTGCAATAACATGAACGAAGGACTAAAACGCATTTTAACAAGGGATCTTTACTGCGCATGCGTCTGCTGCATCTACGTAGTATGACGTACTAATGCTTGGAGGGAAAATCTTGCGCCTGCGCAAAGGACGATAAAATGGCTGCCTGAAAGGTCACATGCATGGCACCTGCTTGGCTGAATTATAAAATAAGTTTTATACTAACGCAAATGCAGAAAGGGTAATAATAAATAAAATGGGTTAGAGTAGAGGTTGGTGGTGTACAGTGAAACCATTTATTTTTGAAAATAACATTTCTTCTATTGACTTTATTAATAGTGCGCATTTGGGCCCTCTACACTTGTCTGAATCGAGCGGACTGTCTTGACCCCACACATGCGTACTAGAGAGGGAATATGAAAAGATGACTAAGGACTTGTCACGCGTCTAAGGCCAGCGAAGATGTGCCCTGGGAACATGAGGGTGAAGAGTTCATATGAAGGAGCTTTATTCATGACATCGCAACATTTTGTCTTAATAAAGTTTGGAGATGTATGGGAAAGGAAATGATTTAATAAAGTTTGAGGGGAGGAGTTTGAAACAATGGTTTAATGAAATAAGTGAAATGTAAGCATGGTGTGATGATCATCCCCCCCTCGCCTGACCAATAAGAAGTTAGTATTTTACGATATTGAAACATTAATGGGTGGTACATGGTTATGAAAAAGTATAATTGAGGTAGTTTAGTTAGTTAGTTGGAGCGCGAAGCTGGGAAATGCTTGGAGCAGAGGCGACGCAGAGTTTGGGATGCTATCGGTGCTGGGGGTGGTGCTGAAGCTGTGAGACTCTGATGAAGAAAATCGAACGCAGAACCATCTATTTAACTTAATTGGGTTAGAAAGAAGATAGCGGAAGAACCACGAGGAGGAAGAGAGTGTCAGAGAGGGGTGCGACGCAGCCATCAGTAGTTAGAGAGGTGAAGTATCCTGTCCTGATTTCCTGTCCTGAAGTCTTTGTCTCCTGATCTATCCCGAGGGACCCTTACCAGCCCTTTGGCCAGGGGGTTGGTCTTCACACCATACTTGGTAATTATAAATTCATCGTATTGATAGATGTTATTCTCTCTCTGTCCTCTTCTTTCTGAGCATAGTTATTGTGTGGATCTGAATATGCTATTTGCCTTTTGAAACTTGACTGAATTGACACTCTTGCGAATGATGGTGTTTGTACTGAATCTTTGAGATGGTTCACTTGCAATTCAAATCAAATCAAATCAGGGGCATTTGTACAGTGCACACATCACTCGAAAGTCTCATGGCGCTAGCAGACAGCTCTGAAAGGAAGTGAGGTGGCTTAGATGTCAAAAAGCCATGTCTTCAGCCTTTTGCGAAAAGAGTTGTGATCAGGGACATTTCGCAGATGAATAGGAATTTTGTTCCAGGATGATGGGGCAAGAAAGGAGAAAGATCGTCCTCCTTTTCTGGCAGTATGTATCTTGAGAGGAGTGAGCAAAAACTGGTTGCTGGACCTAAGCGCCCTGTGTGGTTGGTACCAACATAACTTCTTGGTCCAATATCTCGGACCATTTCCGTACAACTGTTTATGGACTAGACAGAGGACTTTGAAAAGAATTCGTTTTCTGACTGGTAGCCAGTGAAGGGATCTTAAGCAGGGTGCGGAGGGCGATCTGGGAGGGAGATCCAAGACCAGCCGTGCCGCAGTGTTCTGCAAGATCTGTAATCTGTCCAGAAGGTTTTCGTTAATTGAAAACAGTAGGGAGTTTCCGTAGTCCATTCGATTTATTATCAGCCCTTGAACTAATGGTTTCCTGGCCTCCACTGGTAGCCACTTGAAGACCTTCCGGAGGCTACGCATTACTTCAAAACACGTGCCAATGATATGATTGACCTGGTTCCTCATGGACAATTGACTGTCCATGTGGAAACCTAGGTTCCGCACCGTCAATGTGGGGGTGGGGCAGAGGCCAAGATGGGATGGCCACCAGTCGGTGGACCAATGCTCCTGTGCTTTTCCAAAGAGCATGACCTCAGACTTGGCTCCATTTAGTTGTAGGTGATTGGAGCTCATCCACCTGTCAATGTGGAACAGGCAATTGTTAAAGCGTAGCTGTGTTTCAGTAGGATCGGGACCGATAGTGACCAGAATTTGAGTGTCATCTGTGTAAGATATGACATCAAATCCATAAGATCTGATCACCTTGGCCAGTGGGGTCATGTACAAATTAAATAGGGTCAGGCTCAAAATAGAGCCCTGTGGTACTCCCATCCTGACTGGTCTCTCCCGTGAGAGGTTGTTTCCGATCTGTACTGTTGTCACGCGGTCAGCCAGGTAGCTCCTAAACCACTCGAGGGCCGTGCCTCTGACACCTATCTCCCAAAGCCGATGTTCTAAGATGCTGTGGGAGATGGTGTCAATTAATTTAGATAAAGTTTTTAAAACTTCCCGAGTCTGTGATTATTTCATTTAATCAAGAAATGTTTAATAAGTTATGTTAATTATCACCATCAACTAGTTCCAACTAATGGTCCATTGACCAGAGGAAAGAACTATTTGATCAGTGAAAAGGTTTAGTTAGGGAAAGAAATAACTAGATCTTGAAGTATGAAAATCATAAACTAAGTTCCAGTGGTCTACTTGCTATTTAGTGGAAGTAAGTTGTATGGGCCCAGGTGAGTATATGGTAGTGGAGTATCTGCTGCTAGTTCACCGCTGGATCACCACTATCTGTATGGGATTTAGATCCATTAGGAAGTGCCTTATTCTAATAAAGGACCAATGTAATGATACTGTATAAGGCTGAATGCTGGGTTCAATTTCGTTCCACTTTTTCCAAATCCCATCCAGAAAATCCTGTATCGTTTTGTACCCATTGCTCAACCAACTTAACACACCATTCTTATTGAGTAGGGGAACTTCCCCAAAATATATATCTGATAAACGGGTTGTTGCATTGAGTATCGGGATATCATAAGAGCTAAAAAATGAATGCCTACGTTTTATATTTCATTGTAAAACCTTATACCTGACTTCTTTGGGGGGTTTTGGTTCATTGCATAAAATCTGTAATATTGTATTCTTAAAATGTGCAAAAGTCGCAAAGTAATATTCCCTCAAATCAGGGCGGGCCAATCCGCCTTCATTCAGTGGTCTATATAATGTATCTAGAGCTAATCTAGGTGCTTTATTTGTCCATAAAAAAAACGTATAAACATACCCTGCAATTCCTTAAAAAATGTAATCTGTATTGCACTTGGAATGACAGAGAATAAGAAATTACATAATGGTAAAATTGACATACGAATCAGTGCGTCTCCGCCAATTATTGACAGCGGTAAGGAACAAACTCTTGATTTTATTCAGCAGAGGGACAAAGTTTAGAATGTATAAATCATTGATATTCTCTGAAACATATATTCCCAAATACCTCTTAAATCTGGTATTAACTCCTCAACGAAATTCTGGTATCAAAGTGTCTGGTGCAGTATTGCACAGCAGGATCTCTGGTTTCGATTTATTTGTCTTATAGCCTCCCATGAGTTGGTATCCCTGAAAAATCTCAAATATGCTTTTTTGGATCTCTAGGTCCGGTTTAAGAAATTAGACTATATCGTCGGCATGCAGCTTTATATTTGTCATCCCCCGAATTGGAGAGGTTAAGTTGCTGCTCGAACGAATAGCAATTGCTAATGGCTCTATAAAAAGAGCGAAAAGTATCAGTGACAAAGGACAACCTTGTCTTGTTCCTCTGAATACATTGCACGTTCCAATACAGCTGGGAATTAGTAATTATTTGTACTGAGGCCCCTCTATAAAAACCCGAGATCAGGCTGATAAATCTGGCAGGGATTCCAAATGCAGCCAAGAAGCAGAAAAGACTTTCCCAACAAACCAAATCGAAAGCCTTTTCTGCATCTAGCAGCATAATCTGGGCCGAGATTTTATTGTGGCTAAAATAATCTAAGGCCTCAATTAAAAAGTGGTGTTAAAAGATAGCTGCCTCCCTAGAAGAAATCCACACTGATCTCGATGTATGACTGACCCTATGCACTTACTCATTCTGTTGGCTAACAATTTAGCTATAATCTTGTAGTCAGTGTTTAGGAGACTTATTGGTCTATATGAATTCACATTATTCTTGTCTTTATTTTTCTTTAAAAAACTGACCAATATCGCCGTTTTAAAGGAGGGTGGTACCTCTCTCTCCCGCAGAATATAGTTGGCCAATAATTCCAATTCAGGGTTTAATACCGCAGAAATATTTTCATATAGTTTAACTGGAAATCCATCTTCTCCACTTGCTTTCCCGTTAGCTAAGGACTGTACCACTTCCTCTATTTCCCTGAGTGTAATATCTGCCAGCAGATCCTTTACATGGTTTACCTGTAATTTAGGGACTGTAAGCTTACACATAAACTCCTTAAGTTTTAAAACATTAACCTCCTGTGTTGTGGAGTACATGGCTTTAGAGTGGTGAAAGAAATACTCATGGATCTGTGATTCTTCTGTCATGCGTACCTTTTAATTTTTTTCCACCAAGGATGTTATCCTGTTGGATGCTTGCCGCTCTCTTATTTGCCAAGCTAAGAATTTCCAGGAGAATTAACTTTCTGCATATACTTTTTGAAGGTATGCGGAGTTAGCCAAACAGCCTATGTTATAATAGTATTCTTGCATCCTTTTACGTGCATACCGAGAGCCAATTTGTTTTTCGCGTTCTTATTTTTAATATATTGTTCATTTGCCTGGTGGACCCCTAGTTCTAATTGTGACCTCTCTATCTTTTGAGAGCGCTTGTTTGCAATATCTTTGGAGATTATATAGCCACGGATGGTTGCCATAAAGGCTTCCCACGACACTTTCTACTTTCGCTGTAGCTCTATTCAATTGAAGGAAACATCTTATTTCATTATGGACCTCAGTGCACCAACCTTCGTTCTCAAGATGAATTTTATTAAAGACCCATCTCAAGCTTAACTTACGTTTATCAAACCCTGTTACCTCAATTTTTATCAGTGCATGACCGGAAAAGCCATTCTGGATATGCATATAATTATTCAATCTTAGGTAACGGTAAGGAAGAAAGTAGTCCAGTTGAGCCGCAGTTTTATATTTGGTAGAAAAACACGAGTATTCTTTCTTTTCTGGGTACCTAGCCCACCAGATATCAATCAGATCTAGATTTTTCATGCATTCCGTCATAGCCCTGGCTATTCGGGGCTTGTTTTGTTTACGGGTCCCAGAGAATGAATCCATTTCTGGATTTTGCAAAAAACTAAAATCACAACCTATTATTACCGCCCCTGGAATCTGTATAAGTGAATGACAGAGATCTACTGATGGTGCTGGATTATCTTCTATGGGTGCATATATTGAAGCTACCGTTAATCTGCACTGGTTAATTTACCCACTAATCAGTCCCCATCTCCCTTCCTTATCTGCCTTAAATGAAGTAATTTGAAAATTAAATGATTTATTAATAAAAATTGCAATCCCCCTATGGGCGGCATTAGCTGACAAAAAATATTGACCACTAGTCCAGTGTGCAAACATTCTGGGGCCGATTCCGATTCCGGCCGGAAATCTCTCCGACCGAGCCGGACCCGGAGAGATTTCCGACCGAATCGGACTCTGGCAGTCCGACCGAACGAGTACGATGCGCACGCATGCCATCGGACTCGAGTCGGTCGGACTCCCATTGACTTCAATGGGAGCCGGTCGTACAATGCGTACGCGGGCTCCCATTGACTCAATGGGTGCGAGGCGGACAAGGGCGCCCCCTACAGCGTGTACGCGTCCATGCGCATCGCGGCGTACATGCACAGGTAGGGGGACCCATGGGTCCCCCTGTGTGTGACTCGCGCGCCTACGCGTACAGGGGGTCCGACGCGGACCCCAAAGTCCGGCTCCGACAGCTTTTTCGAGCCGGACGGCGCGAGTCGGTCGGACTGCTCGCGGCGCGCATCGTACTTACCCGGCCGGGATACGTCTCCATAGCGCGGTGCGAGTCGTGTCCATGCGAGTCGGTCGGAGCGTGTTGAAGCCGCGTTCGAGTCGGTCGGAGATTTCGGGGGTGCCTGCATCGTACTCGCTCGGCCGGAGGGCGTACGATTCGGTCGGGAAACAGGGCTCCGAATCGGATCCGGTAAATCCGAATCCGATTCGGAGCACTACCGGCCGAGATCGGAATCGGCCCCTCTGTGTGTGGATTCCTGAATTAACACAATGTCAGGGGTATGACCTCGTACCCATTCTTCTATGGCTCGAGCTTTAATCTTGTTATTGAGGCCATTCACTTTTAGGGAGACAATGCAGATGGAATTTTTATGCATTTAAATAATAAATGTGCCTACTAATCATCTCACCTCCCAACATATCTTTTAAAGTGCACTGTTCATTCATAATAGAACTCCCACTATGAGTTGATCTTAAAGACACTACTATCTCGTTACCTTTTCTCATTAGCCATTCCCTGAGCCATCAGCCCACCCCGACCCAAAACCCACTAAAGTGCACAGAAAAATGAAGTACATATCCTTCATCAGCAGTTTTATCATAAGGAATCATAATAACCTAATAACGATTCCAGCTAATCTAAAGTGTATATTAAGTCTCTTTTTTTGTTTTTAACCCCTTGTTAAAATGCCTATACGAAATAAAGTGCAAAGTGCGGAATGCAAAGTGCAGAGTGCGTCCATAGTATTGCACATATCAACACGGAGTATAAGGTGCATAATGCATTCTGAGCAAGGGTGAAAAACTATAACCATACTTATACATATAGTTAAGACTGAACTTGGTAATATCACCACCACAATTACGTAATATCCCTTTGCCACCTACTTTTATGATCGACCTTGTGGGTACAGAGATTCAATAAGTTCCTATAGTGCTTATACAGATTAAGGCGCATAATACATAATACATAGACACCTATCCTTATGAAGTGATAAAGTAAAGGAAGAGGCCTCCTCTGACGCATTGCTACATTAAACATTTGCTTATCTCTTGCAGACCTATTTACTTTTATCAAAACAAGAAGATGAATTTCTTCATTTTTTACCCCATTTGCACACTCAGTGCCCTACCCCCACCTATCTCACCCACTTTAATCCACCCCCATGTGCCCTTTGGGAGAATAGCCCACATCTTCTCCCAAGTCCCACTAAGTACCCTAGGTGCCATGACTTTGCGCCTGTGGTTGTGTGTCCCTGTTTAGCAAAAAAGACACTAGGGGGTCGATTCCGATCTCGGCCGGAAGCGCACCTAACACTATTCGTCCGGAAAAAAACCAAGCCGAACGCGTGTTTCCCGACCGATTCGAACAGTCGTCCGAACGAGCAAGTACGATGCGCATAACAGCACAGATTCCGAGCGAACCGTACTTACCCATTTCAGCTCCTGTTCGTCACCCGAGCCGGATCCATAAATGCCGAATCGAGTCGCACGGAAGCAAATACACAGCACCTTCCGGCCGGACTAGTACGATGCGCCTTCCGTACGCGCCAAACCCGTCGCTACGTCCGGCACGTCAGAGCATCCGGGAGAGCTGTACATAAGCTCCGATTCGCGCCACAAGACGATCCACGGCGACGAGACGAACAAGCCAGCGACGAGTACGAGTCGAAGCCACGAGAAACCCGAACGAGGCACGAACCAACCATGAATCCCATCGCGCAGGTCCTACCAATACTCTACATCTATTACCGGGACCGGTACGGACGCGTACGGCGCAGACGGTAAGTCAAACACCCACAACACAAACAAACGACACGTACCCGAAATATGTCACACACACATAGGGATGCAGGAATGACGCACACTAGCAACAGCAGAACCATGGGGGCGGGATGGCTATCACCAATGCCATACACACCCATAGGGGCCTGGATGCCTACCACTACCACCACCCCTACTCGGGGGGGCTGGATGCCTACCACCACCACCACCCCTACTCAGGGGGGCCTGGATGCCTACCACTACTACCATCCCCACTCATAGGGGGGTGGATGCCTACCACTACCACCACCCCTACACATGGGGGGCTGGATGCCTGCCACTACCACCATCCCCACTCATAGGGTGATGGATGCCTACCACTACCACCACCCCTACTCATGGGGGCCTGGATGCCTGTCACTACTACCATCCCCACTCATAGGGGGATGGATGCCTACCACTACCACCACCCCTACTCATGGGGGGCTGGATGCCTGCCACTACTACCATCCCCACTCATAGGGGGATGGATGCCTACCACTACCACCACCCCTACTCAGGGGGGCTGGATGCCTACCACCACCACCACCCCTACTCAGGGGGGCCTGGATGCCTGTCACTACTACCATCCCCACACATAGGGGGATGGATGCCTACCACTACCACCACCCCTACTCATGGGTGCTGGATGCCTACCACTACCACCACCCCTACTCAGGGGGGGCTGGATGCCTACCACCACCACCACCCCTACTCAGGGGGGCCTGGATGCCTGTCACTACTACCATCCCCACACATAGGGGGATGGATGCCTACCACTACCACCACCCCTACTCATGGGTGCTGGATGCCTACCACTACCACCACCCCTCCTCATGGGGGGCTGGATGCCTGCCACTACTACCATCCCCACTCATAGGGGGATGGATGCCTACCACTACCACCACCCCTACTCATGGGGGGCTGGATGCCTGCCACTACTACCATCCCCACTCATAGGGGGGTGGATGCCTACCACTACCACCACCCCTACTCATGGGGGCCTGGATGCCTACCACTACCACCACCCCTACTCATGGGGGCCTGAATGCCTGTCACTACTACCATCCCCACTCACAGGGGGATGGATGCCCACCACTAACACCACCCCTACTCATGGGGGGCTGGATGCCTGCCACTACTACCATCCCCACTTATAGGGGGATGGATGCCAACCACTACCACCACCCCTACTCATGGGGGCCTGGATGCCTACCACTACCACCACCCCTACTCATGGGTGCTGGATGCCTACCACCCACACCACCCCTACTCATAGGACGGGTAATGCATGACACAACCAGCATACTCCAACATAAGGAATGTCTGAAAAACACATCCCCCAACACCATGACAAGCGTGTGTAGTCTGTGTCAAATCCCTACAACACTGAACATGACATTGAACATACAATGTGACCCCCTATCACATGTGTCACACATAAATGTGTGTGGCCTCCACAATGCAAGCAGACCATGACCACTGTGGCAATGGGGTCTAACACCCCATCATCACAGTGACCAAAATGTAAGTGTGGGGTCCATACCTGAAGCACATTTTGAACATTGTGGCAATGGGGTCTAAACCCCCATCATCACAGTGACCAAAATGTAAGTGTGGGGTCCATACCTGAAGCACATTTTGAACATTGTGGCAATGGGGTCTAAAACCCCATCATCACAGTGACCAAAAGGTAAGTGTGGGGTCCACAGCTGAAGCACATTTTGAACATTGTGGCAATGTGGTCTAAACCCCCATCATCACAGTGACCAAAATGTAAGTGTTGTCATGGAAAAAGCTGCAAATGCCAAACAGCATGGATGATTCCTGGTCACAGAACAACAAACACATCTGTGGCATAGTAGTGCTTGTGTCCCATAGCAACATAGATTGGGTGAGGCAAACAGTGCAGTGCAAATAAGACATACCTTTGGCCATGTGCAGACAAACATCACCCATGGGGGCTGACATTGTCAACATTCATCAATAACACAATTGCAGAAGTGACCATCATAATGCAGACCCACATATCTGCACCAATGGACACCCAAATGTAGATATCCTGTGGAGACTGTATATGTGAGGTGAAGAAATACCATACCATGGCAGCAATGGGACATACAAACCATGATCATTGTGCTGACTGATGACCTAGGAGTCCCAGGGACAGCAGGGGAAACCCACCAAACAACATACAGCCAATGGCACACTAAAGATATGCCAATGCAGTGGTGCAGATGCACAAACACAAACAGGCAGCCTCACACATCAAACACAACAGGTGATGGGGGGGTGTGCCAGTGTCCCCAGGCAACCACACAACACATGAGGAGGCGTGAATCCCAATTACACAGATGTGTATACAGTGCCACACAAAAGTAACTCATGGATCGGATTCCCCTATGTGGGCAATCAGGCATTGTTAGATGAGAGGGAGCCCAAATTACACATGTCACACAAGCTTGTAGGAACAGCAACTAACACAGCAAGAGACAGGCCCACCACAGCACTACCCCCAGGGACCCCACATTGTGGTGACCCTGGCCTGCATGATAATCCCACTGTGATGACAAAGCTAGATGTCGTTCACACTGTGAACCACAGTCATGTGTCCTGAGCAACAAACTACCATCACACCTACACAAGCACAAATCAATCAGCACGGCCTGTCAGCCAAGGCCAATATGGAGGTAGGGGTCTAGCCGTCCAACAACTCTCATTTGCACACACTCAACACCACCCACCTTGATCTCCACCAATGTGCAGCAGTGAAGCTCACATGGACTGGTGACATTGCACATGCGCCCATGACAACCCCTGTATGCTGGATCAGCTGGATCGGAGGGGAAGAGGCCGAGGTCACAGAGGAAGAGCTGCTTTTTAGGTGGGGTTGCAGGTGAGGCAAGGGAAGGGGTCTTGGAGGGAGAGGAATTGGAGGACTGCGGAGTGACTGTGGATGCCTGTGTGTGTGTCTGTTCCCCATCCCCTGTGGGTGTGGTATCAGTCCTCTGAGGATGCTTGCGTGCACGTTTTGACTTTGTTTTGGGTGTTTCTGTGCTGCTCGTGTCTGTGTGTTTGGGTGATTGTGCAGGTGTGCATGTGCTTGGGACAGGTAGGGTGCCAGGAAGTGTGGATGGGGCAGAGGTAGGAGGGGTGAGGGACTGTTGGAGGAGGGACACTGCAGCCGTCAGGGAGGAGGCCATGGACGTATTGCTCCTCTGTAGGGCAGACATGCCCGATGAGATGCCCTCCATGAACGACACCAGCTGTGTCAACAGAGTGGTGTGTGCATGGAGGACACTCAGCATTGCTGTCTGCCCTACATGGAGCTGGCGAAGTAAGTACATAGACTCCTCACTCAGGGCAGCAGGGGACACAGGGGGTGCGGTGCCTGGCACGAAGGAGACACGCTCCCGAATACGGGAGCCTCCACGGACCTGTGGAATGGGAGCCGATGGGAGGGCGGTGGTGGTGGTGGTGGCGGGGCCAGCCATACTAGCTGGGGTGTGGTGGCTGCTGACACCCGCCTCCACAAGGGAGTCAACCTCCGAGCTGCTGTGGTCCTCAGCTGAGGTGGATGGTGCTGAGGACTCGTTGGTGTGGCTCCCCTCGCCCTCCGTGCCACTGGGTTCCTCCGACCACTCATCGGCTGCTGACCCAGTCTGGCTCTGCAGCTCCTCCTGGTCCGTGGAGCTGTCCCCTCCTGTGGCCGTGGATGTATCTGCAAACAATTAGGGAAACAGACAAACATCAGTCACCTGCACTGACCGCACACACCACAGTAAGTACAGCACATTACAGAGCAAGCCCTGGCATCCTTAGTTGAACATTGCCAAAAGTGCTCACACAGATTAGGAGAAGCCAATTGTCAGTCTGATGGTCAACCATGGCACTCACATCCCTCCTGGCCTTGCACCCATCTGTCTGGTGCCTGTCGGATGGTAATACCCCAGTGTGGACACATGTACCACCTACACATCTGTTGGACATTGCAGAGAACACGGTGAAGTATGTGAACATGCACACATCACATCTCTTGCCACTGAGTCAGTACAGGTGTCCGGATAAAGGGATGGCCAGAGTCTAATTTGAAATGCATGTGATGCATACCAGCACCAGACACCATGATGCACCCATGTCCTGATAGTCAATGCCACAATGGGGTGCATGTAGCACATGTCACTCCCCTGCAGGATCACTCTTAGGAAGTTTAATGCCATGGCACAGGCATGCCTGCAAAGTCATACATCACTGTCTCCAGTCACATGGGCAGGGCAGCCAGCCAACAACAGTATGCACTGTGTCACAATCCTAGGTCATGGGGAATGCAAGTTCTGTAGCTGACAAGGGCACATGTCCATCCCCCACAAACCACATCATCTGAACTCTTATTTGTCCACGTCATACCAATTGGACATATGGGAGACATGAAACACAACTCTCTGAACCTGAGCACCTCACAGTCTGCTGTGAATGAAAAACAGCTGCCTGAACTTCACAGTCGCATACACCAGTCTGCACAGTCAAGTGATCAAACACATATATGTCACACAAGTATCGTCTCTCATGGTCACATCTCAGATGGCATGCTGAGCCCTAACCGATAAACACCTGACAACGAAGCCACAGCACAATGACACAGAGGCAGACACCTGAGGGAACATTTCACTGAGCACAACGTGTCAGCTGATACACAGGAGTAGGAGTACAGAGTGTATTGTATGCCCTGGAGTAGGCATGTCTGTCCTGCTCCATGTGAAAGAGGGATGAGCCCTGGACAGTAGGCAGGTGGCTAAGTATGTGTGACACACTTGATATACATACTCCTGAGGCCCAAATATTGTTCCCACCCGCAGCATGGGGGTGTGCCAAATACCCCAGGCACATGTGGTGAGTCAGATCAGCAATTGGACCACATATCAAAGTTACACGCAGATTACATGTCAGAACTCAGGCATTGTGTAAGCAATTGACCCACCCATGAAGCCCACCACAAAGTTACGGGAACAAATGCTGTCCCCCACCTTGAGCTAAGCAAAATGCAAGGACACAGTACCCAAGTGACACAATTTCCTGACTGTAAGGGCCACACCTGGGTATCAGATGAGGAGTGGGCATGTCACAATTGAGGGACATGGGTCCTGGACCACAAGACTGATGTACTGTGGAAGTTTAACCAGGCCAGAGGAGGGCACATAGCATGTCAGACAAAGTTCACAGTGCAGTCATGGACTCACCCCCTCCTTGCTGCTGTCTGGCCTTCAGCTGCCCATCCAGGTCAGGGAAGACCACCGCCAGGATCCTGAGCATGTGGGGGGTCAGGGTCCGGTGTCCACCCCTCCTGCGAGGTGGCGACAGCTTCAGCTGGACCCTTGCGATCCTCCGGGTCCAGCCCCGAAGGTCCTGCCACCTCTTCTGGCAGTTGCGGATCCGGCGCTTGCGGATCTTACTGCCCGGGCGATGGTCAGCCAGATTTCCTGCTTCTGGTGGGCATCAACCTGTAAGGATGACAAAGTGAAAAGGCCATTACTACACATGCAACATATCCGTGCATCACACAGTTGGATATACATGTCTCAATCACAGGGGCATATGATGTACACAGGCAGTGCAACGATGGCTATGAACAGTTTGCCAGCAGTTACTACATGGTATCATTGCCTGGGAAGTAAAACCTTGTTGGAATGCACTGTTACTGCACTATACCCGTTCAGTGCATGTAACTACACACTTTGGGGGGTGAGAACTACTCAGTGAGCATGCTAGCCAGTGGTGTGCACACTGTAGTCTTGCTAGTAAGACAACATGCACATTTAGTAAGGCAGTGGACAGCACACTCACCTGCTCCCCTGGTTTCCCATACAGCTTGCTGTACTGTGGAAGGAGGCTGTCCAGGAGGGCCTGGTTCTCCTCAGTCGTGAAGGCTGGGGCTCTCTCCACAGTACGTGCCATTGCAGTAGCCAGAGGATGCAGAGACAGCAGCAGTGTTGGTGGCAGATGTCGTCCTGGAGCATGTAGTGCAGGCAAGTGAGCTCTCAGGGGAACAGCCAGTATTATATGTGTGCTGCAGAGGCAGATACTGTCTCATGTGTCCAAAGTGATAGGTCCAAGTCGTTTGCATCTTCTGAATCTGGCCAATCCATGGAATTGCACCACTTATACACGCCCACAGCATCCTTCAAAAGTTAAACTTCATGACACCCATGAATTTGCAACATTGTTGTGGCTGGCCAACTGAATTCACTGCATCAGACACGTTAAAACTTCGAAAACGCGTCCGTTGCCATGCCAGGCCCTAGCCAATGCGTGCGCACCGATCGGTCCATTGCTGTACAACACGTACCCGCTCACATCATATGCAATGTCCAATGCGTGCGCACCGATCGGTCCATTGCTGTACAACGCGTACCCGCTCACATCATATGCAATGTACAATGCGTGCGCATGGATCGGTCCATTGCTGTACAACGCGTACCCGCTCACATCATATGCAATGTCCAATGCGTGCGCACCGATCGGTCCATTGCTGTACAACGCGTACCCGCTCACATCATATGCAATGTCCAATGCGTGCGCACCGATCGGTCCATTGCTGTACAACTCGTACCCGCTCACATCATATGCAATGTCCAATGCGTGCGCACCGATCGGTCCATTGCTGTACAACGCGTCCCTGTACAAGTCACTCGCATATGTCACCATGCTTGTCACTGGTGAACGTATGGCAGCCACATTTACTTGCCAGGGACTCAGAGGCACACCTACAACACCACAGCCTGTCCACACTGTATCCTAAGGCATGTAAGGCTGCATTACCTTTTCTGTGTATGGGGGTCAACATGTGGTTTTTTGGGTGGCACTTGGGGGCAGCCACTCCCAGGCTGTGCACGTGTTCATGGGGACAGAATCCTTTGTGTGTTGTGCACATGACCACTGTGATGTGCAACTGTTCATTTCATAGCATGTGGCATGGTCACATTTCCAGGTTGTGTATGTCATGTCACATACCCCCTGACTCCCATGTGGGAAGGTATGTACGTCACAGGGTGACCCATTGCCACAATAGTGATGGCCCTCCACAGTCTGTGTGCATGTTGTGTTTCCGATGTCTCTGATTCCATGTGCACGATGGGAGACAGTCTCCACATCCACGTTGTTTGTGCATGGACTTTGATGTTGTGCGTGTGTGTGTCACAGACGTCCATGTATGTCCTGCAGAGGCAACAGGGGCCACTACCTGTGGGAGTCATGGTTGTTTTGCTGACGTGTACATGATACGCCATGTCATGCCAGTGTCCATGTGGCAATACAGGGTCCCTGGGAATCTACCTGTCAATGAGCTGTGATGCCTGTGGCACATCTGTCCTGACATGTCACTGTGGTGTGTGTTTGGAACGTGACAGCAGTAAATGGGTACTGTGACACAGCCTAATGATTTCCCATAGCACAACCTGGAACTTGTTGTCAACACATGTTGAACTGTGATGTTAGATGTTGGCCATGTAGGTGCCATATATGTCCATACAGAACGGCACACACATCAGGTACTTGTGTCTCGTAATGATGTATCATGTGATATTGAGTATGGTCAATGGCACATATGTGGGGTGACTGACAATCTTTCTTTCTTCACCTATGCACTGCAGGGCATCAGCTGTCCATAGACCATTCCCTGACCTTGCAACGATGGTGGAACGTGACTGCATCCGACGGTACCGCTTCAACAGGGCGCTGATTGAGGAATTGGCAGTGCGGTTGGCCACACATTTGCAACCTGGCCGGCCATACCCTACAGCGCTGACCCCCAAGGTGAAGGTGATGGCAGCCCTACACTTCTTTGCCACCGGTTCCTTTCAACACACTGTGGCGTCTGCTGGTGGGATGTCACAGACCATGTTCAGCTGTGTGCTACGCGATGTTTTGGAGGCAATGTTGAGATACCTGAACCAGTACATCTATTTCCCTAAACGTCAACAACTCACTGACGTCAAGAGTTACTTCTATGCCCTGGGGAGGATGCCACATGTCATTGGCTCCATTGATGGGACACATGTGGCTTCGGTACCACCACAGGCACATGAGCAGGCATACAGGAACAGGAAACATTATCATTCGATCAATGCTCTGGTGGTATGTCTTGCAGATATGAGCATCTCACATGTGTGTGCCCGTTTCCCCAGTTCGGCACACGATGCCTACGTGATGAGGAGTAGTCGCATCCCGAGGATGATGTCACAGATGCACAACCAGCGTGCCTGGCTTGTCGGTGTGTACTGACTTTGTACCATTGTGTGTGTTCTGCTATGTTGTATTCCGCCCTCTTTTCCAACTCAGCTAATGTGCAATTGTCTGTCTGTAGGTGACTCCGGATACCCCAACATGCTGTGGTTGCTGACACCCCTCAGGAACCCTGTGACACCAGCCCAGATGCGCTACAATGAGGCACATGGTCGGACCAGGAGAGTGATCGAGCGGACATTTGGTCTTCTGAAGAGCCGCTTCCGCTGCCTGGACAAGACAGGAGGGGCCCTCCCATATGCCCCAGCAAAGGTGTGCAAGATTGTCATCGTCTGCTGCATGCTATACAACCTGGCAGTGCGGAAGGAGTTGACTCTCATCCTGGATGACGATGACCAACATCCGCCACCTGTGGAGGATCCTGGACTGGGCCACAATGCCAGTGATGATGATGATGATGACGGTGATGTCCGCACACAGCTCATCACCAACTTCTTCAGCTGAATGTGAGTATCCAGAGAGTTGTCATGTCAATGATGTGAGTTTGCATGATATGTGTGGGTGGTGCTCTGGTGCTGTTTGAGTGTGGCCATGTGCTACTTGACTGGATGCGTGCAGCGATGTGTCCTTACAGGTAGTCTGTACTCCCCAACAGTGTTGACATGCTAACTTGGTTTTGTGTAGGTATCTTGTGACATGTATTGGGCATGAGTATTGCAGTTCTGTCCTGTTCTTCAGTGCTTTTGACTGTGTGTCATGTCTGTCCTTCACAGGGTGCTTAAAGTGTTGTTTGGTCAACTTGGATCCCCAGACACCATGATTCAGCTTTCAGGGTGGCAGCAGTCGTTTCCCTACAGGTGATGTGCCACACACCCCTGGACTTTATTTCTTCTACACTTTTTGACTGTGTGGCCACTGCCACGTGGGATTACCTTGCATTTGTAGTGGAAACAACATGTTGCAAATGTGTAATAAACCTGTGCTTCACTTTGGGATGTGCGTTGTCTGTGGTCACATATCTGACTGACATTTGCTTACTGCACCTGTGGGCTAGTTAACACAGATTCTGAATAGGTGTGGTGTCTGTGCATTCCACTGTATTTCCTGGCAACATCAGTGTAGGCGATGAGTCCGATGGCCCTGGTGTCTATGTGTTGTGTAGCCCTAGTGGTGTGTCTCCCTCATATGTGTCACGTCGCCATGACTCACATGACGGTGTTGAACTTGCTGTGGCAGTTAGCATGCACAGTGTCATTTAGCAGATCATCATCTCCATGACAAAAACAACGTTGGAATCACAACAGAGGCAAGTATGGTGTATTAGTGAGTTTATTACATACATGTGTGAGGATAGTGCACAGGATGGTGGGTGCTGTACATTGGTATTGGAATCCAAAGTTCCCAGATGAGTTGGAAGTGTTGGTAGCAGAAATGTCCTGAGTAAAGTCCACAGTCATCTGATACATTAGTCCAACTTAAACTCCCCATGTCATGTGGGAGAGTTGTGTTGCATTCGACAGGGTGAACAGTTTGCACACAAAGGAGAATTTCCAGGACAGGTGTTGGGTTCCTGGGGGATGTACATGGCCATCGGCCTCTCAGTTGTCCTTCCTCAGACAACCCCTCTTCTTTCTGGGGGGACCCTCACGTGCAGGCCGCTGCGGTGCAGAGGACTCTCCACCAGAGTCATCCTCCCTCCCTGTGGCAGTTGCAGTTGTTGCGGCACCAGATGTTGTGGGCACACAGGGAGGTGTGGATATGTTGGTGCTAATCTGGCGGAGGCATGTCAATATGTCCCTCTGCACCGCTGTCAGTTCTTCCAATGTGTCCCACTTGGGCTCCATGCCAGACATGTGTGTCTCCACACGGGACAAGTGTGTCTCCACACAGGACATGTGGGAGTCCAAGCGGGCATGATGGGCAGCCTGCTGCTGTTGAATGTCTTTGAGGCTCCCCACTACCTGGCTGACCTCTCCGGTGCTATTCTGGTACGCATCAGCAATGCGTGCCAGTTGTGGGTCATCATGCAGTCCAGACCCCTCTGCAAACAGCGACATTTGCCTACCACCCCTACCACCACCCCTGGACACACGTGCGGGAGCTGCTGTGGCACGCACAGGTGACCCTCGGCCCCCTTGGGGGTTGGTACTGGGGTTGTTGTCCGTTGCTTCACGGTGGGCTGTGGTCCCTGTGCTGTTGTCATTGAGTGTCCTTGGTCTGTCTGTGTCGGCGGGGGTGGTCTGTGTGTTGGCAGATGTTGGAGGAATGGGTGCAGATGGTGGTCCTGCTGGTGCTGCATGATGACTCCCACCGGAGGTGCCAGGTTGGTCTTCGCCATCCGATGAGGGCAGAGGCTGTTCCACACCAGAGAGCTCAGGGTCCCCCGGAGCCTGGGACAGGGACTCCTCCTCATCTGCTGCTGTGTCCCCATCATCACCTGTTTTGGGAAGAGACACACAATGTATGTTATGTTTCTGCAGGCATCGATGGTTCAAACACATGACAGTTGTGACTGTACCTCTGGATGCAGCCCTATACATTGCATTGTCCTAAGTTGTCACAGTCAGAGGTTGATATTGGTGTGGCTCATTGTCCTGCCAACCTGATGCATTTCAATGTGGATGTTGAGGTGTGTGCATGACCAGCATTGGTGGTATTTGGTTGACATCCGGACCTCCTTCTCCCCCCAGCCCAGTTGTCCCACCATGAAGCATGCCACACTTGCAGTGGGTGCAGGTTGACTCTCAGGATGTCAGTCAGTGGTGTCCTGCTGTTGGTTGGTGCACCGTTCCCAGCAGGGCCTTGTGCGCCCCACAACAGAGCACCATTGTCAGACATCTTGGAAGTGGCTTTTCACTCACTCTCTTGTAGGGCACGGTCCCAGGTGTGTTGTTTGGAGTTAGTGGAAGTGGTGTGTGTGTAAGGGCCTGCTGGTAGCTGTAGTCGGAGCTGGCACTCCTCCCCCCCCCCAGGCCAGACATCCCACCATGAAACGTGCTTCCATTGCAGGGACTGCAAGTTGGCTTTCAGGATGTTAGTCAGTGGTGTCCTGCTGTTGGTTGGTGCACAGTTCCCAGCAGGGCCTTGTGCTCCCCACAACAGAGCACCATTGTCAGACATCTTTGAAGTGGCTTTTCACTCCCTCTGAGGTGTGCATGCTTCAGTGTGAGCTTGCTGGGCCATGCGGGTGGGGGATGTTGAGCTGTGACTACCACTCCCATCATGCTATTGCCTACACTCCCCTTCCCAGCATGCCCATACTTCCTTCCTTTTGACTCTGCTTCCCTGTGGGGTAGTGTGCCTGTGCTGACAGGATGGCTGACAGTGTTGTCCTGGCGTTTGTTTGGCTACAAGTCCCAAAAGTGTCCCTGTGCTTCAACCAGCATAACCCAGTGTGGTTGTTCTTTGTGGGATATTTAATTAGAGTGTGAGGCATTGCATTCTGAGTTGTGTGGAGTTTCTGTTAAGGGGGTGTGTGAGAAAAGCTGCTGGTGACTATGGTCAGAACTGTCAGTCCTCCTTCCCACCCAGCCAGATATCCCACCATGGAACGTCAGTTGTTTTCCACTCCCTGTGATGTGAGCATGGTTCAGAGTGGTGTTGATGGGCCAATTGTGAGGGTGACCAATATCTGTGACTATAACTCCCATCATGCTATTGGCTACACTGACTTCACCAGCATACACAGAATTCCTTCCTTTCAGTGAGCTTCCCTGTGAGGTGGTGTTCTAGTGGTGGCAAAATATCTGACTGTGTTTGTTGGTTATATTTGTGCCACTGCCTTGCATCTATTTGATGCATGCGCTGCACCGCCAAATGCGATGCAGCGCGCGCAACAAAATTCGTTTTATTGATTTAATTGTCTACTTACCTGCATTCATCCGTATTCCGGTGTTTACTACCCCTCACCCTGCCCCTCCCCCGCCCCACGTCACCGCCCGGTAGCACTCCCACCAGGAGCCGCTACTGTCTCTACTGCTATTCACTTCTGACCCGCTTTCACTTCCCCTCTGAGCAGGGGCCTCCATGCACCCAGCTTCTAGGAGTTGCTGCACTTTAATATCCATTCTCTGCTGTGCGTGCCGCAGTGCCCTTCTGGCGTTGCCTCTGAGCGGGGGTAGACTGGCTTGAAGGGACTGCGTTAACATTGAGAGGCTTGCGCTTAAGTGTGCGCATAATGTAATTATTGCAGCAACCACCAACCAACAGCAGTTGGTTCCCAAACCCAACAGGTCTCCCCTTTCGTGGATAGGCTCAGCTGCAATCGTGACCAAGCAGGTAAAGGTCCAAATAAAGGGTATAGTTTTAACCAATATGGGCCCACCACACCCCGTTAATATACCCTCTATACCAAGAGAGTGAAGAGAGGGGAGGCGGGGGTAGCACAGAACCAATGTGGCAGTAGAGAAATCCAGTAGTAAGCTACTAATACGTTGCTCACTATATCTCATGTGGCTGCGTAAACTCTGGGTTAGTAATAATAGTTTCAGGCGGAGCCACTCACCACATCCCCTGTAGCCACCTGAATATTGTTTCTGGATCCTGCCAGTATATAGACTTCAAAGGCGGAAAGACTTCGCCATTACATATGCCCCTCACTGCCTCTCACCGCCTCTCACCACTTGACTGCAGTCTGGGGCTACTACAGAATCGGAGCGCTCGGGCGTAAACTTGGCAGGGGTGCCGGCTCCAACATCTTGGCATCTTCCAACAGCCCAGCGCGGCCAAAGCAGAGCAGCATCGAGCCTTCGTTTCGGAGGCGTGGCCAGACCAGGTGCACTAGCGGGGATGCGTGTAGGGAGCGTTCTCCGTCATCCCCAGTGTTGATGCTTCATGATGGGTTTGATACTTGAGAAAGACCTGTAACATACCAAGTGAAGCTTGGAGTAAGAATATACAGACAGGGTCTGCACTAGTAGCCATCACCCATAATTCACAAACTATTTCTCTGCATGGTTCAGAAGGTTGTGTCAGTACTTTCCTATATATGTAAGTGAGTGCAGCAGTACACCTATATGAGTGCCAAGTGCTGGTATGTGACTGTGTGTTCTAGTAGCTCTATGGCTGTCTAAATGTGTATGTAAGTGGCTGCACAAATATTTCAGTGTCTCTGTAAGGAACTAGTTAGCTATAGATGTGTGCTGCAACTACCTTTGAGTCTGCTGCAGGCATAAGTAGTTTATAGTAAGTGACGGAATGTATATGTGCTTCTGTAGCTGTCTGAATAGGTTGTAGAGAGGGTCTATGCTTTTGTGAACATGTATATCAGTTGCTTTAGGGGTGCATACTCTATGTAGTACTTCGCATTGGGGCCTACAAGTGCTCAAGTAACTTATTGAACTCAAAAGGACATATGTCAATCTCTTAAGCACAAAACAGCATTCTATATGGCATACATACAGCATATCTTAGAAGTGTGTTATGTGCACTAAAACGTGGGGTTGACACTTCGGAAACACCTATAACATGCCAAGTGAAGCTTGCAGTGACGGTGCACAGACAGAGTCTGCACAAGTAGCCATCCCCCATTTTGAAATACTATTTCTCTGCATGGTTGAGAAGATTGTGTCAGTACCTGCCTACATATCTGAGAGAGTGTAGAAGTACCCTCTATCAGTGCCATGAGATGTCTAAGTAAATGTGCTGGTATGTAACTGCCTGCTATAATACCTCTATGGCTGTCTAAATATGTATGTAATTGGCTGAAGAAACACTTCAGTGCCTGTGTTAGGCAATACAGAGCTACGTAGGTGTGACTGCAACTACCTTTGAGTCTGCTGTATGTATTAACAGTTTCTGGCGAGTGACTGAATCGATACGTGCTTCTGTAGCTGTCTCAATAGTTGAAAATGAAGCTTTATGTTTTTCTGAACATGTATGTCTGTTGCTTTAGGGATGGCATCCTCTATATAGTACTTGGCATATAGGCATGCAAGTGCACAAGTAACTTAGAGAAAGGAAAAGAACATCTCTCATCTTTTAAGCCCAATCCAGCATGTTTTATTGCACACCTACAGCATCTCTCACATGTGATTTGTGCATACTGATACTTGGATTTAAGACTCGACGCACATTTTTACATGGCAAATCAAGCTACAAGTGAAAGTGCACACACAGGACCTGTAGTACCAAGCATCATCCTTGTTTGAAAGAGTATTTCTCTACATAATTGAGACGGTTGTGTCAGTACTTGCCAACATATCTGAGAAATTGTAGGAGTACACCTGTAACAGTGCCATGAGATGTATAAGTAAATGTATTGGTATGTAACTGTCTATTTTATTATCTCTATGACACTCTAAATATCTATGTAAGTGGCTATAAACAAACACTTTAGTGTCTGTGTTAAGGAAAAGAGAGCAATATAGATGTGGCTACAGCTATGTTTGAAGCTGCTGCATGCGCAAGTAGTTTCTGGGTAAGTGACTGAATGTATTAGGCTTCTGTAGCTGTCTGACAAAGCCATGTAACAGAACTACAACACCCAGAATTCGAAGAAAAACACTCTTTGAGAACAGCACATGATACATACACGTGTAAATATTTACACATCTTTTAACCCTTTCAGTGCTCATGACGGAATGGTTCCGTCATGAGCACAAGTTCTAGTGTGCTCATGACGGAACCATTCCGTCATGAGCACATGCTCAGGAAATTCCTCTGCTGCAGACAGCAGAGGGATTTCCCATTTTTTTTTTTTGCCTGGGGAGGTGGGGAAGAGCTTCCCCAACCTATCCAGGCATTATTTGGTATTTTATTGCAATGACGATCGCGCGCATGGCGCGCGATCGTCATTGCAACAAAATCAATTTTGGTGCTTGTGGGGCTATCTCAGCCCCCCGAGCACCGAAAAAGATGGGAGAGGTATCGTTGGAAAGGGGAGAATCTCCCCTTTCCAATGGTACCCTTCCCTAGTGGATCCCTGATTTGGGATCACCCCAGGAGGGCGATCCCTAAGCAAGGATCCACCCACTAGCGCCAGGGAGGGGGGAGCGGCCCCTTGGGCAAGGGCCTTTGCTCCCCCATATTTGTTTGGCCGCTACAGACTTTCTGCCCCCCCTGGGGGGCAGATGGGGGCAGTAGCCCCCAATCTGCCCCCCCGGGGGGGCGAAAAGCCCACTAGAAACCAGGGATTATTTTTTTTATTGACGTTGGGGTGGGTGCTGCCCAAAAAGGGCATGGCAATGCCCCCACACCCCCAGAGAAATGTAAGCCTTTCTGCCCCCCTGGGGGGCAGATGGGGGCAGTAGCCCCCAATCTTCCCTCCCGGGGTGGCAGAAAGCCCACTAGGAACCAGGGATTTTTTATTTTTTTTATTGACGTTGGGGTGGGGGCTGCCCAAAAAGGGCACGGCAATGCCCCCACCCCCCCAGAGAAATGTCAGTCTTTCTGCCCCCCCAGGAGGCAGATGGGGGAAGTAGCCCCCAATCTGTCCCCCCGGGGGGGCAGAATCCCCACTAGAAACCAGGGATTATTTTTTTTATTGACGTTGGGGTGGGGGCTGCCCAAAAAGGGCAAGGCAATGCCCCCACCCTCCCCCCCCCAGAGAAATGTTAGTCTTTCTGCCCTCCCAGGGAGGCAGATGGGGGCAGTAGCCCCCAATTAGCCCCCCCGGGGGGCAGAAAGCCCACTAGGAACCAGGGATTTTTTTATTTCATTGACATTGGGGTGGGGGCTGCCCAAAAAGGGCATGGCAATGCCCCCCAGAGAAATGCCAGTCTTTCTGCCCCCCCGGGGGGAATATGGGGGCAGGAGCCCCCAATTTACCCCCCGGGGGGGCGGAAAGCCCTCTAGAAACCAGGGATTTTTTTTTTATTGGCGTTGGGGTGGGGGCTGCCCAAAAAGGGCATAGTAATGCCCCCACCCCCCCCAGAGAAATGCAAGTCTTTCTGCCCCCCTGGGGGGCAGATGGGGGCAGTAGCCCCCAATCTGCCCTCCCGGGGTGGCAGAAAGCCCACTAGTAACCAGGGATTTTTTTTTTTTATTGACGTTGGGGTGGGGGCTGCCCAAAAAGGGCACGGCAATGCCCCCACCCCCAGAGAAATGTCAGTCTTTCTGCCCCCCCAGGAGGCAGATGGGGGCAGTAGCCCCCAATCTGCCCGCCCCGGGGGGCAGAAAGCCCACTAGAAACCAGGGATAATTTTTTTTTATTGACGTTGTGGTGGGGGCTGCCCAAAAAGGGCATGGCAATGCCCCCACCCCTCCCCAGAGAAATGTAAGTCTTTCTGCCCCCCCTGGGAGGTAGATGGGGGCAGTAGCCCCCAATCAGCCTCCCCGGGGGCAGAAAGCCCACTAGGAACCAAGGATTTTTTTTTTTAATTGACGTTGGGGAGGGGGCTGCCCAAAAAGGGCATGGCAATGCACCCCCAGGAGAAATGTCAGTCTTTCTGCCCCCCCTGGGGGAAGATGGGGGCAGTAGCCTCCAATCTTCCCCCCCCCCTGGGGTGGCAGAAAGCCATCTGGAAACCAGGGATTTTTTTTTTTGACGTTGGGGTGGGGGCTGCCTAAAAATGGCATGGCAATGCCCCCACCCCCCCAAAAAAAATGCAACAGTCTTTCTGCTCCCCCAGGGGCATATGGGGGCAATAGCCCCTGATCCGCCCCCGGGGGGGGCAGAAAGCCCACTAGGCACCAGGGATTTTAATTTTTTTTATAATGTAGGGGTGGGGGCTGCCCAGAATGGGCATGATAATGCCCCCACAACAAAAACAATTACCACAGTCAATTGCCCCTTATCTGCCCCCGGGGGGGAAGGTAGAAAGCCCTCTAGGCCTCAGGAATTTTTTTTCTTTTTTTATTCAGGGTTGAGGTCAGCCCAGAATGGGCATGCCAATACAACACCTCCCCCAAAAAATGCCACAGTCTGTCTGCCCCCCCCGAGGGGCGGATGGGGACAGTGGCCCCTGATCTACCCACGGGGGGGCAGAAAGCCCACTAGGCGCCAGCGGTTACTCTGGCTTTTTTTATGCGTGGGGGTGGGGGCTAGCCAGAATGGGCATACCAATTCCTGCACCCACCAAAAACATAGCCACAGTCTTTCTGCCCCCCTTGGGGGCATATTGGGGCAACCCCCCCCCCCCTCCAATTCCCCTCCAGGGTGGCAGAAAGCCCACTAGGCACAGACTTGTTTTTAGCAATGTGCCTACCTGTGGATTTTGGGCCCTAGCGCAGCCGGCACATAGGGAAACCTAGCAAACCTGTAAATTTTTTTAAACTGGACACCAAGGGGAATCCAGGATGGGGTGACTTGTGTGCCTCTCACCAGGTTCTGTTACCCAGAATCCCTTGCAAACCTCAAACTTAGTTAAAAAAACACATTTTCCTCACATTTCTGTGATGGAAAGTTCTGGGATCTGTGTGGATCCACAAAATTCCACCCACCCCGCATTCCTCAAAGTCTTCCGAGAAAAATGGTACCTCACTTGTGTGGGTAGGCCTCGTACCCGCGACAGGAAACGGCCCAAAACGCAACGTGGACACAACACATTTTCACAGTGAAAACTGACCCTTTTTTTGCAAAGTGCCTAGCTGTAGATTTTGAACCCTAGCTCTGCCGGCACCTAGGGAAACCTAGCAAACCTATACATTTTTGAAAACTAGAAACCCAGGGAAATCCAGGATGGGGTGACTTGTCTGGCTCTCACCAGGTTCTGTTAACCAGAATCCCTTGCAAACCTCAAAATTTGTAAAACAAAAACACATTTTCCTCACATTTCTGTGGTGGAAAGTTCTGGAATCTGTGTGGAGCCACAAAATTCCACGCAGCCCGCATTCCCCAAAGTCTTCCGAGAAAAATGGTACCTCACTCGCGTGGGTGGGTCAAGTACCCGCGACAGGCAACGGCCCAAAACCTATTGAGGCGACTTCAAAATTACCTATCACAAAACTACCTGGTTTTGTAAGGGGGGTCCCATGAGTTTTTGGCCCCGGGCTCGGCTGCCATCTAGGGAAACCTACCAAACCCACACATTTCTGAAAACTAGACACCCTGGGGAGTCCAGCAAGGTATGGCTTGTGTGGGTCCCCCAACATTTCCCTACCGAGAATCCCCTGCAAACCTCAAATTTAGCTGAAAAAATCACTTTTTTCTCAAATTTCTGTGTGGGAAAGTTCTGGAATCTGCGTGGATCCACAAATTTCCTTCTACACAGCATTCCCCCAGGTCTCCTGATAAAAATGGTACCTCACTCGCATGGGTGGGTCAAGTACCCGTGACAGGCAAGGGCCCAAAACGTATTGAGGAGACATCAAAATTGCCTATCACAAAACGACCTGGTTTTGCAAGGGGGGTCACCTGGGTTTTTGGCCCCGTGCTCGGCGGCCAGCTAGGGAAACCTACCAAACCCACACATTTCTGAAAACTAGACACCCGGGGATTCCAGGGAGGTATGGCTTGCGTGGATCCCCCAACGTTTTCTTACCCAGAATCCCCTGCAAACCTGACATTTAGCTGAAAAAAATCACTTTTTTCACACATTTTTGTGTGGGAAAGTTGTGGCATCACGGGGCTGACACAAATTTCCTACCACCCAGCGTTCCCCCAGGTCTCCCGATAAAAATGATGCCTCACTCGTGTGGGAGGCCCAAGTACCCGCAACAGGCAAGGGCCCAAAACGTATTGAGGCGACATCAAAATTGCCTATCACAAAACGACCTGGTTTTTGCAAGGGGGGTCCCATGACTTTTTGGCCCGGGGCTCGGCGGCCACCTAGGGAAACCTACCAAACCCACACATTTCTGAAAACTAGAGACCCGGGGGATTCCAGGGAGGTATGGCTTGCGTGGATTCCCCAACGATTTCTTACCCAGAATCCCCTGCAAACCTGAAATTTAGCTGAAAAAATCACTTTTGTCACACATTTTTATGTGGGAAAGTAAAATGTAAAAATGTAAGTCCGTTTTTATATAGCGCAGCTACTCACCCTTACGGGTCTCAAGGCGCTGGGGGCCATCGTAGAAATTAAGTGAGCTATTGCCCAGAGTCACATGGTGCTGAGCTGAGCTGCCGCCGGAGCCGGGGATCGAACCGTGAACCCTGTGCTCCGAAGTCAGCTGCCCTGGCCGCTGCACCACACATCTCCACTGTGGCATCACCGGGCTGACACAAATTTCCTACCACCCAGCATTCCCCCAGGTCTCCCGATAAAAATGGTGCCTCACTTGTGTGGGAGGCCCAAGTACCCGCGACAGGCAAAGGCCTAAAACATTTTGTGATAGGCAATTTTGATGTCGCCTCAATACGTTTTGGGTCCTGGTTGACGAGATCCTGAGGGTAGAGCCACAGTTGTTTGGCACATTGGTCCAACAGACCCCCATGGCGCAGAAAACCAAGATGTGGGAGAGGATCGTCGACAGGGTCAACGCACAATCACCATGTTTGCGCACAAAGGAAGACATCCAGATCAGGTGGTATGATGTGCGCAGGAGGGTCAGGAACCTACTGAAGAAGGATTACATCCTGAGCCAGCACACCGGCAGTGGCCCTCCTGCCAAACCACTATACTTCAGGCCCTGGGAGGAGAAGGTGCGGGCCATCCTACCACCAGTGAGCGTATATGGACTAACAAACATCCCAGAGCCTGGTGAGTACACAACAAATATACACAATATGGTGTGACAATACACACACATCACTGTCAAGGGGATAGTCAAACCATGCACCCTTAGCAAATCCACAGCAACCAAAAGATAATCATCCCAAGATGTGACTGCCAGTCAGACAAACACAATACCTGCCATCTCATAGTGACATGTAACTGTGTCATGACATGTACAAACCTAACAACAAATAGAGCAAGGCAGTGGCACAAATATAACCAACAAACACTGTCTGAAATTTTGCCACCACTAGAACACCACCTCACAGGGAAGTTCACTGAAAGGAAGGAATTCTGTGTATGCTGGTGAAGTCAGTGTAGCCAATAGCATGATGGGAGTTGTAGTCACAGATAATGGTCAGCCTCACAATTGGCCCATCAACACCACCCTGAACCATGCTCACAACACAGGGAGTGGAAAAGGACTGACAAGATGGCTGACACTGGGTACTGCTGTGGGGAGCACAAGGCCCTGCTGGGAACTGTGCAACAACCAACAGCAGGACACCACTGACTGACATCCTGAAAGACAACTTGCACTCCCTGCAATGGAAGCACGTTCCATGGTGGGATATCTGGCTGGGTGGGAAGGAGGACTGACAGCACTGACCATAGTTACAAGCAGCTCTCCTCACACACCACCTCAACACAAACTCCACATAACCCACCTGGGAGAATGCAATGCCTCACACTCTAAATGAAGATCCCACAAAGAACCACCACCCTGGGTTATGCTGTGTGAAGCACAGGGACACTCTTGGGACTTGTAGCCAAACAAACGCCAGGACAACACTGTCAGCCATCCTGTCAGCACAGGCACACTACCCCACAGGGAAGCAGAGTCAAAAGGAAGGAAGTATGGGCATGCTGGGAAGGGGGGTGTAGGCAATAGCATGATGGGAGTGGTAGTCACAGCTCAACATCCCCCACCCGCATGGCCCAGCAAGCTCACACTGAAGCATGCATACCTCACAGGGAGTGAAAAGCCACCTCAAAGATGTCTGACACTGGCCTCAGCTGTGGGGAGCACAAGGCCCTGCTGGGAACTGGGCACCAACAAACAACAGGACCACACTGTCAGCCATCTTACCATTGCTGTCACACTCACACACAGTGAAGTCCACTCAAAAGGAAGGAAGTATGGGCATGCTGGGAAGGTGGGTGTAGGCAATAGCATGATGGGAGTTGTAGTCACAGATATTGGTCACCCTCACAATTGGCCCATTAACACCACTCTGAACCATGCTCACATCGCAGGGAGTGGAAAAGGACTGACAAGATGGCTGACACTGGGTACTGCTGTGGGGAGCACAAGGCCCTGCTGGGAACTGTGCAACAACCAACAGCAGGACACCACTGACTGACATCCTGAAAGCCAACTTGCACTCCCTGCAATGCAAGCACGTTCCATGGTGGGATATCTGGCTGGGTGGGAAGGAGGACTGACAGCACTGACCATAGTTACAAGCAGCTCTCCTCACACACCCCCTCAACACAAACTCCACATAACCCACCTGGGAGAATGCAATGCCTCACACTCTAAATGAAGATCCCACAAAGAACCACCACCCTGGGTTATGCTGTGTGAAGCACAGGGACACTCTTGGGACTTGTAGCCAAACAAACGCCAGGACAACACTGTCAGCCATCCTGTCAGCACAGGCACACTACCCCACAGGGAAGCAGAGTCAAAAGGAAGGAAGTATGGGCATGCTGGGAAGGGGGGGTGTAGGCAATAGCATGATGGGAGTGGTAGTCACAGCTCAACATCCCCCACCCACATGGCCCAGCAAGCTCACACTGAACCATGCACACCTCACAGGGAGTGAAAAGCCACTTCAAAGATGTCTGATACTGGCCTCAGCTGTGGGGAGCACAAGGCCCTGCTGGGAACTGGGCACCAACAAACAACAGGACCACATTGTCAGCCATCTTGCCATTGCTGTCACACTCACACACAGTGAAGTCCACTCAAAAGGAAGGAAGTATGGGCATGCTGGGAAGGGGGTGTAGGCAATAGCATGATGGGAGTTGTAGTCACAGATATTGGTCACCCTCACAATTGGCCCATCAACACCACTCTGAACCATGCTCACATCGCAGGGAGTGGAAAAGGACTGACAAGATGGCTGACACTGGGTACTGCTGTGGGGAGCACAAGGCCCTGCTGGGAACTGTGCAACAACCAACAGCAGGACACCACTGACTGACATCCTGAAAGCCAACTTGAACTCCCTGCAATGCAAGCACGTTCCATGGTGGGATATCTGGCAGGGTGGGAAGGAGGACTGACAGCACTGACCATAGTTACAAGCAGCTCTCCTCACACACACCCTCAACACTAACTACACATAACCCACCTGGGAGAATGCAATGCCCCACACTCTAATTGAAGATCCCACAAAGAACCACAACCCTGGGTTATTCTGTGTGAAGCACAGGGACACTCTTGGGACTTGTAGCCAAAGAACCGCCAGGACAACACTGTCAGCCATCCTGTCAGCACAGGCACACTACCCCACAGGGAAGCAGAGTCAAAAGGAAGGAAGTATGTGCATGCTGGGAAGGGGGGTGTAGGCAATAGCATGATAGGAGTGGGAGTCACAGCTCAACATCCCCCACCCACATGGCCCAGCAAGCTAGCACTTAAGCATGCACACCTCACAGGGAGTGAAAAGCCATATTAAAGATGTCTGACAATGGTGCTCTGTTGTGTGGAGTACCAGGCCCTGCTGGGATCTGTGCACCAACCAACAGCAGGACACCACTGAATGACATCCTGAGAGTCAACCTGAACCCACTGCAAGGGTGGCATGCTTCATGGTGGGATAACTGGGCTAGGTGGAGAAGGAGGGCCGGTTGTCCACCAAATACAACCAATGCTGGCCATGCACACACCTCAACATTCACATTGAAATGCCTCAGGTTTGCAGGACAATGTGCTACACCAATATCAACCTCTTACTGTGACAACTTAGGACAATGCAATGTACAGGCCCGCATCCAGAGGTACAGTCACAACTGTCAGGTGTGTGAACCATTGATGCCTGTAGAAATATAACATACATTGTGTGTCTCTTCCAAAAACAGGTGATGATGGGGACACAGCAGCAGGCGAGGAGGAGTCCCTGTCCCAGGCTCCGGGGAACACTGAGCCCACTGGTGTGGAACAGCCTCTGCCCTCCTTGGATGACGAAGACCTACCTGGCCCCTCCAGCGTGAGTCATCATGCAGCACCAGCAGGACCAACATCTGCACCCCCTGCACCCACTGCTCCTACAACTGCCAACACACAGACCACCCCCGCCGACACGGACAGACCAAGGACCACCAATGACAACAGCACAGGGACCCTGGCCCAACGTCGAGCTATGGACAACGAGCCCAGTAACAACCCCCAAGGGGGCCTAGGGTCACCTGGGCGTAACACCGCAGGTCCCGCACGTGTCGCCAGGGGTGGTGGGAGGGGTGGTAGACATAGGTCGCTGTTTGCAGAGGGGTCTTGACTGCATGATGACCCACAACTGGCACGCATTGCTGATGCGTACCAGAATAGCACCGGAGAGGTCAGCCAGGTAGTGGGGATCCTCAAGGACATTCAACAGCAGCTGGCTGCCCATCATGCCCGCTTGGACTCCCACATGTCCCGTGTGGAGACACACATGTCCCGTGTGGTGACACACATGTCTGGCATGGAGTCCAAGTGGGACACATTGGAAGAACTGACAGCGGTGCATAGGGACATATTGACATGCCTCCGCCAGATTAGCACCAACAAGGCCACACCTCCCTGTGTGCCCACAACATCTGGTGCTGCAACAACTGCAACTACCACAGGGAGGGAGGAGGACTCTGGCGGAGAGTCCCCTGCACCGCAGCAGCCTGCACGTGAGGGTCCCCCCCAAAGAAGAGGGGTCGTCCGAGGAAGGAAAACTGAGAGGTCGATGGCCATGTACATCCCCCAGGAAGCCAACACCTGTTCTGGAAATTCTCCTTTGTGTGCAAACTGTTCACCCTGTCGAATGCAACACAACTCTCCCACATGACATGGGGAGTTCAAGTTGGACTAATGTATCAGATGACTGTGGACTTCACTCAGGACATTTCTGCTACCAAGACTTGCAACTCATCTGGGAACTTTGGATCACAATCCCAAGGTACAGCACCCACCATCCTGTCCACTATACTCACACATGTATGTAAATAAAATCACTAATACACCATACTTGCCTCTGTTGTGATTCCAACGTGGTTACTGTTATGGGGATGATGATCAGCTAAATTACACTGTGTATGCTAACTGCTACAGCAAGTACAACACCGTCATGTGAGTCATGGTGACGTGACACATATGAGGGAGACACACCACTAGGGCTACACAACACAGAGACACCAGGGCCATCGGGCTCATCGCCTACACTGATGTTGCCAGGAAATACTGTGGAATGCACAGACACCACACCTATTCAGAGTCTGTGTCAACTAGCCCACAGGTGCAGTAAGCAAATGTCAGTCAGATGTGTGACCACAGACAACGCACATCCCAAAGTGAAGCACAGGTTTATTACACATTTGCAACATGTTGTTTCCACTACAAATGCAAGGTAATCCCACGTGGCAGTGGCCACACAGTCAAAAAGTGCAGAAGATATAAAGTCCAGGGGTGTGTGGCACATCACCTGTAGGGAAACGACTGCTGCCACCCTGAAAGCTGAATCATGGTGTCGGGGGATGCAAGTTGACCAAACAACTCTGTAAGCACCCTGTGAAGGACAGACATGACACACAGTCAAAACCACTGAAGAACAGGACAGAACTGCAATACTCATGCCCAATACATGTCACAAGATAACTACACAAAACCAAGTTAGCATGTCAACACTGTTGGGGAGTACAGACTACCTGTAAGGACACATCGCTGCACGCATCCAGTCAAGTAGCACATGGCCACACTCAAACAGCACCAGAGCACCACCCACACATATCATGCAAACTCACATCATTCACATGACAACTCCCTGGATACTCACATTCAGCTGAAGAAGTTGGTGATGAGCTGTGTGCGGACATCACCATCATCATCATCACTGGCATCGTGGTCCAGGCCAGGATCCTCCACAGGTGGCGGTCGTTGGTCATCGTCATCCAGGATGAGAGGCAACTCCTTCCGCACTGCCAGGTTGTGTAGCATGCAGCAGACGATGACAATCTTGCACACCTTTGCTGGGGCATATGGGAGGGCCCCTCCTGTCTTGTCCAGGCAGCGGAAGCGGCTCTTCAGGAGACCAAATGTCCACTCGATCACTCTCCTGGTCCGACAATGTGCTCATTGTAGCACATCTGGGCTGGTGTCACAGGGTTCCTGAGGGGTGTCAGCAACCACGGCATGTTGGGTATCCGGAGTCACCTACTGACAGACAATTGCACATTAGCTGAGTTGGAAAAGTGGGCGGAATACAACATAGAAGAACACACCCAATGGTACAAAGTCAGTACACACCGACAAGCCAGGCACGCTGGTTCTGCATCTGTGACATCATCCTCGGGATGCGACTACTCCTCATCACGTAGGCATCGTGTGCCGAACCAGGGAAACGGGCACACACATGTGTGATGCTCATATCTGCAAGACATACCACCAGAGCATTGATCGAATGGTAATGTTTCCGGTTCCGGTATGCCTGCTCATGTGCCTGTGGTGGTACCAAAGCCACATGTGTCCCATCAATGGAGCCAATGACATGTGGCATCCTCCCCAGGGCATAGAAGTCACTCTTGACGTCAGTGAGTTGTTGACGTGTAGGGAAATAGATGTACTGGTTCAGGCATCTCAACATTGCCTCCAAAACATTGCGTAGCACACGGCTGAACATAGTCTGGGACATCCCACCAGCAGTCGCCACAGTGTGTTGAAAGGTACCGGTGGCAAAGAAGTGTAGGGCTGCCATCACCTTCACCTTGGGGGTCAGCGCTGTAGGGTACGGCCGGCCAGGTTGCAAATGTGGTGCCAAGCGCACTGCCAAATCCTCAATCAGCTGCCTGGTGAAGCGGTACCGTCGGATGCTGTCACGTTCCACCATCGTTGCCAGGTCAGGGAATGGTCTATGGACAGCTGGAGCCCTGCAGTGCATAGGTGAAGAAAGAAAGATTGTCAGTCACCCCACATATGTGCCATTCACCATACTCAATTTCACATGATACATCATTACGAGACACAAGTACTTGATGTGTGTGCCGTTCTGTTCGGACATATCTGGCACCTACATGGCCATCATCTAACATCTCAGTACAACATGTGTTGACAACAGGTTCCAGGTTGTGCTATGGGAAACCATTAGGCTGTGTCACAGTACCCATTTACTGCTGTCACGTTCACACACACACCACAGTGACATGTCTGGACAGATGCGCCACAGGCATCACAGCTCATTGACAGGTAGATTCCCAGTGACCCTGTCTTGCCACATGGACACTGGCATGACATGGCGTATCATGTACACGTCAGAAAAACAAACATGACTCCCACAGGTAGTGGCCCCTGTTGCCTCCGCAGGACAGACGTTGACGTCAGTGACGCACAACATCAAAGTCCATGCACAAACAACGTTGATGTGGAGACTGTCTCCCATTGTGCACATGGAATCAGAGACATCGGAAACACAACATGCACACAGACTGTGGAGGGCCATCACTATTGTGGCAATGGGTCACCCTGTGACGTACATGCCTTCCCCCATGGGACCCTGGGGGTATGTGACATGTCATACACATACACAACCTGGAAATGTGACCATGCCACATGCTCCGAAATGAACAGTTGCACATCACAGTGGTCATGTGCACAACACACAAAGGACCCTGTCCCCATGAACACGTGCACAGCCTGGGTGTGGCTGCCCCCAAGTGCCACCCCAAAAACCACGTTTACCCCCATACACAGAAAAGGTAATGCAGCCTTACATGCCTTAGGATACAGTGTGGACTGGGTGTGGTGTTGTAGGTGTGCCCCTGAGTCCCTGGCAAGTATATGTGGCTGGCATACGTTCACCAGTGACAAGCATGGTGACATATGCGAGTGACCTGTACAGGGACACGTTGTACAGCAATGGACCGATCGGTGTTCCCGCACGGCCCATGGCATCGGTAGTGAGCGGGTACGCGTTGTACAGCAATGGACCGATCGGTGTGCCCGCACGGCCCATTGCATCGGTAGTGAGCGGGTACGCGTTGTATCCTGGAATACGCGTTGTACAGCAATGGACCGATCGGTGTGCCCGCACGGCCCATTGCATCTGTTGTTAGCGGGTACGCGTTGTACAGCAATGGACCGATCGGTGTGCCCGCACGGCCCATTGCATCGGTAGTGAGCGGGTACGCGTTGTACAGCAATGGACCGATCGGTGTGCCCGCACGGCCCATTGCATCGGTAGTGAGCGGGTACACGTTGTATCCCGGAATACGCATTGTACAGCAATGGACCGATCGGTGTGCTCGCACGGCCCATTGCATCGGTAGTGAGCGGGTACGCGTTGTACAGCAATGGACCAATCGGTGTGCCCGCACGGCCCATTGCATCTGTTGTGAGCGGGTATGTGTTGTACAGCAATGGACCGATCGGTGTGCCCGCACGGCCCATTGCATCTGTTGTGAGCGGGTACGCGTTGTACAGCAATGGACCGATCGGTGTGCCCGCACGGCCCATTGCATCGGTAGTGAGCGGGTACGCGTTGTACAGCAATGGACCGATCGGTGTGCCCGCACGGCCCATTGCATCGGTAGTGAGCGGGTACACGTTGTATCCCGGAATACGCATTGTACAGCAATGGACCGATCGGTGTGCTCGCACGGCCCATTGCATCGGTAGTGAGCGGGTACGCATTGTACAGCAATGGACCAATCGGTGTGCCCGCACGGCCCATTGCATCTGTTATGAGCGGGTATGTGTTGTACAGCAATGGACCGATCGGTGTGCCCGCACGGCCCATTGCATCTGTTGTGAGCGGGTACGCGTTGTACAGCAATGGACCGATCGGTGTGCCCGCACGGCCCATTGCATCTGTTGTGAGCGGGTACGCGTTGTACAGCAATGGACCGATCGGTGTGCCCGCACGGCCCATTGCATCGGTAGTGAGCGGGTACGCGTTGTATCCCGGAATACGCGTTGTACAGCAATGGACCGATCGGTGCGCACGCATTGGCTGGGGCCTGGCATGGCAACGGACGCGTTTTCGAAGCCTCAACGAGTCTGATGCAGTCAATTCAGTTGGCCAGCCACAACAATGTTGCAAATTCATGGTTGTCATGAAGTTTAACTTTTGAAGGATGCTGTGGGCGTGTATTAGTGGTGCAATTCCATGGATTGGCCAGATTCAGAAGATGCAAACGACTTGGACCTATCACTTTGGACACATGGGACAGTATCTGCCTCTGCAGCACACATATAATGCTGGCCGTTCCCCTGAGGGCTCACTTGTCTGCACTACATGCTCCAGGACGACATCTGCCACCAACACTGCTGCTGTCTCTGCATCCTCTGGCTACTGCAATGGCATGTACTGTGGAGAGAGCCCCAGCCTTCAGCCTTGAGGAGAACCAGGCCCTGCTGGACAGCCTCCTTCCACAGTACAGCAAGCTGTATGGGACACCAGGGGAGCAGGTGAGTGTGCTGTCCACTGCCTTACTAATTGTGCATGTTGTCTGACTAGCAAGACTTACAGTGTGCACACCACTGGCTAGCATGCTCACTGAGTAGTTCTCCCCCCCCCCCAAAGTGTGTAGTCACATGCACTGAACAGGTACAGTGCAGTAACAGTGCATTCCAACAAGGTTTACTTCCCATGCAATGATACCATGTAGTAACTGCTGGCAAACTGTTCATAGCCATCGTTGCACTGCCTGTGTACATCATATGCCCCTGTGATTGAGACATGTATATCCAACTGTGTGATGCACGGATATGTTGCATGTGTAGTAATGGCCTTTTCACTTTGTCATCCTCACAGGTTGATACCCACCATAAGCAGGAAATCTGGCTGACCATCGCCCGGGCAGTAAGATCCGTGGGGGTCTACAAGCGCCGGATCCGCAACTGTCAGAAGAGGTGGCAGGACCTTCGGGGCTGGACCCGGAGGATCGCAAGGGTCCAGCTGAAGCTGTCGCCTCCTCGCAGGAGGGGCGGACACCGGACCCTGACCCCCCACATGCTCCGGATCCTGGCGGTGGTCTTCCCTGACCTGGATGGGCAGCTGAAGGACAGACAGCAGCAAGGAGGGGGTGAGTCCATGACTGCACTGTGAACTTTGTCTGACATGCTATGTGCCCTCCTCTGGCCTGGTTAAACTTCCACAGTACATCAGTCTTGTGGTCCAGGACCCATGTCCCTCAATTGTGACATGCCCACTCCTCATCTGATACGCAGGTGTGGCCCTTACAGTCAGGAAATTGTGTCACTTGGGTACTGTGTCCTTGCATTTTGCTTCGCTCAAGGTGGGGGACAGCATTTGTTCCCGTGACTTTGTGGTGTGCTTCATGGGTGGGTCAATTGCTCACACAATGCCTAAGTCCTGACATGTAATCTGGGTGTAACTTTGATATGTGGTCCACTTGCTGATCTGAATCACCACATGTCCCTGGGGTATTTGGCACACCCCCATGCTGCGGGTGGGAACAATGTTTGGGCCTCAGGAGTATGTATATCAAGTGTGTCACACATGCTTAGCCACCTGCCTACTGTCCAGGGCTCATCCCTCCTTCAAGTGGAGCAGGACAGTCATGCCTACTCCAGGGCATACAATACACTCTGTACTCCCACTCCTGTGTATCAGCTGACATGTTGTGATCAGTGAAATGTTCCCTCAGGTGTCTGCCTCTGGGATGTTAATCGGTTAGGGCTCAGCATGCCATCTGAGATGTGACCATGAGAGACGATACTTGTGACTTATAGGTGTTTGATCACTTGACTGTGCACACAGGTGTATGCGACTGTGAATTTCAGGCAGCTGTTTTTCAGTCACAGCAGTCTGTGAGGTGCTCAGGTTCAGAGAGTTGTATTTCATGTCTCCCATATGTCCAATTGGTATGACGTGGACAAATAAGAGTTCAGATGATGTGGTTTGTGGGGTATGGACATGTGCACTTGTCAGCTACATAACTTGCATTCACCATGTCCTAGGATTGTGACACAGTGCAGACTGTTGTTGGCTGGCTGCCATGCCCATGTGACTGGAGACAGTGATGTATGACTTTGTAGGCATGCCTGTGCCATGGCATTGAACTTCCTAAGAGTGATCCTGCAGGGGAGTGACATGTGCAACATGCACCCCATTGTGGCATTGACTATCCGGGGTGAGCAGTCAAAATATCGAAAATTTAATGTCGATATACCAAAATATCGATGGTATAAAATATCGATGTTTAGCATATCGACATCAAAAATTTCGATATTGGTATGTGTAGTAAAATATTGAAGTACAATATATCGATTGTCATAATATCGTTGTGTTAAAATATCGATAAAGTGTAGTATTGTGTTATTTTTTGTATATTTTGTATATAAGGGGCCCATTACGATGGCGGGCGGAAGCACAACCGCCGTGCTGGCGGATGCAAAAACCACCAGTTACCGCCGGCACGCAGCAGTCCACACGCCCGCCCAATTACGATGCGAAAAGCAGGCCAAACACCGCCGGCAAGCCAGCAACACCGTCCGCCATCAAAGTGCGCCCGCACACGTAGCGGCGCAGCACAACTGACACACACCGTCCGACGAAACACGTCCCGCCCGGCGCATAAATTACGATGCCGCAAACAAACGGCTCCCACGGCCAAGAGACACCGCACGTGAAAGAGAGGCGGAAACACGGACGCAGAGCACGGACAACGAAGAAGCGGCACCCCGGGCATGAATCCAGCACTGCAGGCCCTTCCCATGCTTCTGCTGATGCACCACCAAGGACGCAACGTACTGCGGAGACGCAGGTAGGCACACACACAACAAGTGCACGCAAACAGCGCACACAGTGCAAGGGCGGAAAAAGCGGACAACCCCCCACCAGCGCGTGCACACTACACATCCACCATTGCATCCACATATGACACACAGGCCAAATCCTAACATCGCAGAACACATGTGTACACACCACCTGGGACTAGGAACCAACCACCCCGTCACGGCCCCAAAGCGCCGATGACGCCGCCACACATGCGCACAACGCAGAGGCCAACCGCAGCGCCATGCATGCGTCGCACACAGACACAGGGACACAACCAAGCAGCACACACACCAGCCCCACCCCGAACGCACATGACACGTGACAGGCCGGCCACAGACATGTCCCCAACGCCCAATTCACGGACAACACCCAACGCCACACAACCGACGCAAACATGTCAGTGAAGTCACGCAACAGCAGGACACACCCCAGTGTAACAAACATGGCGAAGCACACAGCGGCGGCAACACCAACTAGGAGAAGCAGGGCCCCTTCGGGAAGAGGAACGCCAGTACCACACTGAAAAACCCATACCACCCTGCACATATGAACAAGACACATGAAACGGAACACCAAAGAGCCCGGTGACCGACAACAGGTGGCCCAAGAATTACATCCACACACAAGGCCCAACGCAGAGCGGAAAGGCAGCCTGCCGCCCACACAAGGGAGAGCAGACAGCACTGAATGACCTTCCATTCCAACACCGAAACCACAGCCCTACGACAGAAGCCGGTGAATACAGCCATTGTCCAAGAATAGACCAACACAGGCATGCCGAGGAGACCGACCACAGGGCAGATAGCGCATATCACAGAAGCACACAACGGACGGGGAAGAAAGAAGAAAACACTCCCCCATGTCGGCCACATGCAAGTTAATTGGAAGGAGTCACACAGCACCGACCTTGAACTGTCTGAGAAGCATGTGGGAAGAGGGCCCGTGTCCTCCAAACAAGCCAACAGAACACAAGTCCTGTCTCCCCACGACTACACAGAGCTCACAGCAACCCCGGAGCGTGCACATTGCAGACTGCACACACAGCCGGAGCACGCCACCTCTACGAACCGCTGCGAAATGGCAACCGCAACACACCTACCCAACTACGCCGAAGAGCTCAAGCTGTACCAAACCAACACGATACATACATTGGGATGCGATCTCCTGTCCCTGCTGAACGTAAGTTACCGACTGACTTACCGCATCACATTGTTCAGCTGCGTCATGCCCGTCTTCTACTGTCGGAGGTGTCCCTACCAGCATCCCGTCGAGATATGCCTCTCCAACCCGGCATGTCTGAAGGCGGACCTGCTACCACTACTCCTCCCTCTGGACGCACACGACAGGGCCTGCTCTGCCTATGGGGGCATGGCGTATGTGGCCAACATCGCACGCGCACTGAAATGGAACCACTGTGCCTCCACACGACGGATCATCGAGAACAGCTACATCGAATGTCACCCAGCATGCCCCATCATGGTCCTCCAAGGGACAACCTACGAACAACACCTTGACAGCCACCATCCGCTTCATTGGCTGGCAAACATGTACACCACCAATGACATGGAAGCCCTGCTGGACGGCATCGCATACCTGACAACCTGTAAATACGTCGGACCACAACGCAGGTTCCCCGAGTGACCTATGAAGTCCAACCCCGCACCCATGCTCAGCTTCCGCACGGACTGGCCAGTCACCACCACAACAGCCATACCAAACGACCGGCAACTGTAACCACACCATCAACGACATCGCCATGACATCGGATATGACCGGGACATGCACACTGTTCCCCATCACATCCAGGAACACCGCATGCATCGTGGGAGGCAGTGGCATGGGCTCTGTGCATCGCACCCACATGGACGGAACTGCACGAACAACCAGGACACGACATGGATCCAGCGCACATGGACACACACACCGCTCAGTGGACATGAATAGGTCGCCTGGAGTCTGTGGGTGCTGCACCCCTCCCACCCCCGCCCCGGGAATCCCATACCAGGACCTTTGCATGGACGACAAGTGCATACAACAACAACACGACCCCAGTGACTGTGACATGTCCAGTAACCACCACAGTGCAACAACAAGTGGCACGCCGCTGCATGCACGCAAGCACATGCCCTGATGTCATCTCACATGCACGCGTGCATGAGGAACAACCGCAGCAAACCTGTCACATGGAACTGAGATGGACTGTGCCCATGATGCTGAGCGGTCTGGTAGGCTACATGTATACCGTCTGTGTCAAAGTCCGCAGCTCCGCAGCTATACGTAAATGTACATTAGCACAGCCTTGGCCAAGCAGATGTAACCCCACACCCTATCCCATTTGTAATCATGCTCAGTATATCCTCAACATGTATTCCGCTGCCAGTAGTGTCCACTATACTGCATCACAGAGGACAGAAGACTCAATATAATGTCTGAAACCAAAACTGTCTCCGCTGACTCATTTCACAAGTACGAATGAGAGAGGATGAGAGTATGTGAAGTACACGGCAGTCGTGACATGACCATGTAGTCCACTGGTATTGGATGTCAACGCAAATGAGTAGCACTACTGTGGAAGACACACATGTGTCGTGTGAAGTCGTATGGACGCAGTGCTCAGGTGGGTGGGTGCGACGGGTAGATGCGCACATGCCAAGTTGGAGCACGCCGTGTTGGGAGGGGTCATGAACAGTACACCACCGCTTCCCTGGGCATTGTGAGAGGACACCTGTCGGGGGAGTGAACACGTGTGTGCACAGCAGCCGGGCACACGTACAAGGCGGTACCAGGCGCACCTCAGCCCACCCTCTGTGGACAAGCTGGATCCTGTTGTGCGCCCGCCATGCCCCTTGACAAGGCACACACAGCCCCAGTCGACCAGGTGTAACCCCAACATAGTCAATCCGCACAGGCGATACAGGGCACGGGATGGCAGTGGAGCATGGTGTGTGAGAGGTCTCCTCGCGCTCCTCCTGGTCATATCACGCAGGCAATAGAACCTCAACGTCTAGCATGGCACAAGTCAAATGGAAGTGTAGGGGGACGCACCACAGCACGAGCAGCACTGACGTCACGGGAGGTGGCTCGCACCATCCCATCCATTGCCCATCATACCAACCACGCCACATGCCATTGCGACTAAGTGCAAGCGCGTGCGCCACCACCCCCGAGCCCTCCCCAGAGAGGCCAAAGAGTGAATGTGTGGGCCATCAGCCACAGACGGACGCGGCCTGGCCGCAAGGGCAGCCACAGCCACTGGGTGTCGCAGGTGGCGGATCCGGAAGGCGAAGACTGTGATGCATAGTCCATGCAGGCCGGGTCTCCATTTGGGGCACCACGCAGGTGGACGGCGTCCCGCCACACATCATACCCTGAGACAGCCCACTCGTGCAACTGGACCCACACATACACTCCTTGCCCTCTCTGGTGCGAGCTTGGGGCTGCCTGTGCAAGCGCTAGCCTCGCAGGTGAGCATGCATATTGGGGGGCGAGGTAGGACATGAGGGCTGGGGCGAAGATGACTGTATCACTGTCAGTTAGTACAAGGGATGACCCAGATGTGGAAAGGAAGAGACGTGTCCCGTGTGTACTGCAACTAGTCGCCAATCCAACTACCCCCCATGTCCGGAATGTAAGCCCGCACCTAGGCCCGCCCATCCGCCACATCGAACATACCACCAGCACGACAACCTTCCCATTCGAAACACTGACTGGGGGTGGCGACCAGTGAACAATCATGTGTAGCCTACCCACGCGTACATGTGGGCCCTCCATGATCCATGTCACCTGCGGCAAAGACATGACATGCGCAATGAGGGAAGTGAGGAGAGCTGTCCGCCCCACGCGCAGAAGGTGCATCAGCTCCACAGACCCAGCAGCGAGTCCAGCAGGGGTCACATGTGCAGGGGCAGCTGTGCCTGGTGTGAAGGCACATGCATATAGACAGCACATCGACCAATGTGTAGTCTGCCCACATCCACAGTCCATCATCATGCGGACATAGGAATTGAACACAGGGCAACACATCTTAGTTGGTGCACCCACCGTGACCAACAATGCGCAATCATCGACGTACCCGCCCTGTGCATGGCCCCCCACCCAACGGAGGCACATCCAGTGCCACCATCCCACACACACAAGCCTTCCACGGAACATGCTGTGTCCAATGGTCAGTACAGAGTCAGCGCCCATCTGGTGGATCCTGAACAGGAGACACATGCACACACATGCCAGCTCCCACTATGTACGTCTGCCACCTGGCACGTGCAATGTAACCTCTCACCTGTGACGTGTGACTGCAAGCACACAGCCGTCTTGGCATGGGGCTGTCAATGTGGACACCAGTCAATGTTTCGGGAGCTGTGATCCGTACAGTGCTGTACATAGGGTGCAGTGCTGACACCTACTACTGTCTCATATCCCCTCGTGCCACAGGTCCCACTTGTATTGGCCGCTCAGCCCGTGCCCACATCGTCGTCGTCGTGTGCCATACTCATCCAGCCTCGGAAGCAGTTCCATGCTCAGCAGACACTCATGTTGCCGTGGCGTTGCCGCTTGACGAATATGCAGTCAGTCCCCATCAGCACGCCCCGCAAGTCATTGGGGCCTAGATCCCCAAGTGCATGCACATGGCAGTGGTATGTCTCACTTGCCATTGCCATTGTTGGGAGACCTGTGTAAGTGTATTGTGGCCGTGCCGTCCCAGCTTGACAGCTGGGCTGTGGCTCATGTGCTTGCTCAGTCATGTCAGTGATGTGTATGCGAAATTGCTATGTGCCGTGTTGCTTTGACATGTGTCCTCTGCCATTTAACCCAGGCGGAGACCGAACATTGACCGCCCATACCAATTGCTGGCGGACATGGACGATACAGAGGTAATCAGGAAGTTTCGGCTGGACAGGCCAACTCTGCATCGACTGTGTGCCATGTTAGAGCCCCATCTCCGTCCCCGCAGGGTGTATCCGACTGCTGTCACCCCCACGGCTAAGGTGATGGCCGCCATGCATTTCTTCGCCACTGGGTCATTCCAGCACACAGTGGGCAGTGGAGGAGGGATGTCCCAGCCCATGTTCAGCAAGGTGCTGAGGGATGTACTGGCAGCCATGATGCTGTACCGGAACAGGTACATCAGATTCCCCAGGGCTCGTGAATTGGCGGCAGTGAAGGGTGCATTCTATGCCCTTGGCAGAATCCCACATGTCGTGGGAGCCATTGACTGCACTCATGTTGGCCTTGTTCCACCACAGGCCACTGAGCACCTGTACCGCAACAGGAAGCACACGCACTCCCTGAATGTGCAAGTGGTGTGCCTTGCGGACATGGTGATCACCCACGTGTGTGCCAAGTTTCCAGGCTCGGCCCATGACGCACACATAATGCGCAACAGCATCTTGCCACGACTGATGGCCAATCTGCAACAGGATCGTGGCTGTATTGTCGGTGAGTATGTGGAGTGGTGTAGCGTGCTGGTTGTGCGATGCTGTCCCCTGTCCAGTTGGAATAGCAACGGTTCTCTGTGTCCCTCACACCCAGGTGACTCTGCGTATCCGAATGGGGCATGGCTGCTCAGTCCATTGAGGAATCCTCGCACCCCAGCAGACGATCGATACAATGAGGCACATGGGAGGACCAGACGTGTGGTCGAGCGTACCTTTGGCCTCCTCAAGTCCAGGTTCAGGTGCCTGGACCGCACCGAGGGTGCACTGGCGTACTCCCCACAGAAGGTGTGCCAGATAGTGGTGGCGTGCTGCATGCTGCACAATCTGGCCATTCGGAAGCAGATCCCCCTCATTGTGGATGACGGAGATCAACCAGGGCCCCAGCCCGCAGACCAGGACAGCTCGAGTGAGGTGGACAGCGGAGAGGAGGAAGCTGGGAATGTGCGCCAGCAGCTCATCGCCCGCTACTTCACTTGACGGTGAGTGTCCATGTACGACGGATGATGTGTCTGTATCTATGCAGGTGTGTGTGTGCTGTGTCAGGGTGGCCGTATGTTCACTGCGTGCAGTGTGTCAACGCTCCATGGCCAGGGTAGTATGCCACTGTTGGTGACTGTGGCATTGTGCCCTATTGCTCTGTGCGATGTGTGTACATTGCTTGTAGTTGTTGACATGTACTGTGTGATGGGTGTGTGACACACTCATTGAATGTGCTCCTGTTCTGTCTCCCACCCCTAGGTCCCTACAGGCCCTCCGGATTCCATTGCCATGCCACGCATCAGGTGCCCTTCCGCCCAAGGTGGCCGTTGTATTCCGTACAAATAAAACACAGGGCACAAACAGCAGTTAGTGAAAAAGGTGCATTTATTACAAACTGTGACATGTGATTGTGTGTAAGGTGATGACAAAAGTGGTGCGTGCAGTGACAATGAGCTGTCGGTCATGGCTGCGTGATGATCAGGGTGTACCCACTGGTTCTATGTCCATAGTCCAACACACACATGCCATCCAGATGACTGTGTGGAGTGGGATCGTAGAGCAAGTCAATGCAGTGGCTGGTCAAGGAAGGCTGGCGGTAGGCTGGCTGGCTGCCTCACTTGCGACTGGAGCGTGCGAAGTCCTCCCGGGAGATCTGTTTCCTCTTCGGACGGCCCCTTCCACGTTTGGGAGGGGGGTGTGGTGGCGACCTGCTGGTGGTGGGTGAGGTGTGCTCACTGGCTGTGGACGCACGGGAAGTGGACACTGCTGGCCGACCCTGCGCCCTAGCAGGTGGTGGCGGAGGTGGTGTTGCTGGCCTTGCCTGTGACCCCACCGCCACCACCAGCTGGCCCATGAGGTCCACGAGTTGGTCCATACGGGACACGAATTGGCCCATATGGGCGTCCATGGACCTCAGCACCCCCAGCACCTCCCGCGTGTCAGTAGCAGACCTGGCCCATTGTCCTTGGGCCTCTTCATAGGCCCCAAGGACTCTGGCCATTTGAGGCAGGGCATGGCTCCCAGGGGAGGCTGGCGTTTCCCTGACCCTGCTCCTCCTACCAGTCCTGCTGCCACCGGCCTGCCCACTAGCCACATTGCTCACCACGGTCCTCGCTGTGGCTCCCAGGGTGGATCCAGTCGGCCGGGCCACCACCTGCGCTGGGGCTGGTGCCAGCGAAGACGTGGTGGTGGTGGAGGCGGTGGTGGTCGGTGCGGCGATGGTGGCGGTTGCGGCAGTGGTAGTGGCCGCAATGACCGTGGGTGTGGCCGCAACGACAGTGGCAGCAGGGGACTGGGACTGTTCAGCATCCCTGGATGATGGGTTGGTGGGTAGGAGGGGTCCTGGGGAGCGGCTGGGCCCTGCCACGCCAGATGGGCCAGCTTGGTGGTCCGTGTCCGAAGAGGTGGACAGATCCTCCAGATCCGTGTGTCCTCGTTGGGGGCTTGTAGGCTGGCTGTGCTGGCTGCTGTCTCCATCCCCAGCGTCCAGCAGTTCGTCACCTGTGGAGAGAATGAGATTTGTTATTGTGTTGCACCTGGCGAAGTATGTATTAGTCGTCTGACATTGGCAGTTCGTGCAATCTCGTACATGGGTTTCCCGGAGGCGAGTGTGTGGCTGTGGCATCTGTAGTTGTGTGTGCTAGGCAATGGGACTGTGTGCTGTGCACATGTGGCATGGGACGGATTGGCCATGCCGATGGGTGTGTTGCTTTGCCCCTACTCATTGTGACTCTGGTGTATGCGGGCTCCTGGCCCATCCTGGGTCTGGTTTGTACTTTGCTTTTGGAGTTCAAATGGAACGCTTAGGAACGCATATGGCAACATGGGGGCCATGCCCCAGATTCGCATTTGGGAGGGGATATGCTTTTGGGGTTCAAATGGAATGCTTAGGAACGCATATGGCAACATGGGGGCCATGCCCCAGATTCGCATTTGGGATGGAATATGCTTTTGGGGTTCAAATGGAACTCTTAGGAACGCATATGGCAACATGGGGGCCATGCCCCAGATTCGCATTTGGGATGGAATATGCTTTTGGGGTTCAAATGGAACGCTTAGGAACGCATATGGCAACATGGGGGCCATGCCCCAGATTCGCATTTGGGAGGGGATATGCTTTTGGGGTACATGCTGTGAGCCATGGGTGCCGAACGTGACATGTGTTGTGGCAGCATGACAGTGCATGGTCTGAGGTGTGTGCATGCCTGACATGCCCTGCATATTTGCTGTCTGTTGTGGTTACTGGACATGGCATTGGACGCATCGTTGTGAGTGAGTGATAGTTGTGTGCCAGCCAACGTATTGCAGTTGTCCCATCTCCTTGGTGTGCGTGCTGCCCTGTGCCATGTGCATCACTGCAGTGCTCGGGGGGGTGTGGCCCATGTTGTGTGTTGTTGCTCACAGTGTGTCGTGCGCTTAATTGACTTCTGGCACATGGTTGGTCATGGGCATGTGTCTTAGCGTGACTGCTGTATGTGTGGCAGCTGTGCGGATGACATGCCTTTCATGTGACTGGGGCTGACGGATGGGATGGATGGTATGTTGTATGTGCATGGTGTGTCTGTGAGTTTGATGGGTTCAGTGGTGTTTGTGTGCATTTCTGTTGTTCCGCTCTGTTGCGTCTAGTGTTGTTTGTCTTACATAGGCGTAGTTGTGGGGTGTGGGGTTGACAGGCAGTGGGGGCTACATGGACAGGACTTCAATGGTGTTTCGGTTGTGTGTGATGAGTTGCACAGTGGCTGCCGTGTGGGACTATATTCAGTGTGGCTTGTGCATGCAGACGTGGCTCCTTGGGTGTTGCTATGTCTGTGATGGGTCATGTGGGGTGTGAGTCTGCTGTTCATGTCCGTGTGCACATTGTTCACTTGTTCGTGACGGTGGGCGGTGCTGCGTGTCCGTGTGCTACGTGACATGTCCCATGTGTTGGTGGTGTTATGGTCCTCATGCCTCCAGTAATCCAGCCCTGTCCAGTTTCCCACCTGCAAGTTGTTCGTGCGTGCACTGTACTGGATGCCACATGGCTCTAAGCGGGGGTGCTCCATGTTGCAGGTCTGTGGGGGTGGGAGGGTGTAGTGGGTCGTGGGGTGGCTGAACACCCACTGACACCGATTGCTGTGGACCGTGATGTCTGCCTTTCGGCTGTCGTTGTGCACTGCGGTGGCTGACACGTGGCTGTGGGGTGTGGGGGATGCTCCTCCTTGCTGTGCTGTGGGACTGGGGCCTGGTGTGTGTTGTACTTGGGCTGTCCACCGTCCCACCCACTGCACTTTGTGTTCCTGCCACTTACCTGTTACTTGTCGGTTAGTGCAGCTGTGGCGGACACATGGGTGTGGTGGGTGCTCGTTGTGGCGCTTCTGGCATATTTGGGGACCTGTTGGTGGTTACGTGGCTGGCTTAGTGTACACATGTCCCCACGCATCTTACAGTTGTTCGGTTTGGGCTGTGTGTGGTAGTGTCTGTTGCATGTGTGTGTGATGTGTTGTGTATTGTGTGCTGGACATGGGGGTGTTTGTCCCTGGGAGCTGTGGCATGGTAGTTGCGCATGTGAGTACATAGCGGTGTGCTGGTATACATTAGTTTGTACTTACCAGCCTCCACTCCCCCTGCTAATCCGGCGAGGATCTCCGGATGGATTACGACTCGCACCTTCTCCTCCCACGCTTTGAAGGTCTTAAAGAGCGCGGGATTCCCTCCGCCAGTGACGGCAGCCAGCTCTCTGTTTTTGCCCTCCTTCTTCTTGACCAGGCTCTTTACGTCATTCCAACGTTTGTTTATCTCGGTTCTGTTCCTGGGCAGGGTCCCGACTGCATTGACCTGGTCTACGATCCGGGTCCACATTCTGTTTCTGGTGGCTAGTGGTGTGTGCTGGACCATGTTCCCATAGATTTGTGGGTACACCTTGATGATCTCGTCGACCATGACCGTCAACTCCATGGGCGTGAACTTGGGCATCCTTTGTGGTGCCATGGTGTTTGTGGTGCTGGTGCGGTGTGTGTTGTGTAATGTGCAGGGGGTTTGTGGTGCCGGTGTTTGGTGGTGGTGGTGGTGGTTGTGATGTGTGCGTTTCTGTGGTGTGCTGCTGTCCTTGCTGTGTCACTGTGTCCTCTCCTCTCCTCTCTGGTTTGCAATGTAGCAAGGGGTTGTGGTCTGTGGGAGTGCTGCTTTTGTACTCACCTATGTGGGTGTGTCCTCATGGTCTGTTGTTTTCAGGTGTGTTGTGTCTGGGGTTCTGGCCTTTGTAGTTTTTGTTTGTCCACGGGGGTGTTTTCGGGATGTGTACTGTGCTTGTGTATTTGTGTGTGCCTTGCTGTGTGGACTTGTTGGCCATGTTGTGTGCTATTGGTTTTGTGTGCGGATGGTTTCTGTGCAGGTACGTGGGCGCCATGGCTTCTGCCGTGTCGATTCTCATCGGCGTTGTTTGCGCTGGCGGGCGGTATATTTGTTGTTTTTCCGCGCTCATGGCGGTGCGATCGTAATTTCACGTGCGGTGTGTCGGCCGTGTGGGCGGGCGGTTTTGTGTTGTCGTGCGTGTTTCCGTCCGTGGCGGGCGGTTTGACTCCGACTCGGACGATGGCGGGCGGTATTTTGTGTGATTTTTCCGCCAATGGCGGTTTTCGGTTTGTGTACTCATAATGGCGTGGTCGGTGTTCAGGCGGTGTGTGCGGGCGGATTTTTGCCGCTTCCATGCCTGGCGGATTTTTTTACGCCGGGTATCGTAATGAGCCCCTTAAACACCGGTCTTTTTTTAAAACATATCCATTTAGAGCACCCGGTCTAGCCTATGTCACACTTACAGTGCTGGAATGCCCATGGGTAGTTACGCATTCTACAAATGCTGCATAGAACAGAATAGAATTGAATAGATATACACAGATATAATCCACATTAAAATTTCTCAGGTTTGAAGGAGAAGCTACAGTACCATAGAAAATACACAAAGAAAAGCCCATGATATATTGGATCAATGACATAACATTGATTCACAAAAATATTGTTAACAAAAATATTGCCATCCTACACTTAATTAATAACAACACAAACATAGATGATGCAGTTAAAAATGTCTATTTTTACTAATATCGAAACCACAAATATCGGAAACAAAAATTCGGTTACCTATAAATAAATATATAAAAAGTCAAAAATGCCGAAATGCACAATATCGGCTACATTAATGGTGCAAAAAATAAAGCAAACTAATATAACTATATTTTACTTTAAACAACAAATTAAATGAACCTCTACAAAATCAATAAATCGTCTAACTACATTATTTAAATTTTACAACAATAAAATAAACTTTAAGCACATTAAAAAAATACATTTCAAATCATCAAAAAATTAACGACCAAAAATAATTTCTAAAATTAATTTACATACATAACATTATCAAATACAATTAAGCATCAGAAATACATCCAAAATGACACAAAAAAACAGAAATAAATATTTAAGATTAAAACTGACACACTAATTAGCGTCCACCATATAAGGCAGTAACTAATAAAAAAATTCAAACTAAATGAACACCAATAAATAAAAACACCCATAAAGCAGACTAACCAATAAAATAAGAAATTAATTAAAAATACAATATAAAACGAGCAGAAAAAATCCAACACTAACCACACTAAAACCACTATAGCTGCACGACAATGACACTCTGCCGGATTTCCAACAGAAAACTAAAAAAGAAAAACTACCTTCACAAATAATTCAAACATTTATTTTAACATAGTGGAAAGTACCTTAGCAAAAAAATGTAAAAATACGAATAACAAAAAAACTCCCTATTTTCATTCATCTACCAAACAACCTACAGACCCACCAATAGAATTCAACAATCGAACACATAGAAATATGCACATAAAAAGTAAGTACAATCAAAATACTTCTAAATATCAGCTAAATCTTCAACGAAAAAAATTAAAATAAAACCCCTCAGCCCCTACAAACTACCCACAAATAAGCATTTAAAATATAACTAATTCAATGTTTTTCCCCATCAGAAAATAAATGACTTGATCCACATTAGAATACCTTCAACATAAAACTGAAAAAATGAACTGCAATTATAATCAACAACACATATGTCAGTATAACATGAAAAATGATTATTGTAGTATTTAATGCACGTTTGCAAACCAAATTTAATATTATTACAGTCTATTTAATTGTATTACTAAACTATTGTCAGACAGAATCAAAGAAATGTATAATTTCAACCAAAATATATTAAAAATTTCAGACTAAAAGAATTTGTAAAAACAATTAATGAAAATCAAATGTTTTATTTTTGTTAAATAAATGTTTTTAAAAATGTTTTTTAGTATTTTTTACAAAACAATAAATCTAATTTATGAATGTAATATACCAAATATTAAAAAAGAAAAATCAATATAACTTCACAAAAACATTTTCTCATATAATAGAACATATTACATTTAAAATTAAAAATGAAATAAAAAAATTCATATCATACTTGGTGCACCAAATTTTACATAAGAATTAATGCAAACATATCTTAAAAATTGTCCCAGACTTTCCTCCTATAAACCCAACATTCTGCTTGTACAACATTATAAAACTTATAAAAATAGAAAGGGGCTGATTACGATGTCGGTCGGATCCACAGTCTGACCGTCTTGGCTGCGGTTCGATTCTGACCACCAGGGTCGCTGTTTCACCCGCGCCGTATTATGATGCACGCAGACTTAACCACAGACCGTGGCGGTCGGAGTTGACTCCGCATAGATCTTGGCGGTCAGAAAGGGTGCCAATAGGGACTCTGATACTGCTATGGCTGTGGTTCCACCGCCGATCAGATTATGATACATCGGATACCTTGGTGGTTCCATGTCGGTTGTTACACCTCATCGCAAGACTGCCGCATTACTGCTACCGCGAAGCTTCACAACACTACCCGTTGTATGTGTATAAAAATCTACACAGCTGATGTCCATTGGCAAAGTGGGCTCACCTACAATTAAAAATATAATACACATCCTGTCCCAGACCATGATCTTTTGTCACCATCCTTCAGCACAGCAGGACTCACCGTTTCCTTCGTGTCAGAGCAGCCAGCCATTTCCACACATTCATACTCCACACACCTTCATTGCACCATTCACTGAACATATTTTGTAAAGTATTTTCCTGTAAACTCCTTTTCTTTCTCTTTCACTGTCACTCACTATATTTCACACAATGTTACCAGCAAAAAATCCACGTTTTTTAGACACCGAGCTGTCAGTGATGGTGGATGAAATCATTAGAATAGATCCACAGATTTTTAGAGCCCAAGTTCAACAGACTTCTCTCACGAGGAAGAATGAGATGTGGGACAGGATAGTCAACAAAGTGAATGCTGTAGGTACCACCCTGCGCACAAAAGAGGACATCAGGAAGAGGTGGCACAACCTGAAAGCCAGGGTCAAGGCCCTGGCCAACAGGCACTACCTGGCAGCCCAGAAGACTGACGGTGGTCCTCCCAGACCAGCATTACAACTCACAGCCTGAGAGGAGAAGGTGAACACAATCCTGTATTCGGAGGGCTTGACAGGAATACCTGGGGGATTGGAGTCTGGTAAGTAACACCTCAACAACTGTCACAACATATATATGTTCCCTTAGCACACATCACAGCTCTTGCCAAAGTGCTGTACATCGATTTGTCCAATATGCAGTAGCCAAAGTATCTGAGACGTGTTAAACTAAAAAAGAAAAACTGCCTTCACAAATAATTAAAACATTTATTTTAACATAGTGTAAAGTACCTTAGCAAAAAATGTAAAAATACAAATAACAAAAAAACTCCCTATTTTCATTCATTTACCAAACAACCTACAGACCCACCAATAGAATTCAACAATCGAACACATCGAAATATGCACATAAAAAGTAAGTACAATCAAAATACTTCTAAATATCAGCTAAACCTTCAACGTAAAAAATTAAAATAAAACCCCTCAACCCCTACAAACTACCCACAAATAAGCATTTAAAATATAACTAATTAAATGTTTTTCCCCATCAGAAAATAAATGACTTCATCCACATTAGAGTACCTTCAACATAAAACTTAAAAAAGAACTGCAATTATAATCAACAACACATATGTAAGTATAACATGCAAAATGATTGTCAGAAAGAATGAAAGAAATGTATAATTTCCACCAAAATACATTAAAAATTTCAGACTAAATAAATTTGTAAAAACAATTAATGAAAATCAAATTTTTTATTTTTGTTAAATAAATGTTTTTAAAATGTTTTTTAGTATTTTTTAAAAAACAATAAATCTAATTTATGAATGTAATATAATATATATTAAAAAAGAAAAAAATCAACATAACAACACAAAAACATTTTCTTATATGATAGAACATAGTTCTATTATTGTTACAATCAGTAGCACTGCACAGAAGATCACAAGTAACAAGAGCAGTTACATTCTCACATGCGTAAATGCTGGGTGTACGTGCATTACTATCAAATCATCATCCCAGGAGCAATAATATGTGCAAATATCCAGTAGTATGGCCCACCACAACTGCATTTAGCTAACAAGTATGTAACACAAACCATTTTTGCAAGTGTTGAGAAGTGGAAATTGAAAGAACTACAGCTGCCATGAGGCCCTGAACTTCTAACTCTGAACACGAGGCATCTGTGTTTCTCCATACTCACTTGTTAGCCATGTCACTACTGAGGTTCACCCCACAGGCTGGGAGCCATTGGTCAAGTGTGGGGTAGGAAAGAATGACATGACTACAGCTACCATGAGGCCCTGTACTTCTAACTCTGAACAGGAGGCACATGTGTTGTTTCTCCATACTCACTTGTCAGTCATGTCTCAACTGAAGTTCACGTCACAGGCAGGTAGCCATTGGTCAAGTGTGGGGTAGGAGAGAATGACATGACTACAGCTACCATGAGGTCCTGTACTTCTAAATCTGAACTGGAGGCATCTGTGTTGTTTTCCCATACTCACTTGTCAGACATCTCTCAACTAAAGTGCACCTCACAGGCAGATAGCCATTGGTCAAGTGTGGGGTATGAGAGAATGACATGACTACAGCTACCATTAGGCCCTGTACTTCTAACTCTGAACAGTAGGCACCTGTATTGTTTCTCCATACTCACTTGTCAGCCATGTCACTACTGAGGTTCATCCCACAGGCAGGAAGCCATAATCCAAGTGTGGGATATGAGAGGTTGAAAGGACTACAGCTATCATGAGACTCTGTTGCTGCAACACTTAATAATATATACTAGTGCCCAACTGGCCCTGGCCACCATCCCACGGATCCGAAAGACCACGGTTGGAGGAAGATCCTTCTTCTGCCTCGCTGCGAAGACCTGGAACTTCCTGCCTCTGCACCTAAAGCAATAACCATCGCTGCCGCAATTCAGGAAGGACCTCAAGACCTGGCTTTACGACTGACCCGCAGCTCCTCCCCCCCCACGCAGCGCCTTGAGACCCTCACAGGTGAATAGTGACGGTTTATAAGAATCCTGATTGATTGATTCTTGTCAGCCATGTCACTACCGAGGTTCAGGTAATATGGACTGAGCACTGTACACAGAATGCCCTGCTCAGACACATCTCTGCCTACTTACCCTGAGCTTCCCCTGGTCTCCAGAACAGGAAATACTGAACCCATTAGTGACACCATGACAAGTGTGTACATGAAATATCAGTAATACACGAAGGTAACCCCGCTAGTTAAATTTGCCTGGTGATACATTGGCACTGCACAGCACTAATGTTAACAATGACAAAACTACTACCAAGTCATGTGTATGCCTGTATTGTACACAAATCGGACTTGGAATGTACAAATACTCAGTTAACTTCTACATTGTGTTGGGTGCAAGTCAATGGGAGTTGGCATTTCCAGCCCTCATCGCAAAATTAACCATATCAGCGCAGCTAATGAGGAGGCCTATACCACTTCATGTAATGGAGGTATACTAATGTCATTAAATCAAGTCAATGATAACGGGGATAGTTGGCAATGTTATCCTCCACCCCTTTTTTCTCTCCCAGGCATGAACCCACTGTGACCCAAATGATGTGGATATAGATACCACACTTAAAATAATGACAATGTAATCTCTGTCCCAAAAGGTCGATCTGGTACAACATCTATCTAGAGTGAGGACACCCCCCAAGGCTCAAACTCCACCCCAGAAACAAGCCTCCAGTGATGCAGACTCTCGTAGATACATGGACTTGGAGGACCAACCTGGCCCATCTGTTGACCCTGGGCAGGCGGCACCAGTGAGTCCAACTGGGCCAACAGCAATATCTCCTACCCCAGCTTCAACATCACAGCTGACCTCCTACCCCAACAACCGGAAAATCTAGCACGGGCAGCAACATCTCCTGCCCCACCCCTCCCAAATCTGGTGGTGAGGAGCGACAACACACTCACTGAGGATGGAGGAGCCAGTGGGAGTGGGCAGGCAGGGCCATGGGTACATGCCCGTGGGGTCAGGGGTGGTGGGAGGGCAACTGTGGGCCTGCAACATGAGGTTTCTGGTGCCATTGATGCCCAGGCCAACGTTGCCTGATTCATGGGCGCATATCAGAGATACCAGGAAGTGATGGGCCAGGTACTTGAGGAACTCTGGGACATGTAGCTGTTGCAGAGGCCCATAGACCAGAGACTGTATATGTATAACGACCAAATGGGCCAGCTCACTGGGGTGCTGAGGGTCATTAACACCACCCTCTGCAGGGCTTTAACATACCTACCACTCCATGTGGCACAACTACATCTGTCCCTTCAACATCTGCGGCAGCCACAGGAAGGGAGGCCCTGTCAGAGGGAGGCTTCTCAGACACCCCTGAACCTGTAGCTTTGGATCCCCCACCCAACGTAGGATGGTGCATCCAAGGAAATATCCAGAAGGGTCGGATGGCAAGACACCCATCACCACCAGTAAGAAACGTTGCCCCTGATTTCCTCCTTTATATGCAATCCGTTCACTTTGCTGACTATTCCTCTACACTTTCCTACTTCTGATGGGAGAAGTGTGTTGAACCTTGGACTCCAGGCAAAGTGGCTCTTACAACAATGGTTTCATCCACCAACACTGACACTGCACTCCATTGTGGTCATTTTTGTCTGTTTTTGTTTCATTTATTGTTGTCACCACGTGCATAGCAATACATTCACTTCTCACAACAACACTAGCTCATGTAGTATCATTTACATCTAGCAAGTTATGTTGTTATTCCCATGTGATTCCTCAGATGAAAGTGTCAGCTACTTAGGTAAGCATGTACATGTGTATTGTCAACATTGTGCTACAGACTCTCAAACATGCCACCTCGAGATAGACATACAAGTGTAAAGTCTCAGGAGAACTATATTCCATAGTCCCAACCTTAGGCTGGCATAATGTCACAAAAAGATCAAAACAAGACTTCACAAAAACTATCTGTGTCATTGACCACAAATGTCATGTGCATACTTCAAAAACATTGTAGGAGAAGACATATCTGACAATGCGAAATAGAATAGGCAACTGACAATTGGTTAATGTCATCAGCTGGAGGCACATTGACACCCTCACAAACGCTATCCCACATCATTTGGAAAAAGAAACCAAAAAATGGCAGGACAACAGTTTCTGAGCACAGGTTTATTCAAATCCAGTCTTGCTGCATCTGGTGGAATGTCACAATCATATGTCAGTGGTGTGCCACAAGCACTGTGGCATTCAATTATGAGACACATCAACAGCTACATACAGTTCATACACACTGAGGACTTAGCCAATGTGGAGGGAGACTAGCATGATTTGGCCCAACAACAACATTGTGTTGGAGAACATGATGACACACATATTGCAAAATGGCCACCACACGACACGGAAGAAGTCCAATGGAGTCTTAGCAACTTCTATCCTATCACTGTGCAAGCTGGCATAGTACACAAGTGGTACACCATAAAAGTCACCTTTCATATTGGCCAAATCTTCACGTCTGCAGAACTGAATGTAGCTGTCCATGTGTCTCAGCAATGCTGCCAGCACATCACATAGCATGCCACTGAATATAGGTTGTGACATTCCGCCAGCTATGGCCACAGTGTACTAAAAAGAACCGGTGGACAGGAAATGCAGTGCTGCAATGAGTTCCACCACTGGTGTCAGTGGTTTGGGATAGTTCCTTTGAGGATGTAAATGAGGCTCCAACGGGTCACATAAATCTTGTATTGTATGCCTATTGAGACAAAACGTCCTGCTGGCATCTCTTTCTTCCATAGTTTGTAGGTCGGGAAATGGTGGTCAGGAGGCTGTCGTCTCTGCCCTCTGCCAGGGTACCTATGTTTTGAGGGTACACACATATGGATATTGGTCAAAGTGTACACCCTAACACATACCAAGACACAGCCAAATGTAATGTGACCAAACATTACTGAAGATGTCAGCAGTACACAGCAATACATATCATAATTTTTTGGCATACCATAGCATACTCAGCTACTTCTTGGATAAGGAAAGTGGAAGAGATGCCTGCCAATGGTCTGGATGATACATATAGCCCACTGACCTCTGTTCTAGGAGAGGCCATTCCAGGTGGTAAATAGCGTAAAGCATAACATTTACTTTCCAGAGAACTACGGAAATAACCAGGAAGATTCAGACACATTGCCATGACTGCAAGCTCCACCTATCATCCCCAATCTGGCCTCCTCGTGTGTCTGTTACAGTATTGTGCCCATCATACAATCTACTATTGTTTGGTGGAAACAGTCACGTTGAGGAGTCTGCATTGCACACATACCTACCGTCACGGCTGGTGTACCCTGGCCCACAGTAATCGTATGTACATGCACAGTCATATGCAACACTGACGTATGAGGATTGGTATAGGCAGACGAATAGTGTCATACATCAGGGAACATGTTCCAATATATATGTACTGGTGGAGGTGCTCTCAGGAGATTGTTTGTCAATGAGGCCTTCAACACTGACATGGTCGAATACCTGACCTCACTAATGGGACATGCAGAATCGCAGACCCCTGGCTGTTTGAACTGCGCGGTAGGTGGTATCGATTATGGCAGTCACAGCCATAGGCCAACGGTGAAAAATGGGACGGTTGCCGTACGAGGCCAATGTTTACCTCCAGATGACACCGCCTATATGAATGCCTGGAGCATAGAATGAGACATGCTGATACATCGACTGCCGGCTGTTTGAACCGCACAGTAGGTGGGATCGATAACAGCGGACACAGCCATAGGCCAACGTTGAAAAATGCGACTGTCGCCGTACCAGGCTGATGTTCGCCTCCAGATGACACCGCCTATGTGGATGCCTGGAGCATAGAATGGGACATGCTGATTCATCAACCGCCAGCTGTGTGAACTGCGCGGTAGACGGGATCAATTACGGCAGTCACAGTCATAGGCCAACACTGAAAAATACGACTGTCGTGGGACAGTAGCTGTGTCCATCTGCACAGAAGTCCGACGGTGTGGCATACTTATAGGTGGCCATTTGAGCATCAAATCACTTGCCTTCAGGCACTGCTGCTTACCAAACCTCCTCATCGTCAACCTCTGTTTGCCACCTCTTGGAGCAGTAATGACATACTGTTCAGGGAGCAGGTCCTCTGCCTTTACTGCAGAAGAGCTGGAGACCCTGGTGTCCGAAGTCCTCCCACTGTACCACCAGCTCTATGGCTCACCAGAGGAGCAGGTGAGTACTGCTAATACAGTGTGTCATCTGCAAAAACTGTTAGTATCCAAACCCTTAGGCCAGATTGTGGCTCAGAGTCCTAGACTGAAGTCAGTGTTGTCTATGTCAAAAAGTGTGGGCCAAACATAGGACTATGATGTAATGGTTTATGTTGCACTGTACGTTTTGGACATCACATCATAATGGTGATGTGTATACAGGCCTAGACCCTGCACCTGTTGTATGCACAAATCTGTGCATGTTTAGACCTATTGTTGCCTATGATGACACAGCTAATCATTGAATGGCAGATGTGCTAACAAATGTGTAAGCTTTACACCCTAACTTGTGTATGTGTCCTGTGAGTAGCATGTGAGGATGATGGTAGATAGATGTACAGTTCCACTATCCAGCTACACAAATGAGGCCGCACTAACCTGCTGTCATGGAGATACCATGACCTCACAGGCCCCTCCATAGTAAACCACAATGGTTATATCACATATAGATGGGCCACATGATGTACTGTTAGTTATAGTATATGTGGGCACATAATGGTCATGTGGGAACAGTATGCTCAGCATGCAGAGAGCAAACACTGACACTGATATGTGCCCTGTATGGTTCATCGCCCAGGTTATAGCAGAGGTAAAGTGCTAATGGAACTGTTGCACAGAGTACACTACCTGTAGATATGCTGATTCTCAAATGTGGCATAAACAGTGTAACAGGAACATGAGTTGGCCTATTTGCATCTAGTATAAGCTCATTTGGTTTTGTGCATTATGAGAAGGCCAGACTGAGACTAATGTCCATGGTCCGATAAGGTCACTGTGTGTCATTACCTTAGGACTGGCGCCTTACTCCGACATGTCTGGGATCTTACAGTCATATGAGTGATGGTGGCATTGTACAGGAGCTTTCCTCATGTGACACATGTACACTGCAGATACTTGGTTACATCTGCAGTGCAGTTCAGAAGTGCATCGCCAGCTGTATCAGAATGACCTAGCATTCAGTATGTACAATGGAATGTTTATGTCATCCATAAGATACGGCCACATTTGCCATAAAGTGTGTCCCGTGATGGCAGGACTTTCCACACAAACAAACTCTGAAGTACTATGATGTCCTAATGAGTACATCACATGTCCACTGATCCTCAGAGTGGGAGATCTCAGTGACACACATACCAGCCCTTTCATTGTGAATCAAATATTGAAATGTAGTAATGACAATAATAGCAGTGATGTTTCGGACTGCATGAATCAAGTCATTTGTCCAGACTGTTCAGGTGCCTGTCCAGTGATGCACTAGTATGGACCCTTCAGGAGGACACAATGGTGTGTTATGTTAGATGGTAACTCATTTCAGAGTACATTTGGTATGGGCTATGTGCTGTCAGTGGGCTGGCCTTGTTAGTACTGGCATTATCATGATTGAGGCTACTCCTCAGATGACATAAACAGTATGCTGTACAGTTTTTGTATTGCTCAGCTTGTGCCCAGTACACATGTAGTGTGTGCACTTTTGATTGATGGGTATGCTATCTGTCTACAACCTCTGTGTCACCTTAGCAGATGAGCTATATCTTTCATGTCAACTCAGTCTCTTCATGTCTTGCATCCATACAGGTCAACGCTCATCTGAAGGTGTCCATGTGGATAGCCATCGCCCGGAAGGTGCAGACCCTGGAGGTCGCTCGTCGGCACAGTGCCAGCTGCAGAATATTTTGGGAGGGCCTGAGACGCTGGAGGTGGAAGATCGTGGAGGTCGAGCTGGGCCTGTCCTCCCCAGGCAGAAGGGGCATGTGCCACACCCTGACCCCCTGATGGCCCGCATCCTGGCGGTGCCGTACCCAGACCTTGATGGGCATTTGTGGGTCCAACAGCAGCTAGGTGGGGTGAGTATTGTCATGAGTGAAATTTTCTGCATAACCCTCTATCTTCTGTTTCAGGCAGCTATTTCCCCATCAGGCTTGAAAGTGACTCATGTCCCAAGCAATGGGAGAGTTGTTGAATGTGTAGGTCTTGCAGTAGGTGCATGCTGACACCTGTAGAATATTGTCCATGTGACCAGGCACTAAGCAGGGTCCAGTAAAATGACAGTTACCAGAATTTACCAGCCACATGTCACAGTTTGCCTACATTATCAGTTGATGTCACGTGTGGCAGTGGTCACAAACAGCCCACTTGTCATCCTGTGTCTGGAGTGATGCTTCCTTACTACTGTGTCGCATGTGAAGGTGGACCACAGACTTGTGGCATGGCATACAATGCAGTCTGGATGCATTCACTGTGCACTACTTTGCCTTGCTAAGTGGGGAATGTATAGTATTGTGTGGCTGACACGATTGGTGCCACCTTTATTGATGCCTACATACTGGCATTCGTACCTTCAGGTGATGTACTGTCATATGTACAACTGTTCCATACGTGATCTAATGAACTACATTGATTTCTTTCCGATTTCATCATATGGGTATGTGTTGGTCAATGTGTTCATGACAATAGGTTTTTCCTGATGGATGTACAGAGTAGGTGTAAGAATATACAGGGGTGTGGAGACATTTGTGGGTGAGTCACACATACCCAATGACAATGTTGGATGTCATTAGGCAGGGCAAACTCTTGTAGCATCGTGGGAAGACTTGCTGTACTATCTGGCAATGTGAGTTTGCATGCCATTGAGATGGGTATATTCAGTCAGGTGTGATGGACATGTGCATTTGTGGAGGCTGATACACTGACTGGTTACATGCATCAGGGAGAGACATGATGACAAGTTGGGGGGGGCATATGTGTGTAGGAGCACTAAGTACAACATTGGTATGAGTGTTTGCAAGACTAGAAAGGTACAGTCAAATCCCTTCCCCTTTGTACACAAGTGAGACCATTTTCTGGACTGGATATTTATAACCCTCATGTACTTTCAGTGTTGTAATGACATTGAAATTTACAATGTTCAAAAAGTCTGCTGACATGGGACATTATAGACTTGGGATGTTCCTAGCCAGACTCATGTATAATGCTTAATTGTGCTGATATCTCATACCACTTGGAGCCACAATGTCTCCATTCTACTCTTTGGGACTACATGTGACACCTAGCTAAATCACTCATGTGCAGCTTTCTACAGCGTCATCTGGCAGTGGACAGATGTGTAAGTGTCACTTGGGAAGTGTGAACAGTGTGGAGTGTGCACTTCCATGTCACCTCATTCTTGGTAGTCACACATTGCTGTGACTGAGCTGTAGCAGGTGCCCAGCAGTTCTCCTTGTTGTAGGTTAGGGACACCTGACCGTTTGCTGATTGCAGGGCATTGTGTAGATAGGTAGAGATGGATTCCATGTGGACATCCCATTTGATGACATCAGGCAACTATGATATGCTACAAGGGCCTAGGTTGATAGGCTGATAAAATTTCCTGCTACACACATGTGGCTTGATTTGAAAAAGGTCACACATGCAGCTGGAGCAGCCAGTGGTAATGACACCATTATGTGTAACTGTGCAGAGGTCATGTAGCAATCATGCATGTGCTCATGCCAATTTTGGAGCCAATGTAGTCATCCTTGTAGGTGTTGTGATCTGTACAATTGTGTAATGTGTTGCGTTAGGTTCTTTTTGGCCAGTGTGTTCATGCAATAGCAATTAACCTAGTTCTACTATTCCTGCAGCATCCGGGCAGTGGAGGAGACAGGGCAGTGACCGTTGGGGAAGTAGCTGGCCAGGGTGGTTACTGTCACACCAGTGACACTGATGGAATCAGTGGCATGGTGGATGGTAGGAGTACCCTGGAGGAGCCATCCGGCTCAGCATCTACCACATTAGAGTCGTCCTCCAGTAGCCAATCCCTGGTGGTGGTGGACCAGCCAAAACTTCCATCCACTACATCCATGTCCACCCCCCGTCCATCTCAACCCTTCCTTCTGTTCCCCAACAAGCTGTCCATGCCCACTCCCTCAAGAAGAGGGTAATCTCCTTCTCTCCAGGCACCTCTGCCCCGCCCAGTCTCCTCTGCTGCCCTGAGTGTGGAGGCCATTGACATCCTAAGGCAGACCTCTGTGGGCCATAGTGCAGTGCTGCATGCAATCCAGGTGCAGGGCCCACATCTGACGCAGATGGTCTCATACCTGGAGGGCAATCACTCTGACATGTCTGCCCTACAGAGTTCTTTTCAGGCTCTGACTTCCACACTCATGGCAGTCTGCTACCATTTCCAAGTTTCCATCCCACCTCCTGCTTCCTCCCCATCCACAATTCCTACTCCCATACCTGCCCAAAGCACACGCACACATAAGCATGCATCCATCTCAACATCCCCATGCACAAACACAAACATAAGGAAAAACACAGGCACCCACGCACTCCGAAGGCACTTGCACCCCTCACCACTGCATCCACTGATATGCAGCAAGACACCATACCACCAGACACTACACCCATGCAGCAAGAGACCACACCACCAGACACTATACCCATGCAGCAAGATACCACACCACATGACACTACATTCATGCAGCAAGACGTCAACTCTAGACACTGTCACTACCCACATCACATCACACACCACAACACCACCAGCCACATACACATCCGACATAGCTACAAACCAGACACATTCCACAACCACACATACATCAGACTCAGAGACACATGCATGCACAGCCACACCTCAGACCTCACATCCCTCTACCTCCAAAACCCCACCCCTTGTTTCACCTCCTCCCCCGTCTTCCCAAGAAGTCTACCTTAATGACCTTGACCTTTTACCTGCCACAGCTGCCCACTCCCCTCCCAAACCCAGGTCTGATTTCCCACCCTTACTCCTCCCTCTTACTTCTACCCTTGCAAAAGTCCAAAGTAAAAAGAGAACAGACCCACACCCTCCCAAAACCTAAAAGACCTCTTCCCCCCACCCCAAATCCTCAAAACCAAAAAGAACTGCTGCTCCCCCTCCCTACACCCATAACTACCCTTAAGGGCTATAAAATTCCCCGATTGGTCCGGGCCAGCCCTCCCCATCCCGAGCGCAGCCCTCCCACAGCCCAACCCAGGCCTCGCCATCCCGATACCCACCCTCCCACAGACCAACCCAGCCGTCCCAATCCCAAACCCAGCCCACCGAGTAACATCATTGAGGAGCCTGGCCTGCCCATTAGATGCCCCTTCCTGGGAGGCTTTCCTGGCAGTGTTCTTGTAGGCAAGTTTGTGGCACAGCAGTGTGCTGGACCGCACTAAAGACATTGGACTGGCCATTTACATTTGTTTTACAACCAAACTTTCTTGTCTGTAATAAAGACTTGTTTTTGATGACACTTGTACTTCTAGTGCTACTGATGCTAATTGCTGTCATTGGATATTTTGGGATGTGTGTCTACAGTTGTGTTTGTTTGACCATGATTGCTGGTCCATTTGCAGTGGTAAGTATAGTCAGACCTTGGGACAAGTTATGGAGTTACAGAGGCCGAGAGTCCAGGTTCAATGAATGTATATGTGGGAAGAGTTTCTATTGAGCCAGACATTGCATTGTGTGGTTTCTGCTGTGGTAAGTATTGCAGCTTGCCTTGGCCATTGTCCAGGTATTTGGGCTTGCAGTAACACCTGGGATGTAGAGTGGATATGTGTTTGATGTGTGCCAAGTTGGTTTTTGTTTCTCCACACATGGGGGGTGTTGTATTGTCATGCGTATTTGATACTTTGGATGCACATGTCACCATTTACTTGTGTGTTCTTTCCACATTTTTTTAGTAGATGTCTGCTGCTGTTGCTATGTATTTTTTCAAAGGACTTGCACTTACACAATAGCCACATGTGCATGCCACCTTGTGAGACTATTGTTTATCACTGCTTAACCTCATGCCACAGGTCCTGTGGACATGGAGACTGTGATGCAGATGCAATATGGACTGTGGCCTTGGCCCTTCGCCTGCCATGAGTGCCCTGGTTAGAGTAACCCATTTTTGCAGGGAGTCTTTACATTCTTGTCTTAAAATGTTTGACACCGCGGTCTGTGTGAATTCAATTTCCCTGCCTTTCCTATGTCATGTGGGTGATGTGTGAAGGCCCATTGCAGTGCTTAAGTAGTAGAGGGGTGTTTTATGTTCCTGAGATGTCCATACAGATATCTGTTCGATGTGACAACAGGACCCAACTTATTAGCTATATGTGGTTGTCACAGAAGTTGATTGCTATATCGTTGATGAGGAGGGGCTGTTTTGTGACACTAGTTATTGCACACATCAGTACACAAGCTTTAGAGATGATCGCTAATTCGTCCTCCTTCTGTCATTGCACAACATCAAGGTATGTGATACTAGAAGTTGCATTACACAGACATGTAGCCAGGACTGTTGGATTTGCCAATGGTGGTTAGTAGCATTAGTTATTAGGGATGTCAACTGTGGCATCATTGCATTGTATTATGATACTGCCTCAGTACTACCTTGCCAACACTGGTAATGGAGTATTGCGAGTGTGTTTGCAGTTACATCTGCTGTAGAGGTTCTGCTGCACAGTTGATTTTATATAGTGCTCTGAGTGTGAGGGCAAATTTGGAGAGTCCTATGGGAGCTGTCTTCGCATCAGTTTTTTGGGGCCTGCAGGCAAGGTCAGATTAGGATCACAATTCGGCCCAGGCACTCCCCAAAAAATTGGGCCACATTTCCAAATGGTTAGTATTTTTTGTAGTTTTATTTAGCGTGAACTCAGTCCAAAGTCATTGGAGCAACTACCATGAGCACCAGCTACATTTCAAAAGATCAAATCCATTTTAATTTTAGGTAGGGATATTAAGTGATTTGCCCAGCATCACTGGATGTTGAGCTGATGCCAGAACTTGAACGTACTTTCTCTGTTCCAACATCAGCATCTCTGAGACCATAACGCTACATCCTATGTTTTTTTCCTCTGGGGAAGGTGATTTCCCAGCGAGGCCTATGATAAAACTCCCCCCACCCCTCCATCCTCCCCCCACCCCTCCACCAAGGCCTAAAAGACACTGGGGCCAAGGTGCCAACACCTGGCCGCTAGCAAGTCCACTTCTCTTACTCACCCCTTCTCCATCCCATTATAGACTGAGGGTATGACCTGGATGGGGAGGGGGGGTCCAAAAAGCACAGGGCTGCTGCTGCTGCTGCTACTCCAGGGGGGCTTAGGCAGAATGGCTCACTGGGAGAATGACACTGCTTCTGGGCCGGGTCGGCCACATGAGGGAAGGGTGCCAGAACAACACCTGGCCCCCAGCCTCAGTTTGACTGCATGGCGGGGTAGTTCCCATGATACTGGCGACACTTTACAGTGGTCTGGTGGGTACTGGGGAAGACAGTAAATACTCTGTGGGTCGGTTTACAAAACCCCTAAAAAACCAGCCCACAGATAATCCTGATGCACCAGCGCATCACCCAATGCCTGACTGCCTATCTTCCCAATCTGAACCTGTCTGCAGGTGGTAACCACCAGCAGACCCCCGGCCACTTCAAGCCCTGCTATGCTACTCTCACAACTCACTCTGTCAACTGTCCCTTCATGCCCCCTTACGGCTTCTCATACAATATATATTGGCAAGATTTACCAGCCTGATGACTTGGGAACATGCTGCTCACACCACCCCCCCACTCATACTGAGCAAGCTCCACCCCTGCTTGTCCATGGTGGTGCATCGCTTTGCTGTGAACTGACTGTACAGGGGTAAGTGTTAGACTTACCGCGTCCACGACGGTGTGTATTTTGAACGCCATCAAGTGGATAGAGCAGCAGCAGGACGTGTGCAATGGGCTCCATGGTGGCACAGGGCATGCAGCGCTGTGCACAGGTGGGTATGGCCCCCCTCTCCCTCTTTTTCCGCCAGCTCTGATGAGCCGGTTGGACTGCCACAATTACGTTGTCAGAATGGCGCATCAAAATTTGGAGGTCGGATTGTGAGGCATTCCGCTCTCCGACAGCCTCAATTGATCATTTCCAACACCACCACAGTCGCAATTTCCTGTTGGAGTTGGAGGGACCGCAGCTGTTGGAAAACTTCCTATTCATATGCATTCTAATACAGTGGTCAGGCTGACCACTTCCAACAGTACTGTGGAGGTCCCAAACCACCGTCAGGACCGCGGAAGCCAGTCCGACTGGCATCGTAATGAAGCCCAAAATTCCTAAAATTAATACTTACAAAATTAAGTCAAATATTTACAAATGTCATTATGTAAATTAGAAACCAAAAATTAACAAAATAATTCACTTGCAACACTAATTAAAAGCTACAAGAAGGCATAATAAAATAATCATAAAAATGATTTATATGCCAGGGTAATTAGCAAACATGAGTTGTTTACTTAAGGAAGTTTTCTTGCTAGCTCATCCCCTTTGGTCCCAAATCATACCTTAATGGATGCTGGGAAAAGTTATTTTTTCTGTTTCTTTTCTACTCCATTGCTTTCTGTAGCTCACATTTCCTTCTACAAAAGGCAGCTCCTAGTATCTTCTTCAGAAGAACACGAAGTATGAACAACATGGCACTTCTAGACCAGAGCCTAATGAGCCATTACTCTGCTTCCCCTTGGAGATTTTCAGGTAAAAAGTGACCTAACGTTTCTGCTGCTGTAAAGGAAGGACACCAGCTCCCTGTCCTTTCCAGTTACACAGCTGTCCCAGACACAGGAGCCAGTATTGGTGGGAATGTCTTGGGGTTCCCTACTGTGCCCAAAAATTATCTCTCCCCTTCCTCGCTGTAATCATGCCCAACCACAGGCTTCTCGTCAGTGCTAGTGTCATTTGGTCTGCTCTGGAGAACACATTGGAGGACATCGGAGAACACTGAGGCCTGGCTCAGTGTTCAGAGTGATTTTACTCACACTAGTGTGCTTGGAGAATGGCTCCTGGGAAACAGTGGAATCACCCTGGAGAGCAACTCTAAATATTGCCTTGAATATTGTCACTGAGAGATAACAGTGAGTGCCCCGGTTACTTACCGGTAACCTTCATTACTCCGAGTATAGTCTTCCTCGCCACATGATTAACGAAGTGAGCTTCAGCTCCACACCAGAACCCTCCAAAGCAAAAAAGTTAGCCTCCCATGCCTCCCATCTCTTCCCAATATGGCCGACCCATTTCACCCTTGACCTCTATAAGAGGCGGGCCGGCCCAACCCTTCAGCCTGAAACTACCAAGCATAAACATGAAGCCGATAGCCAGACAGGGAGGGAGGGATGGGAACTCATGTGGCGAGGAAGACTATACTCGGAGTAATGAAGGTTACCGGTAAGTAACCGGGGCATTACCTCCTCGTAAGTCTTCCTCGCCACATGAAAAACGAAGTGAGCACATACCAAAGCCAAGCGGCTTCATGGAAACTCACAAGAAACCAACGGACCAGAAGGGGATGCCAATGAAGCAGGCAAACCCAAAAGACCAGACGAGTGGAAGGACCACCCAAGAGAGAGGCAACCACGAGCAGGAAGAACCAGCCCGGGACAGAGAGACACCGGGAGGGCCGAGAACCCAGAACCCCGGGACACGAAAGGCCGCCAGAAAATCCACCCGAACCAACTACCGAAGGAGGACAGAGAAGGCACGGAACCAGACCGTACGGGGCCAAAAGTAACAACAAACAGGCCCAGAACAGAAAGCAGCAAGCCGGTCTAAACACACCAAGACCGCCCAACGGACAGCCAGAAGCGAGAGGGGAGCAAAAGCCCAGACGCCGGAACCGAAGAGACAGAGGGCAACCCAACCACAGTGACCCAACAAAAACCCACAGCAGTAAGGAGACGCAGTCCGACCGAAACACAGCAACACCGCACGGGGGACCACCAATAGCGAGAGAGTCGAATCTACCCAAGGACCGAATCAGCGGAACCAGACGCAATCAAACAGACTGGTAGGAGCCGCAAGAACGGATCGAGGGGCCAAAAGTAACCCAGCACGCCAACCGAACAACAAAAAAAAGAAGGTCACCAAAACCCCACCAGCAAGGAGATAAACAGGTGGGACACGGACCCCAGTCGCACAAAGGACCCCCCGGAAGGGAGCGCGACACAAATAAGAGAACCCAGGCAGGCACAAGGCAAAACAGACCCAGGAAGCCGCAGGAACGACCCGGCCCCCAAGAGAACCCAACCGGCCAACAGCGAAAAGCGAAAAGGCCAGAAGGCCGCCCACGGAGCCCGAAGAGCGGAAGGGACCAGGCCCAGGGCCAAGCCACCAGAGAGGAAGCGAATGCCCACCAGGGGCCACCATGCACAAGAAGCAAATAGAACCAGGTAGGGAGGGGAACGCAGCACGGAGGAGCGAGAGCGCCCCGCTCAGGGGCCAAGCAAATCGTACCAGGAACGTTCCACATGTAGTAAGCGAGCCGCCGAAGCGAGCACCCAGGAGGCCACACAGTCAGCCAACAACCAGGCCTGACCCAGCCAAACAACGAAGAGCCGACAGGAACAGGAGCGGACAGGGAGGTAAGGCCACAGGCAGAAACACACCAAAGGCGAGAAGGACAGAAGAGCTGGGCGAAACGAGCCCGAGCAATGTCAACACCTCCAGGGAGCAAACCCGAGCCAGCCGGCCCCAGTACCCCAAAACCAGGGACAAAGAAGAAAAAGATGCAAATTCTGCACAGGAATCGCAGGGACCCGCCCGGGGAAGGAGAACCGGGAAATCCCAGCATCCCCGGACAAATAAAAGCACCTTACGAACATAAACCAACGTGGGAAATGCGAAAGAAGTGGCAGGAGACAAACCCAACGTCCTGTGCAAGCCTGTGCCCCCAGAAGTACAATACTCACCATAGAGCCATAGCTCCATGGCCCAACACCCGCATAACGGGCATCATGGAGCTGAATAACAGAAGGTTATTGACACCCAACTCAATGGCACTCAATTCATCGATCACAGAAGAAAGAAAGGTTGAGTGAACCCACCAGGATCTGAACCTGTGACCACGAGGACAAACACAGGCACCGGGAGTGGACGCAGCAGTCCACTAAGCCACCAGACCCCAAGTAAACAAGAGAGAAGCACCCAGGTGAGCACTACCAACAGGTCAAATGCCCCGTCCAGGCTAGACAAGCCCAGACCCCCGTAAGCAAAGGGACCAGAGGAAAACGCCAAACCGGGAGCCCGGACGAGAAGGCAGAAAGAGCCACCACCTGGGACTCAAACCGAAACCGGAACAAAAGTGACCCAGTCAAGGACAGCACAACTGTGCCAAAAAGCCAAAGGGGCCAAACCAGTAACCCCCCGGAGAACGAGGCAGGCGGAAAAAAAAACGCCCAGAACAGAAACAAGAAGCCCCCGCAGGGCAGGGGCAAACCCCAGACAAGCCAAGGAACGGCCAACAGAGCCCAGACGAGAAACCCGCCAGCAGGGGGACCAATCGACCCTGCATCGACTGGGAACCCAAGCACGGCCCCCAGCCCCACAGGCCGGAAAGGCCGCAACCACCCGGCAGGGTGACACAGAAAAGGAAGACCGCAGGCCACACCTGCAGACAGGGCGGCAAGGGAGCTGTGTGCCCGACCCGTTACCAAAAGGAAGGGGAAGAGAACGGACACCACCAACACAGACCGGACCGAAACCATGGAGACATACCCACCGGCAGAACGGAACCAAGAGCGGGACAAGGGAAAGTACACTCAAAGGAACAGGTGAAGACAAGTACGAACCAGAACCCAGGACGGGCCAGAAGCACTCGAGAACTCCGGATGGCACGAGCCCCCAAGAGAAGGACAATGCAAAGCATCGCCCGCCAACTAGGCCCAAGAACACCCGACACACACTCCGAGGAGGACCCTGACCCCAACCCAAAGACAGGGGGCCAGAGGAAAAACCAAGGAGTACCGCCAGGAACAGGAATAGCCCCAAGACCCCACCCGAACAGTCCCCCCCGGAGAAGAACCAGGGAGACCGCAAAGACCGACAAAGGAGTGGAGCGGCAGTAGGCGGGACCCACAGAACCGCCACAGGGGCCACCCAGGATGGAAGGAGAGGCCACAAACGGCCCCCAACAGAGCACCGTAGGCCAGGAGCCAAGGAGAAGCATGAAACGGGCCAGAGGCATAGCAGCCGCACGTAGAGCCAAGAAGCCGGACGACAAAGGCCCGGACAGGAGAGGGCAAGTCCAAAGGAGCAGAAGCAGAAGCAAAAGCCCACTCGGAGAACACAGATGCAGCCCAGAGAAGGACGGACAGGTGCCAATAGCAGCCTGCCCCATCAGACTTGCAGCCGCCAACAGCCCCCGGAACCCCCAGGTGGACGCCCAATCAGGGACCAACCAGGCCAGACCCCGCACCCCATTGGAGAGCAGGCGGGAACAGGAGCATACAGGACGGAAGGACCGCAGGCCCCAAAGCCCGGAAGGGAAGAAAGAGCCCTGGACAAACCCAGCAAGAAAATGAAGCCACGGCTCCGCGATATACCCCAAACGTCAGGAAAACACCAGGACATGAACACACAAACCATAGGGCAAATGGCCGAATCAATGGTCCCACCAGAGCGAACCAAGATGGCAAAATATACAGCGCTGCCAAACAGTGCGTCTCACTACCCCATGGAACCCTCCTCGGCAACTCCAGAATAAAGAAAACAAGAGAAAACACCCGGAAGGGCCCAAATCTGTGACATGCAGCGCACTTGACCGTGAACGCACGGCTCCTGGATGCTGCTACAAAAATCACTAATCCGCAATAAACAAAAGTCCAAAAAGACCAGCCGGAAAGAAATACAAGATGTATGCCACAAATGAAGTATGTAGCGGACCACCTCAGAATCACAGGATGTCGAGCGTCGTTGCCGAGACATGAACCGGGTTCCCCCAGCCACCAGGGTGACCGCTCTAGCCTAAAGGCCACATCCTCTCTCCTCCCCATGTACACAACGTGATGAGAAGCAGGTCCGGCAACACAAGTTGAAAAGGGGGAAACCAATGTATCCCAGAAAAATCAAAATATAGAAATACAGAAGCATCACACTCACCCAGAGTACGAAGATCCCGTATAACAGCACTGGGGCACCACGACCCCACAAAACAACGACGTGTCAGAGTCAGAAAACTGACAGCAGCACTCCCTGCCCTCTGAAACCCAGGATCACAGTTCAGCTGCGAGAGAATAACGCAGCACGCATGCATGTGTGCCAGACACCACAAACAACCTATACACAACGGAAGTAAGGGAGAGAAACACAACACACAATGTACGGAAAAGAAGCAGAAAGAATCCCACTGAGGACAGATGCCACCGCAAAGGACACCATCAAATTACAAGCCTCACGCCTTCGGCCTGAGGAACGGGCAGGGAACGACTGAGGCAACGGCCGCAGCGCGCGGCTTCAGGCTGAAAGCAGCTGTGCGCGGCTCCCGTCAACTCGCGTGCCTACCCCTGGGGGAAGCTGCCTGGAACCAACCCCCCGAAGCGGACCATCCTGGCAAGGCCCCATGAGTCCGACTCCACATCTAGGAGCCGGAAATGCGATACGGGCCAAATCGCCCAGCCGAGGCCGCCAGAGGCAGCAAAGCCCTCGCAGCAGACTGCGCCCCGCGAGCCCCTCAGGACAGGAACAAAATTAGGCAGCAGTGAGGCCCCCTGGGGGCCCCGAAAAACCAAAGAAAGCGCTAGCACCCACCTGGATGCTCTTTGCCAACAGAGACAAGTCGCTCTGACACATTTGGTATGCAGCATGGCTTATTCAGCGCCTTGCGAGGGGTTGTAAGCGCTATACATGCATTTACAAGACTAAGGGAGACAAGAGAGCTAAACCTCCGTGTGACACAGATCCCTCTCCGGTTAACCACGAGGCGGAGGCACGCCCGGGGAACGCATAACCGACCGCCGGGCGCCCCCACCTCACACACAAGCCCCAAGCTGACCCTAGCAATGGGAGACCCGGGGACGTCAGAGTGTCACCCACAGAAGGAGCGCCCCCACGGGGGCAGGGGGGGACCCGGGCACAAGGATAACCATCACAACATTGTGCCCACACGGACAAGGGGAGAGGAAAAACAAGGCCGCCAGGAAGAGCCCCAGACCTCCTCGTCCGTCCACCTGTACACCCTTGGCTCTCTAAAGCAGAGCCTAACCGGCCCACACCTGACACCGGGGGAAGGAAGGTGGATGGTCCCAGAGTCCTAGGGCCCGCTAGAGCAGGGCCACCAACCAGGGACCCCAGTTCCAGCTACAGCAGGAACCACTTACCTTAAACACGCTCTGGAGAATCTGCAGCGCAGAACCAAAAAAACAGGCTGAAGGGTTGGGCTGGCCCGCCTCTTATAGAGGTCAAGGGTGAAATGGGTCGGCCATATTGGGAAGGGATGGGAGGCATGGGAGGCTAACTTTTTTGCTTTGGAGGGTTCTGGTGTGGAGCTGAAGCTCACTTCGTTAATCATGTGGCAAGGAAGACTTACGAGGAGGTAATGCTCTTATCTGCTGTCCGCGACTGCCTTCAGAGTTTGTCGGCTCCCTCTGTATAACCCTGTATACCTCTCATCACTGGCCTCACTGTATCTGGGATAGGTCATCTGTCACTGTGCTTGGCCCTGGAGAGCTGGGGCCAGGTGTGCTGTTTAAATTTGCAGAGGAATGTGCCTTGGAGTGGGTCTTTGAGGAGGAACTGTGTCTCTTCTCTGAAGATATAATTCTTCTTGAGCATCAGCTCTCCTGTGGGTGGTAGCAGGGCAGCTGAAGCATACTACTTCAAATAGGAGGTGAGTATATTAAGTAAATTGTTTAATTGTTTTTTCAGTTTGCTCAGTTCACTGATAAAAGTTTATTTTGACAATGTCTCTTCACTTTCCCCTTGGAAATGCCTCTTATCATGATTATCAAAAAGCTAAGGAATCATACTAATACTCGAAAATACAACAGCCCCCACAAGAAGTAAGGGGGGGTGAAGAAAATCCCTGCATGTCGGATCTCTAATCCTCTCAAACCAGAAGAGAACATTTCATGTTGTTTCCCCTATGGAAATACCTGAAAGGGGACTGGCTATGGAAGCACAGCAATCTTTTGCTTCCATCAGAGCTTCTCTTAATGGAAAAATATGAATTGGGAAGTCTCTGACTCTGATGGATTACACACTTCTTGACATTGCGATTCTTGACATCGCGATTGGAAATTTAACTCTTATAACATCAAAAAGAAAAGTAAAAAGAGATATTAGAACCATTTTTATAGTACACCAAGCAATGACAATCTTGATGAGCTTTCCAATACTCCTGATTTTCCTTTGAATGTCTCTTCACATCCCACAGGAGATTATGTGCAGTTTTCGGAAGCTTTACAGATTTTACAGAGAATCCTGGAATCTATTTTATCGCTATTAGGGAAGACAACAATAAATTCAGATCATTCTCTCAAAATGTTATCCTCTATAATAAAATCTCTTTGCATTAACAGTGTTAGCCTGAGCAGTCTTTTAATCCAAACCGAGCTCCAAAAAGTGAAAACTAACGCCTGTATTTCAATAGGCACTTGATCATTGCCTGTTACGCCTACTGTTCTTACTAAAAGAAGTATGGGAACTCAATCTGGGAAGTCACATGCAAATGTGAGTAAACCCTCAATAATGCTTGATTCGGAGGAAGTTCTTAAAAAACTTTTTTTCAGAGGATTTGATAAAACCGAAGATACCTGTAAATACTCAATTCAGTTCTGATGTTCCATATTTTCCAATTTTCACTAAGACGAAAAAAGTGTGTCATTATATTGAAGTTCTGGAGGAATCCCAGGGGGTGGAAAAGCAAATTCCAAAGGAAAATGCACTAGGAACAAAGGGAAATGGAATAAACGCAGAATCACAAGAAAATGTTCCTGGCACATTAGATTTAATCTGAACTCAGTAGAAAATAAATTAGTAGTTTGATTGATCGAGGCTCAACTGAAGTTGTGCAGACAAATATTCTGGAAATTCCACAGACTTTACAATCTAATAATGCTCTATTTATGTTGGCTTAAGAAAACCATCTTTATGGCCCTAATCCTTTAGCATTGAAGTTTACAACCCAAAATACAGTTGACCAAATTCTTCCCTCTTCATCGGAGGATATTTCAGCAAATAATTTAGGAAGTCCATCAGTTTCCTATTTGCAAAAAATGTTCTTGTATTATCACACCAGTTATTGGAATTACTGATATCTTTTGCATGGATTGTAGCCCACTTAACCACCAACAAAATCTTATGGCTACTGCACTTTTATTCAGAGTTACAAACACTTTCCTTGGCTGAAATTAAGTTAGTTTTCTTTCCCACAAAAATCCGACCCTTCTGTCGTAAGAGTTGAATTTTAGCCAATGTTAGTTCCATCAATAATTTTTAAAGACACTGATCTATTATGCAAGTCGGGGTTTTACATTTCTCCTATCGAACAAACTTCTGAGAAAGTAGAGTCAAGTAGTTCCAATGCAATGGATATATACATTCCAGCTCACAGTTTTCTCCCACCTTATGAGTCATTTAACTCTTCGGTCATCCACATTGATGCTGATGGCAGAATAGTTAATACTAGTGAACACATAGGGCAGGAATCCCTCAATACTGATGAGTCATCTTGGGCCCGGCTATCTGGAAAGCTAAATGCTAAAAAAATAAACAGGGTTTCTAAGTTACCCTTTCAACAAGAATTTCCAGCTCCTATCTTGGAATTTAGCAGGCTTGCATGGTGAAAAAAACAATTTTCTAGTGAGTTTGAAAGCATTTATCATTTATCTCCTGGGGACCTGGTCTATAAATAAATTAGAACCTTGGCAATTACTATGTAATCTATAGTGTTGCGCTTTGCTCCAGTAAAGACCACGCATAGAGATTAGCCATAATACTATCTACAATGTACACATGGAACTTTGGGGCCTATTACGATGGCGGTCGGGAAACCTCCCCGACCGCCATGGTAGCGGGAAAAGACTGCCCGCATGTACCGCGACATCACCGTCGGTCGCATTACGATGACCCGCTGTCGAAATCCGACCGCGGCGGTCTGATCGCGGGCATTAACATTGCGGCGGTTGCTGCTGCCTGCAGCACCGCCGCGATGCCGAAATGAGCATGTCCTGCATTTCCCTGCACACAGTGCCTGCCACCTGGTACAAGGAAATGTAGGGGGGGCCCATGGGTACTCCCCCAGTGCACCCACAACCCCCCCAACACATTGGGGGCCCGCAACGGGCCCCCGGAAGACAATCACCGCATGCCTTTCAATGGCGGTCTGACCGCTGAGGAAAGGCTGGCTACCACCGGCATCATAATCCTGCCGGCAGAGCCTGCTCTGCACCGCCACCATTATCCCGGTCCTGCTCCGTCCGCCAGGCAGGAGTGCGGATGGCAACCGGCGGTAAAGCGGCGGTCGGAATTTCCTACCGCCGCGGTCACCACCGCCATCCTAATATGACCGGCGGTTTTCCAGGTTGCGATGGCGGGCGGATGTCCACCGCCGGTATGGCAGGCACCACCGCCGGCCCGGCGGTGGACATCCGACCGCCATCGTAATAGACCCCTTTGTATCTCCAGTAGGTCCGAGCATTTATATACAATGTATAAAAATCAAAATGCTGGATCCGAACCTTTACAACAAAAAATCACTTGTATTATTTCATCTTTATGTACCCCCTGTAAGGAAAACAACACAATTTTGATCAGTTCTTTCAATTTCCTTGAAAGTGCAGTTGAAATATTTTAATTTTCAGTTTCTAATAGTGGGATACTTTAATGCTAAAATATCTAATGTTCTCCTGAGAGTTTCCAGAAACAAAGAGATGGAAGATGCTTGGGATATTCCAGATTCTTTATTGCTAAATAATTTCTCAAATGACACTAGCAGTAGATAGTGGCTTGAATTTCTAAAAATATTTAGAGGAATCGTACTCATTGGAAAAATTGCATCTGACATTCCGGCAATACCCACAGGAACTGGCAGAACAGGATCTTCAACAATTGAGTATATAATTTCTAGTTGTGATCTATTGGGTCAAACGTCTGAATTGAGCATGGTTGATCAAAACTATAGTGAGCATACAATCTTGAAAGTTTTGATCCAGCTTCTGCTTCACTTCACCTCGGGATGGTCTTTGGAGTGTGGTAATGGCCAAGTTGACGTCTAAGCCTGTTCAGCCTGTTCAACGAAAAAATGTTAGGAGGTTTGGTGCTAGGTAATGTCAAGGAACTTAATAAAAGTACAGAGTTTGAAAAATCCTTTACTAGGGTCAAAGAGGAGATGCCTCTATGCAATTAAAAAAACATAAACAGGAATAGACCATAGTAGAAAAGATACCAAAGACATAAAGTTATTCAAAGAAATGAATAAACTAACAAGGAAACAGTTTCTGTATCATTCCGAACTGGAACTGCGGCATAAAGCAATTTAGGCTTTAAGGGAAGAAAAGAAAAGACACTGGGGCCGATTCCGATTCGGGCCGGAAAACGTACCGACCGACTCGGTCCGGGAATAAAGTCCGACCGACACGTACCGGCGCTGCCCGACCTGGGTAGTACGATGAAATGCATGTGAAACACGACCGACTCGTACGGAACACAAGCCGAACGACCGAACAGGACGGAAACAAGCTATCCGGCCGGAAAACCACGCGAATCGAACCGACCTACACGCACCAGGAAGGAACCCGAACGAAACGTACACGCGAACTCCGAGCCGCGTAGTACGATGCAATGCGTGGAAAACCAGACCGAGTCACACAGAGACCAAGCCGCACGACCGACACGCATACAAAACCCAGCCGAAGCAACCCAACACACCGCGACCGACGCATACGCCGCACAATAAACATAGCAGAAACACAGCGTGAACGACTCGGAGAAGCTGGCATGAGACAACTGCAGCGTCCTACTCGGTCAGAAGAACGTCTCCTACATGCACAAAAAAACCAAATGGAAAAATACAAAAAAAAGGGCCAAACAAGCAATGACAAAGTCAATAAATACAGGGGAAAAAAAACAGGGAACAAGGACACACCCCCAACTCCACCTATATAAAGGCCACAAATCCCTACCATGATCCTTTGCAAATTCAACTGACCTGCCAGCACAGAACACAGCAACCAGAGACACACTCACAGCTCATCCATCACACAAGCCACACACCATTAGCACCTCAACAAATAGCACCCTCACATACACCCAGCAAAACCTTCACACACACACCCCCACTTGCACACACACACACATCAATCACCACCACCACCCATCACCATGCCCCCAAAGAAGAATCATAAGTTCCTAGACAGTGAATTGGAAGTCCTGGTAGATGAGATCCTCAGGGTAGAGCCACACTTGTTTGGCACATTGGTCCAACAGACCCCCATGTCGCAGAAAACCAAGATGTGGGAGAGGATCGTCGACAGGGTCAATGCACAATCACCATGTTTGCGCACAAAGGAAGACATCCAGAACAGGTGGTATGATGTGCGCAGGAGGGTCAGGGACCTACTAAAGAAGGATTACATTGTGAGCCAGCGCACCGGCAGTGGCCCTCCTGCCAAACCACTATACCTCAGGCCCTGGGAGGAGAAGGTGCGGGCCATCCTACCACCAGTGAGCATATATGGACTAACAAACATCCCAGAGCCTGGTGAGTACACAACTAATATACACAATATTGTGTGGCAATACACACACATCACTGTCAAGGGGATAGTCAAACCATGCACCCTTAGCAAATCCACAGCAACCAGAAGATAATCATACCAAGATGACTATGTTAGTCAGAGAAACACAATACCTGCCATCTCATAGTGATATGTAACAGTGTCATGACAGGTACAAACATAACAATAAATAGAGCAAGCCAGTGGCACAAATATAACAAACAAACAGACACATATGTTGCCACCACCAGAACACCACCTCACAGGGAAGCTCACTGAAAGGAAGGAATTCTTGGTATGCTGGTGAAGTCAGTGTAGGCAATAGCATGATGGGAGTTGTAGTCACAGATATTGGTCAGCCTCATAATTGGCCCATCAACACCACTCTCAACCATGCACACATCACAGGGAGTAGAAAAGGACTGACAAGATGGCTGACACTGGATACTGCTGTGGGGAGCACAAGGCCCTGCTGGGAACTGGCCACCAACAAACAACAGCAACACACTGTCAGCCATCTTGCCATTGCTGTCACACTCACACACAGTGAAGTCCACTCAAAAGGAAGGAAGTATGGGCATGCTGGGAAGGGGGGCGTAGGCAATAGCATGATGGGAGTTGTAGTCACAGATATTGCTCAGCCTCACAATTGGCCCATCAACACCACTCTGAACCATGCTCACATCACAGGGAGTGGGAAAGGACTGACAAGATGGCGGACACTGGGGACTGCTGTGGGGAGCACAAGGCCCTGCTGGGAACTGTGCACCAACCAACAGCAGGACACCACTGACTGACATCCTGAAAGCCAAATTGCACCCCCTGCAATGGAAGCACGTTCCATGGTGGGATATCTGGCTGGGTGGGAAGGATGACTGACAGCTCTGACCATAGTTACAAGCAGCTCATCCCACATACCCCCTTAACACAAACTCCACACAACTCACCTGGGAGAATGCAATGCCTCACACTGTAATTTAACATCCCACAAAGAACTACCACACTGGGTTATGCTGTGTGAAGCACAGAGACACTTTTGGGACTTGTAGGCAAACAAACGCCAGGACAACACTGTCAGCCATCCTGCCAGCACAGGCATACTACCCCACAGGGAAGCAGAGTCAAAAGGAAGGAAGTATGGGCATGCTGGGAAGGGGGGTGTAGGCAATAGCATGATGGGAGTGGTAGTCACAGCTCAACATCCCCCACCCACATGGCCCAGCAAGCCAGCACTGAAGCATGCACACTTCACAGGGAGTGAAAAGCCACTTCAAAGATGTCTGACACTGGCCTCAGCTGTGAGGAGCCCAAGGCCATGCTGGGAACTGTGCACCAACAAACAACAGGACCACACTGTCAGCCATCTTGCCATTGCTGTCACACACACACACAGTGAAGTCCACTCAAAAGGAAGGAAGAATGGGCATGCTGGGAAGGGGGTGTAGGCAATAGTATGATGGGAGTTGTAGTCACAGACATTGGTCACCCTCACAATTGGCCCATCAACACCACTCTGAACCATGCTCACATCACAGGGAGTGGAAAACTACTGACAAGATGGCTGAAACTGGGTACTGCTGTAGGGAGCACAAGGCCCTGCTGGGAACTGGGCACCAACAAACAACAGGACCACACTGTCAGCCATCTTGCCATTGCTGTCACACTCACACACAGTGAACTCCACTCAAAAGGAAGGAAGTATGGGCATGCTGGGAAGGGGGTGTAGGCAATAGCATGATGGGAGTTGTAGTCACAGACATTGGTCACCCTCACAATTGGCCCATCAACACCACTCTGAACCATGCTCACATCACAGGGAGTGGAAAACAACTGACAAGATGGCGGACACTGGGGACTGCTGTGGGAGCACAAGGCCCTGCTGGGAACTGTGCACCAAACGACAGCAGGACACCACTGACTGACATCCTGAAAGCCAAATTGCACTCCCTGCAATGGAAGCACGTTCCATGGTGGGATATCTGGCTGGGTGGGAAGGATGACTGACAGCTCTGACCATAGTTACAAGTAGCTTCTCCCACACACCCCCTTAACACAAACTCCACACAACTCACCTGGGAGAATGCAATGCCTCACACTTCAATTTAATATCCCACAAAGAACCACCACACTGGGTTATGCTGTGTGAAGCACAGGGACACTTTTGGGACTTGTAGCCAAACAAATGCCAGGACAACACCGTCAGCCATCCTGGCAGTACAGGCACACTACCCCACAGGGAAGCAGAGTCAAAAGGAAGGAAGTATGGGCATGCTGGGAAGGGGGTGTAAGCAATAGCATGATGGGAGTTGTAGTCACAGATATTGCTCACCCTCACAATTGGCCCATCAACACCACTCTGAACAATGCTCACATCACAGGGAGTGGAAACCAACTGACAAGATGGCTGACAATGGTGCTCTGTTGTGGGGAGTACCAGGCCCTGCTGGGACCTGGGCACCAACCAACAGCAGGACACCACTGACTGACATCCTGAGAGTCAACCTGAACCCACTGCAAGGGTGGCATGCTTCATGGTGGGATAACTTGGCTGGGTGGAGAAGGAGGGCCAGATGTCCACCAAATACAACCAATGCTGGCCATGCACACACCTCTACATTCACACTTAAATGCCTCAGGTTTGCAGGACAATGTGCTACACCAATATCAACCTCTTACTGTGACAACTTAGGTCAAAGCAATGTACAGGGCCGCATCCAGAGGTACAGACACAACTGTCAGGTGTGTGAACCATTGATGCCTGTAGAAACATAACATACATTGTGTGTCTCTTCCAAAAACAGGTGATGATGGGGACACAGCAGCAGACGATGAGGAGTCCCAGTCCCAGGCTCCGGGGGACACTGAGCTCACTGGTGTGGAACAGCCTCCGCCCTCCTCGGATGGCGAAGACCTACCTGGCACCTCCGGTGTGAGTCGTCATGCAGCACCAGCAGGACCAACATCTGCACCCCCTGCACCCACTCCTCCAACAACTGCTAACACACAGACCACCCCCGCCGACACGGACAGACCAAGGACCACCAATGACAGCAGCACAGGGACCCTGGCCCAACGTCGAGCTACGGACAACGACCACAGTAACAACCCCCAAGGGGGCCTAGGGACACCTGTGCGTGCCACCGCAGGTCCCGCACGTGTCGCCAGGGGTGGTGGGAGGGGTGGTAGACATAGGTCGCTGTTTGCAGAGGGGTCTGGACTGCATGATGACCCACAACTGGTACGCATTGCTGATGCGTACCAGAATAGCACCGGAGAGGTCACCCAGGTAGTGGGGATCCTCAAGGACATTCAACAGCAGCAGGCTGCCCATCATGCCCGCTTGGACTCACACATGTCCCGTGTGGAGACACACATGGCCCGTGTGGAGACACACATGTCTGGCATGGAGTCCAAGTGGGACACATTGCAAGAACTGACAGCAGTGCATAGGGACATATTGACATGCCTCCGCCAGATTAGCACCAACATGGCCACACCTCCCAGTGTGCCCACAACATCTGGTGCTGCAACACCTGCAACTGCCACAGGGAGGGAGGAGGACTCTGTCGGAGAGTCCCCTGCACCGCAGCAGCCTGCACGTGAGGGTCCCCCCCAAAGAAGAGGGGTCGTCCGAGGAAGGAAAACTGAGAGGTCGATGGCCATGTACATCCCCCAGGAAGCCAACACCTGTTCTGGAAATTCTCCTTTGTGTGCAAACTGTTCACCCTGTCGAATGCAACACAACTCACCCACATGACATGGGGAGTTCAAGTTGGACCAATGTATCAGATCACTGTTGACTTTACCCTGGACATTTCTGCTACCAAGACTTCCAACTCACCTGGGAACTTTGGATCACAATCCCAATGTACATCACCCACCATCCTGTGCACTAACCTCACACATGTATGTAATAAACTCACCAATACACCATACTTGCCTCTGTTGTGATTCCAACGTTGTTATCGTCACGGAGATGATGATCTGCTAAATGACACCGTGCATGCTAACTGCCACAGCAAGTTCAACACCATCATGTGACTCATGGTGACGTGACACATATGAGGGAGACACACCACTAGGGCTACACAACACATAGACACCAGGGCCATCGGACTCATCGCCTACACTGATGTTGCCAGGAAATATTGTGGAATGCACAGACACCACACCTATTCAGAGTCTGTGTTAAGTAGCCCACAGGTGCAGTAAGCAAATGTCAGTCAGAAGTGTGACCACAGACAACGCACATCCCAAAGTGAAGCACAGGTTTATTACACATTTGCAACATGTTGTTTCCACTACAGATGCAAGGTAATCCCACGTGGCAGTGGCCACACAGCCAACAAGTGTAGAAGAAAGAAAGTCCAGGGGTGTGGGGCACATCACCTGTAGGGGAACGACTGCTTCCACCCTGGAAGTTGAATCATGGTATCGGGGTATCCGAGTTGACCAAACAACTCTGAGAGCGCCCTGTGAAGGACAGACATGACACACAGTCAAAAGCACTGAAGAACAGGACAGAACTGCAATACTCATGCCCAATACATGTCACAAGATACCTACACAAAACCAAGTTAGCATGTCAACACTGTTGGGGAGTACAGACTACCTGTAAGGACACATCGCTGCACGCATCCAGTCAAGTAGCACATGGCCACACTAAAACAGCAACAGAGCACCACCAACACATATCATGCAAACTCAAATCATTGACATGACATCACTGGATACTCACATTCAGCTGAAGAAGCTGGTGATGAGCTGTGTGCGGACATCACCATCATAGTCATCATCATCATCACTGGCACCGTGGCCCAGGCCAGGATCCTCCACAGGTGGCGGATGTTGGTCATCGTCATCCAGGATGAGAGGCAATTCCTTCCGCACTGCCAGGTTGTGTAGCATGCAGCAGACTATGACAATCTTGCACACCTTTGCTGGGGCATATGGGAGGGCCCCTCCTGTCTTGTCCAGGCAGCGGAAGCGGCTCTTCAGGAGACCAAATGTCCGCTCGATCACTCTCCTGGTCCGACCATGTGCCTCATTGTAGCGCATCTGGGCTGGTGTCACAGGGTTCCTGAGGGGTGTCAGCAACCACGGCATGTTGGGGTATCCGGAGTCACCTACAGACAGACAATTGCACATTAGCTGAGTTGGAAAAGAGTGCGGAACACAACATAGCAGAACACACACAATGGTACAAAGTCAGTACACACCGACAAGCCAGGCACGCTGGTTCCACATCTGTGACATCATCCTCGGGATGTGACTACTCCTCATCACGAAGGCATCGTGTGCCGAACCAGGGAAACGGGCACACACATTTGAGATGCTCATATCTGCAAGACATACCACCAGAGCATTGATCGAGTGATAATGTTTACGGTTCCTGTATGCCTGCTCATGTGCCTGTGGTGGTACCAAAGCCACATGTGTCCCATCAATGGAGCCAATGACATGTGGCATCCTCCCCAGGGCATAGAAGTCACTCTTGACGTCAGTCAGTTGGTGACGTTTAGGGAAATAGATGTACTGGTTCAGACATCTCAACATTGCCTCCAAAATGTCGCGTAGCACACGGCTGAACATAGTCTGTGACATCCCACCAGCAGTCGCCACAGTGTGTTGAAAGGTACCAGTGGCAAAGAAGTGTAGGGCTGCCATCACCTTCACCTTGGGGGTCAGCGCTGTAGGGTATGGCCGGCCAGGTTGCAAATGTGGGGCCAACCGCCCCGCCAATTCCTCAATCAGTGGCCTGTTGAAGCGGTACCGTCGGATGCAGTCACGTTCAACCATGGTTGCAAGGTCAAGGAATGGTCTATGGACAGCTGGTGCCCTGCAGTGCATAGGTGAACAAAGAAAGATTGTCAGTCACCCCACATATGTGGCATTGACCATACTCAATATCACATGATACATCATTACGAGACACAAGTACTTGATGTGTGTGCCGTTCTGTATGGACATATATGGCACCTACATGGCCATCATCTAACATCTCAGTTCAACATGTGTTGACAACAAGTTCCAGGTTGTGCTATGGGAAATCATTAGGCTGTGTCACAGTACCCATGTACTGCTGTCACGTTCCAAACACACACCACAGTGACATGTGAGGACAGATGTGCCCCAGGCATCACAGCTCATTGACAGGTAGATTCCCAGGGACCCTGTATTGCCACATGGACACTGGCATGACATGGTGCATCATGATTACACCACAGCAAAACAACCATGACCCCCACAGGTAGTGCTCCCTGTTGCCTCGGCAGGACAGACATGGACGTCTGTGACACACACACGCACAACATCAAAGGCCATGCACAAACAACGTGGATGTGGAGACTGTCTCCCATTGTGCACATGGAATCAGAGACATTGTATACACAACATGCACACAGACTGTGGAGGGCCATCACTATTGTGGCAATGGGTCACCCTGTGACGTACATACCGTCCCACATGGGTCTCAGGGGGTATGTGACATGACATACACAACCGTGAAATGTGACCATGCCACATGCTCTGAAATGAACAGTTGCACATCACAGTGGTCATGTGCACAACACACAAAGGAACCTGTCCCCATTAACACGTGCACAGCCTGGGAGTGGCTGCCCCCAAGTGCCACCCCAAAATCCACATGTTGACCCCCATACACAGAAAAGGTAATGCAGCCTTACATGCCTTAGGATACAGTGTGGACAGGCTGTGGTGGTGTAGGTGTGCCCCTGAGTCCCTGGCAAGTATATGTTACTGGCATACGTTCACCAGTGACAAGCATGGTGACATATGCGAGAGACCTGTACAGGGAAGCGTCGTACATCAATGGACCGATCGGTGTGCACGCACTGGCCATTGAATCTGACATGTGCGGGTACGCGTTGTACATCAATGGACCGATCGGTGTGCACGCACTGACCATTGAATCTGACATGTGTGGGTACGCGTTGTACAGCAATGGACCGATCGGTGTGCACGCACTGGCCATTGAATCTGACATGTGCGGGTACGCGTTGTACATCAATGGACCGATCGGTGTGCACGCACTGGCCATTGAATCTGACATGTTCGGGTATGCGTTGTAAACGGAATACGCGTTGTACAGCTATGGACCGATCGGTGCGCACGCATTGGCTATGGCCTGGCATGGCAATGGACGCGTTTTCAAATGTTTAACGAGTCTGATGCTGTGAATTCAGTTGGCCACCCACAACAATGTTGCAAAATCATGGGTGTCATGAAGTTGAACTTTTGAAGGATGCTGTGGGCGTGTGTAAGTGGTGCAATTCCATGGATTGGCCAGATTCAGAAGATGCAAATGACTTGGACCTATCACTTTGGACACATGGGACAGTATCTGCCTCTGCAGCACACATATAATGCTGGCTGTTCCCCTGAGAGCTCACTTGCCTGCACTACATGCTCCAGGACGACATCTGCCACCACCACTGCTGCTGTCTCTGCACCCTCTGGAACCTGCAATGGCACGTACTGTGGAGAGAGCCCCAGCCTTCAGCACTGAGGAGAACCAGGCCCTGCTGGACAGACTCCTTCCACAGTACAGCAAGCTGTATGGGAAAGCAGGGGAGCAGGTGAGTGTGCTGTCCACTGCCTTACAAATGTGCATGTTGTCTGACTAGCCAGACTTACAGTCTGCACGCCACTGGCTAGCAGGCTCACTGAGTAGTTGTCACCCCCCAAAGTGTGTAGTTGCAAGCACTGAACAGGTATAGTGCAGTAACAGTGCATTTAAACAAGGTTTGACTTCCCAGGCAATGATACCATGTAGTAACTGCTGGCAAACTGCTCATAGCCATCCTTGCACTGCCCGTGTACATCATGTGCCCCTGTGATTGAGACATGTATATCCAACTGTGTGATGCACGGATTTGTTGCATGTGTAGTAATGGCCTTTACACTTTGTCATCCTCACAGGTTGATGCCCACCAGAAGCAGGAAATATGGCTGGACATCGCCCGGGCAGTAAGGTCTGTGGGGGTCTACAAGCGCCGGATCCGCAACTGCCAGAAGAGGTGGCAGGACCTTCGGGCTGGACCCGGAGGATCGCAAGGGTCCAGCTGAAGCTGTCGCCTCCTCACAGGAGGGACGGACCCCGGACCCTGACCCCCCACATGCTCAGGATCCTGGCGGTGGTCTTCCCTGATCTGGATGGGCAGCTGAAGGGCAGACAGCAGCAAGGAGGGGGTGAGTCCATGACTGCACTGTGAGCTTTGTCTGACATGCTATGTGCCCTCCTCTGGCCTGTTTAAACTCCAACAGTACATCAGTGATGTGGTCCAGGACCCATGTCCCTCAATTGTGCACTGCCCACTCTTCATCTGATGCCCAGGTGTGGCCCTTACAGTCAGGAAATTGTGTCACTTGGGTACTGTGTCCTTGCATTTTGCTTAGCTCAAGGTGGGGGACAGCATTTGTTCACGTAACTCTGTGGTGGGCTTCATGGGTGGGTCCATTGCTTACACAATGCCTGAGTTCTGACATGTAATCTGCGTGTTACTTTGATATGTGGTCCAATTGCTGATCTGATTCACCACATGTGCCTGGGGTATTTGGCACACACCCATGCTGCGGGTGGGAACAATGTCTGGGCCTCAGGAGTACGTATATCAAGTGTGTCACACATGCTTAGCCACCTGCCTACTGTCCTGGGCTCATCCCTCTTTCACGTGGAGCAGGACAGTCATGCCTACTCCAGGCCATGCAATACACTCTGTACTCCCACTCCCGTGTATCAGCTGACACGTTGTGCTCAGTGAAATGTTCCCTCAGGTGTCTGCCTCTGTGTCATTGTGCTGTGGCTTCGTTGTCTGGACTACTGGGGTGTTTATCGGTTAGGGCTCAGCATGCCACCGAGATGTGACCATAGGAGACGATACTTGTGTGACATATAGGTGTTTGACCACTTGACCGTGCATACTGGGGTGTGCGACTGTGTAGTTCAGGCAGCTGTTTCCCATTCACAGCAGATTGTGAGGTGCTCAGGTTCCAAGGGTTGTGTTTCATGTCTCCCATATGTCCAATTGGTATGACGTGGACAAATGAGAGTTCAGATGATGTGGTTTGTGGGGGATGGACATGTGCACTTGTCGGCTACAGGACTTGCATTCCCCATGACCTAGAATTGTGACACAGTGCAGACTGTTGTTGTCTGGCAGCCCTGCCCATGTGACTGGAGACAGTGATGTATGACTTTGCAGGCATGCCTGTGCCATGGTATTGAACTTCCTAAGAGGGATCCTGCAGGGGAGTGACATGTGCTACATTCACCCCATTGTGGCATTGACTATCAGGACATGGGTGCATCATGGTGTCTGGTGCTGGTATGCATCACATGCATTTCAAATATAGACTCTGGCCACCCCTTTATCCGGACACCTGTACTGACTCAGTGGCAAGAGTTGTGATGTGTGCATGTTCACATACTTCACCGTGTCCTCTGCACTGTCCAACTACTGTGTAGGTGGTGCATGTGTCCACACTGGGGTATTGCCATCCGACAGACACCAGACCGATGGATGCAAGGCCAGGAGGGATGTGAGTGCCATGGTTGAACATCAGACTGACAATTGGCTTCTCCTACTCTGTTTGGGCACTTTTGGCAATGTTAAACTAAGGATGCCAGGGCTTGCTCTGTAATGTGCTGTACTTACTGTGGTTTTGTGCGGTTAGTGCAGGTGACTGATGTCTGTCTGTTTCCCTAATTGTTTGCAGATACATCCACGGCCACAGGAGGGGACAGCTCCACGGACCAGGAGGAGCTGCAGAGCCAGACTGGGTCAACAGCCGAGGAGTGGTCGGAGGGACCCAGTGGCACGGAGGGCGAGGGGAGCCACACCGAGGAGTCCTCAGCACCATCCACCTCAGCTGAGGACCACAGCAGCTCGGAGGATGACTCCCTTGTGGAGGCGGGTGTCAGCAGCCACCACACCCCAGCTAGTATTGCTGTCCCCGCCACCACCACCACCACCACCACCGCCCTCCCATCGGCTCCCATTCCAGAGGTCCGTGGAGGCTCCCGTGTTCGGAAGCATGTCTCCTTCGTGCCAGGCACCGCAGCCCCTGCCCCTGTGTCCCCTGCTGCCCTGAGTGAGGAGTCTGTGTACCTACTTCGCCAGCTCCATGTAGGGCAGACAGCAATGCTGAGTGTCCTCCATGCCCACACCACTCTGTTGACTCAGCTGGTGTCGTTCATGGAGGGCATCTCATCGGGCATGTCTGCCCTACAGAGGAGCAATAGGTCCATGGACTCCTCCCTGACGGCAGCAGTGTCCCTCCTCCAACAGTCCCTCACCCCTCCTACCTCTGCCCCATCCACACTTCCTGGCACCCTACCTGTCCCAAGCACATGCACACCTGCACATTCACCCAAACACACAGACACGAGCAGCACAGACACACCCACTACAAAAACAAGACGTGCACGCAGGCATCCTCAGGGGACTGATACCACACCCACAGGGGAAGGGGTACATACACACACACAGGCATCCACAGTCACTCTGCAGTCCTCCGATACGTCTCCCTCCAAGGCCCCTTCCCTTGCCTCACCTGCAACCCCACCTACACAGCAGCTCTTCCTCTGTGACCTCGGCCTCTTCCCCTCCAATCCAGCTGATCCAGCATACAGGGGGAAGAGGAAGTCCACCCACACAGAAGGGAGTGCCCCTCACCCCTGGACACCCTCCCCAGGTGCAGACAGACTGAGGCCCCCATCCGCAAGTCCCCCCGGACCCGGAAGAGCACCACCCTGCAGCTCAACCACCAAGTCTCCTTCCTCCATCCCTCAGGCCCCCACTCCACAGGTTCCCCCACCACACCCTGCCCCAGGTTCCCCCACCCACAGATACACCATCCCCAGAAAGATCTGGCCTTCTCCCCCTACCACTTGCTCTTCCTGCACCACACCCCCGCTGCGCTTGTTTGTGCCACTGGTGTGGAGAGCGTGTCCTCCCCTCTGTCCTGCCCACCTTACCTGAACCCCATTCTACTCCCCTGGGGATAGGCACTGCAGTGGAGTCCACTATCACCCTGTCTGACTTGGGCACTGCAGTGGGGAACCTGTCCACTCCATCTGCACAGCCCACTGCAGTCGTGCCGGCACCCACACCATCTGACTCATGCCCCGCAGTTGTGCCGGCACACACCATGTCAGACGCCTCCACTGCAGTCGTCAGTGACTCTCCAGCACCCACCACCCCTTCCCTGCCTCCTTCTGGTGAGCCCTGATCCTGTCCCTGCGGTGCCTGGCCTGCCCCCCGTATGCCCCTCCGAGGGGAATGTCCCTGGTCCATATCAGTGCAGGCATGCAAAGGGTGACATCTGGCACTGTCACCCTGTTTGGACTATTGTTTTGGACTGGCCATTGGCCTTTGTTATATTTCTGGACTTTCACTTCCATACACATAAATGCTGAATAAAGCTACTTTCTGTTCTCTAGTGGTTTTGCTTCTGATGTACATGATGTTGATGATGCTAACCGTGCCCTTGCTGCACTGATGGTGATTTTTGATATCAGGGAAATGAAGTGTTACTGTGCAGGACCCCATGTGGTCCAGGGGGAATGTGTCCTATCCTGGTGTGTATCCATGTCATCCTTTGCAGCAATAAGAGGGTGTTTTCAATATTTGGCAATGGGATTTCCTACATTTATTTGCAATGTCACATCTGTGGCTTACACCCCTGCACATCTGTTGTGCTTGCCATTGTTCAATTTGTCTATTTCCCTGACCGTGTGACCATCTCCACTGGACATGCAAGTTTGGGCATCAATGGTGAAGGACTCATCTGTGTGATCAGTGCAACTTGCTATACATGTGTGCTGGATCTGTGCAGATGGTGTCGGTGACACTGCCATGACCAGGCTGATGTGATGAGGGCCTTCATTTTGTGCTAATTGATGACTGAGTGACCAAGTGTACTGCTGATATGATAGAGCCCTGCAGAGACAACGTATGGCACAGCTTTCCTTACACAGGAGTGGAGTGCCCTCATGGCAGTGTGTAATTCTGTGACATTGCCTGAGCCCAAGGTGTGTGTTGTGTGAGCATGTCTGTGTGTGTTCACTTCCGTTTTGCAACACAGGCTGGGATCCCTAGTGATGTTCCTGTTTGTGATGCTTGCTGAGTTGACCTATGTTCCACCATAATCTTCGCCCTGGGTTCTCTGGGATGTGGGTGCATGGCACATTACTGGTCATCAGGGTGTCATCCATAGGTGTGTTTGCGGTCAGGGCTGAGTTTGTGGGCAAACGCAGATGAGACACAGTCAGGATTCCCCTTGGCACTTGTTGGTTACACAAGTCATGTAATTTCCAGTTGTGTTAGCTTTCAGTGATTGTGACACGTTGTGTGGGTGACTGCTGCCACTCCTCTGGGTCAGAGCTGCAATGTTGGAAGTTGTCTATGTGTGTTCTTTGTGGGTGACCTTGACTTCTTCATTGGTGTGTGACTGTGTCCGGGATCACATTGATTGTGGTGGATTTCACATCATGCCCATGTACAGCATACTGTGCAGTGTGTCAGACATTCACGAGTCTTGTAGACTGGCCATGTGTGATGTGTTTCTGCACCTTAGTTCCCAGCACCACCCCTGGGATTGTCATGGGTGCATGTGCAATGTCACCAGTCCATGTGAGCTTCACTGCTGCACATTGTTGGAGATCAAGGTGTGTGGTGTTGAGTGTGTGCAAATGAGAGTTGTTGCACGGCTAGACCCCTGCCTCCAAGTTGGCCTTGGCTGACAGGCTGTGCTGATTGATTTGTGCTTGTGTAGGTGTGATTGTAGTTTGTTACTCAGGACACATGACTGTGGTTCACAGTGTGAACGACATCTAGCTTTGTCATCACAGTGGGATCATCATGCAGGCCACGGTCACCACGATGTGGGGTCCCTGGGGGTAGTGCTGTGGTGGGTCTGTCTCTTGCTGTGTTATTTGCTGTTCCTACAAGCTTGTGTGACATGTGTAATTTGAGCTCCCTCTCATCTAACAATGCCTGTTTGCCCACATAGGGCGATCCGATCCATGAGTGACTTTTGTGTGGCACTGTATACACATCTGTGTAATTGTGATTCAGGCCTCCTCATGTGTTGTGTGGTTGCCTTGGGACACTGGCACACCCCCCCATCACCTGTTGTGTTTGATCTGCAGTGTGAGGCTGCCTGTTTGTGTTTGTGCATCTGCACCACTGCATTGGCATGTCTTTAGTGTGCCATTGGCTGTATGTTGTTTGTTGGCTTTCCCCTGCTGTCCCTGGGACTCCTAGGTCATCAGTCAGCACAATGATCATGGTTTGTATGTCCCATTGCTGCCATGGTATGGTATTTGTTCACCTGACATCTACAGTCTCCAAAGGATATCTACATGTGTGTGTCCATTGGTGCAGATATGTGGGGCTGCATTATGATGGACACTTCTGTCATTGTGTTATTGAGGGATGTTGTCAATGTCAGTCCCCATGGGTGATGTTTGTCTGCACATGGCCAAATGTATATCTTATTTGCACTGCACTGTTTGCCTCACCAAATGTGTGTTGCTATGGGACACAAGCACTACTATGCCACAGATGTGTTTGTTGTTCTGTGACCAGGAATCTTCCATGCAGTTTGGCATTTGCAGCTTTTACCATTACTACACTTACCTTTTGGTCACTGTGGTGATGGGTGTTTAGACCCCATTGCCACAATCTTCAGAATGTGCTTCAGCTATGGACCCCAGACTTCCCATTTGGTCACTGTGGTGATGGGTGTTTAGACCCCAATACCACACTGTTCAATTGGGCTTCAGCTATGGACCCCAGACTTACCTTTTGGTCACTGTGGTGATGGGTGTTTAGACCCCATTGCTACAATGTTCAGAATGTGCTTCAGCTATGGACCCCAGACTTCCCATTTGGTCACTGTGGTGATGGGTGTTTAGACCCCATTGCCACACTGTTAAATTGGGCTTCAGCTATGGACCCCAGACTTACCTTTTGGTCACTGTGGTGATGGGTGTTTAGACCCCATTGCCACAATGTTCAGAATGTGCTTCAGCTATGGACCCCAGACTTCCCATTTGGTCACTGTGGTGATGGGTGTTTAGACCCCATTGCCACACTGTTCAATTGGGCTTCAGCTATGGACCCCAGACTTACCTTTTGGTCACTGTGGTGATGGGGTGTTATAACCCATTGCCACAGTGGTCATGTTCTGCTTGCATTATGGAGGCCACACAAATTTATGTGTGACACATGTGATTGGGGGTCACATTGTATGCTCAATGACATGTTCAGTGTTGTGGGCATTTGACACAGACTACACACGCTTGTCATGGTGTTGGTGGGATGTATTTCCAGGCATTCCTTATGTTGGAGTATGCTGGTTGTGTCATGCATTTCCCGTCCTATGTTTAGGGGTGGTGGTAGTAGTAGGCATCCAGCCCCCTATGAGTGGGGATGGTAGTAGTGACAGGCATCCAGCCCCCTATGAGTGGGGATGGTAGTAGTGACAGGCATCCAGCCCCCCCTGAGTAGAAGTGGTGGTAGTGGTAGGCATCCAGCCCCCTATGAGTGGGGAGGGTAGTAGTGACAGGCATCCAGCCCCCCCTGAGTAGGGGTGGTGATAGTGGTAGGAATCCATCCCCCTATGAGTGGGGATGGTAGTAGTGACAGGCATCCAGCCCTCCCTGAGTAGGGGTGGTGGTAGTGGTAGGCATCCATCCCCCTATGAGTGGGGTTGGTAGTAGTGGCAGGCATCCATCCCCCCCTGAGTAGGGGTGGTGTTGGTGGTAGGCATCCATCCCCCTATGGGTGGGGTTGGTAGTAGTGGTAGGCATCCAGCCCCCCCTGAGTAGGGGTGGTGGTAGTGGTAGGCATCCAGCCCTCCCTGAGTAGGGGTGGTGTTAGTGGTAGGCATCCAGGCCCCCCTGAGTAGGGGTGGTGGTAGTGGTAGGCATCCAGCCCCCCCTGAGTAGGGGTGGTGGTAGTGGTAGGCATCCAGGCCCCCCTGAGTAGGGGTGGTGTTAGTGGTAGGCATCCAGGCTCCTATGAGTGGGGATGGTAGTAGTGACAGGCATCCAGCCCCCCTGAGTAGGGGTGGTGGTAGTGGTAGGAATCCATCCCCCTATGAGTGGGGATGATAGTAGTGACAGGCATCCAGCCCCCCCTGAGTAGGGGTGGTGGTAGTGGTAGGAATCCATCCCCCTATGAGTGGGGACGGTAGTAGTGGCAGGCATCCAGCCCCCCTGAGTAGGGGTGGTGGTAGTGGTAGGAATCCATCCCCCTATGAGTGGGGATGGTAGTAGTGGCAGGCATCCAGCCCCTCCTGAGTAGGGGTGGTGGTAGTGGTAGGCATCCAGGCCCCCCTGAGTAGGGGTGGTGGTAGTGGTAGGCATCCAGGCCCCCCTGAGTAGGGGTGGTGGTAGTGGTAGGCATCCATCCCCCTATGGGTGTGTGTGGCATTGGTGGTAGTCATCCCGCCCCTATGGTTCTGCTGTTGCTGGTGTACGTCATTCCTGCATCCCTATGTGTGTGTGACATAAGTTGGGTACGTGTGGTTTGTTTGTGTAGTGGGTGTTTGACTTACCGTCTTCGCCGTACGCGTCCGTACCAGTCCCGGTAATAGATGTAGAGTATTGGTAGGACCTGCACGATGGGATTCATGGTTTGTTCGTCTCGTTCGGGTTTCTCGTGGCTTCGACTCGTACTCGTCGCTGGCTTGTTCGTCTCGTAGCCGTGGATCGTCTTGTGGTGCGAATCGGAGCTTATGTGCAGCTCTCCCGGATGCTCTGACATGCCGGACGTAGCGACGGGTTTGGCGCGTACGGAAGGCGCATCGTACTAGTCCGGCCGGAAGGTGCTGTGTATTTGGTTCCGTGCGACTCGATTGGACGTTTACGGATCCGGCTCGGGCGGGGAACAGGAGTTGTAATGGGTGAGTACGGCTCGCTCGGAATCTGGGCTGTTGTGCGCATCGTACTTGTTCGTTTGGACGGCTGTTCGAATCGGTCGGGAAACACGCGTTCGGCTTGGTTTTTTTCCGGACAAATACTGTTAGGTGCGCTTCCGGCCGAGATCGGAATCGACCCCACTGTCTTTCTTGTTAAAGGAAAATAAATGATCAGAAATTCAAGAAAATACTGGAGGTTAGTGGCCTTTAATTGCAGAACTAAATGGAATATTTCCTTTACCTCTATTTCCCCTCAGACATGGTCAGACTAAATTGCCAAGTTATATGCTGCACATACAAAAGATTTAGTGCATGTCCAGTCTCTTGAACTTTATCTATCACCTACTCAGGATTCCAAGGATGTTTCTACGCCATCAATCAATCAGATCATTGACTACATAAACTGTGTCAGAAACTCTGGAGCCATGAGTCCAGACCAAATCCCAGTTCTGGCTTTGGAAGCCAATTCAGATCAATGGGGAAGAGTTTTAGCCCCAATACTTGACTACTGTTATAACACAGGCTGCATTCCCAACTCACGGAAAGGAAGTATTACGATTTCCCGGCTAAAAAAAGGAGCCAGATCAATTACAAGTAACTACAGGCAAATCACACTTCTGTACTCTACTGGCAAGATTTTTGGAGAATTTTAGATCACTTGCAAGATTGGGCCTATGCAAAGGAAAGAATTCCCTAAAACAATCTGGTTTTAAACCTAAATATTCTGTTCTGGATAATATCGCCGTTGTTCAAATGTTAATCGATAAATATGTAAATTCTAAATCTCAAATAATCTATACTGTGTTTATCGATTTTTCAACAGCTTTTGCCAGAGTAGATGGACCAATTTTATGGTAAAAAAACTTGCTGATCTGGGTATCCCATCAAACCTCCTACAAGTAATAATTGTACTTTATACTCCAACATGGTGCAGAGTTTTGATGGGAGGGCATAAAGGGTTCACTCATAAGATAAAAACAGAGCATGGATTGAAACAGGGTTGCATACCTATTTTGCTGCTTTGCATGACCTACTGATGTAATATCTGCAAGTCAGAAATGTTCCCCCCAGATTGGGACCCCAGTCCTTGCACCTTTTGATGTATGCTGATGTTGTGGCCGTATTTGACTTGACTCCGAGAGGGTTGCAGAGAAATTTAGAAGCATTATTTATTTGTACAGAAAAACATAATTTTAAGATTAAGATTACTAAAACTAAGATATTAGCCTTTAGGTGGAGAAAACATTGTAAACCTTGTTAGTGGTCATTGGATGATGAGAAACTAGAGCAAGTTAATTCTTACACCTATCTGGGAAAAATCTTCTTTCACAATCTTGATAGCAGGCAGCACATTGATTGAATGGAAGAAATCTAATAGCACAAGCTGGCACATTAAATACATTTTATAAATCATTGGGGAAACGTCTTTTTTTGCATTTATTAAGTATTTATAAGGTAAAAATCCCACCTACTTTGAGCTAGGCCGTAGAATATCTACCTATAGACAAATGGTTATATCTAAATTTTTATGAGGAAATAATTCTTAGGAAGATCTGTTAAGTTAGCACTGCGATTCCTTAAACTTGAAATTTGGCAGTACATTTGCTATGCCAGTTGCAAAATTAATAAGATGGGTATATAGCTTAATTCACACGGCTAAAGGATCACTTAGAAAACAACTCAAACAGGAGCTCTTATTAGCTCCACACAAGTACAATTCCTCTGCATTAAATTTGCAATTTACACTAAAAAAATTAGGCTGCACACACATCTAGATTCATGGTTTGTCCCCTGGGCAGCTGTGACTATATTTAAAACAAGCTATTCCATGATTAAGGTTTGCACTAGATTGTCCATTCTTGGAGGCTGCAGAACCCCCTTTCTGTGCAGTATGGAGGAAGGGAGTAGACTGGTGTGCCCGCCAGGAGAAGCCGATTTATGAAGCAAGGGAATGACCCAAAAGCATGATAAAATATGGTGTGGGTGGTGGGCATATCATGGACTGATGATATTATGCTGTTGTTGCCTAGAGATGATAGTACTCTGTTTCATGTTTCGATACGAGCTGTGATGATGTTAATCGATTGTTGGTGGATGCTGCTTCTAAACGTTACAACGAATAAAATTTAGTTATTAAAATAAGTTATGCACTGATAGTGAACACTGTTGTGGTTTGAAAATGTATGCATCTCACAACAACAAAGTATCCTGTGGTAACAAGCAAGATTATTTGTTCCTGTCCTTTATAACAGTGTAAGAAGGCTGATACTGCTATTACAGTTGGGTAACCTTCCTCTTAGGTCCTACACTGGTATCTGGGCTGATCAGGGAAGTGACCGCTTTGATTGACAATTCTGCAATAAGGGTAAACAGGGCTTAGACCATGTTGTTTTCTCTGCCCGGCACTTGATGCACTTCAAAAGCAGTTCTTAACACCTTTTATCATAGATTTAATTTATCCAGTATGGAGGAATTTTCGCAATTTATACTGTCTGCACCAAATGAATATGTGTCTTTTAATGTATTTCAATTTTTTAGGATCTTTCTGAAGATATTTTAAATAGGAAATGTTATAACTGTAGTCACTTTATTCTGTACAATTTTATGCTTGGATTTTTTTTAATCTCAAATGAGGTCTAAATCAATATTGAATAAACTTGAAATATGAAATTTGAAACTTGTTCCCCACTTTAGCGTTCACTGATCTTCTCCCTGGCAGCAGAGGTTCTACCTATATACATTTGCTAAACCGCGTTTTGGGTCTAGAGGCCTCTTTATCATATCTGTATGCAGGCATGTTCTCAGAGTTGGTCGAGAACCATTCCTTATCTATCTTGTAGGGACACATTGTGTCTACACAAGAATGTACAGGCACCAGCTCAGAGAGGTATATTCATCAGAGTGCTTCAGGTAAAAATGCACAGACGGGGCTTACTTACTACTCCTAAGACGACTAAGTATAGCATTGGGGAGCCAGAGGAGCCATTTTCCTCCCCCTCATTCTGAGAGGACTGGTTAAGTCTCTAAACCTCAGAGCATCATAGGGCCTGCCTACCACCAAGGGAAATGTTCCTCTTCTTTTGAAATATTGTTTACCAGAAGAAGTTCAAAACACTTGTACTCACCCATGGAGCCTTGCACTGAATTGTCTCCAAATACCTTACGTCCAGACTATTCGCTTCTATCCCGACCAGGAAGCTGCGTTCTTATAACTAGGCTCTGGCCAAAGTACCCAGGATTCGCTTCTTCAGAGCAGGTGCCCGTTCCATTTCTCAGTCTATTGCTTCAGTCAATGTACCTATCCTTTACCTTCAAATTTTCTCTTGAGTTATCTTGTGTCATCATTGCAGATGTGCCTTTTTTACATGGAAATTAGCTCTGTATCCCCTCTAGTATTGTTCTAATAATGGACATTTTTAATTGATATTTTTATAAATGTACATCCCCGCCATTTACATTATCTGGATGTCACATAGGATTTTTTCTATAGCCTTCTTTTTGGATGCGTCCACACCTCCTACATTTTTGTTTCATAATTTTTTTTAGTTTGCAAGTCTAATAATTGTTCGTGTGGGCATTGTTGTTTTCCCTTTTTTCCCCAAAATATCTACTCGAATATGGCCCACATTTTGCTGGTCACTCGTGGGTGGCTCCATTTTGGCTTTGCCTCAACACTTCCCATAAAACGTTCATATTTATTTATAATGCCGCCTGAGTCAATATGTAGACTGTCTTCAATTTGGACTGTCTCTAAACCATCCTATCAAGGGGGACATTAGAAGGCATTTCTTTGTTCCATCTCTGCCTCCTGTTATAGAAAATACTGTGATAGTCCCTGTACCATGCATTATATGCTTTATCACTTCACTTTTTTTTGCACATATGTCATATGAGCACTTTGTCGACACAGGACCCACTATTATAGCAACCTAGCGTCACCTTATAACATTTTTATATATCATGTTGAAATGAATGAACATGTATCTTGGATTTATGTCTATGATTTAAAGCATTTGCCGGTAATATGAATATATATGTAGCTTAACTGGGCGATTTGGTATAATTTGTTTACTCCTAAATGTTAAAAAAAACTGAATTTAAATAACACTAAAGGTTCCACTATTTTCCATTTCGTAATTTTAATTAAAACATTTCTGAAGAATGTGCTACCTATATTGGCTCTCATTTAAAGGATGGAGGGGCATATTAGCAAGACCCACGTTAAAATTATCGCCGTTTTAGCGGCAGGAAACTGCCCCTAAAACGGCGATAATGGGCTTGGTAATATGCGTTATAGAATTCCAATAGAAGCCCAGGTTAGATGTGCAGGACATCTAACCTGGGCTTCTATTGGAATTTCATAACGCATATTAGCAAGCCTATTATCGCCGCTTTAGCGGCAGTTTCCTGCAGCTAAAACGGCGATAATTTTAACGTGGGTCTTGCTAATATGCCCCGGAGTTTTAATGATCCAGCAACTAAAGCAAAATAAGAGCTCTTTCAAAAGTAACACTAATTATTTAAATGAGATGCTAGTTAACCTTTTAATCACTACCATAACCTACAACAACCCGAAAATATACTTTTTATTCTGCTAGACACAAAGCCAATTTGTACATCAATTGGTTTCTTGTCTCTCAGTCTCTCAAAATTCAGTAATTTTCTCATTACACAGAAGCGGGGATTCAAATTACAACCAAGGAACTGAGATATCATAATTCAAGATGGAAAGTTGTAGCAAATTTATTAGTAAACGTTAGTCAGTTAGTCTTATTACCAGCATTATCAAGAAATTCATGGAAATAAACAGGGGGAGCTTTAGCTTTTTGGTTGTAATTAAAGAAAAGGTTTCATTGCTAGAATCCCCTGGATGGTGCAATATTCATGCAAAACTAAGAACATTTAACAGCAGTCAAAGATTAAAGAAATAGAAGAGCCAATAGAGGATTCAGGCATTTGGAATCCCGAATTGCTTAGCAAGCAGCAGACAGAAAGTAATAACCTTAGTCTACTATATTACAAAGTAGAAGTCCATAGAGTAGAAGTTATCATGAAGTATTGGATGAAACAGGGGATATAGTAAATATAAAATAAAGAAATATAGCCTTGTTTATTACATATAGCACAATTACAAATTCAAAATGTTCTGGACCTATGCTCTTGTGGACTGATTGAGGATCTGAATTTAGTTCGTAAAACATTCTTTCTCCAGTATAGTTATTTATGTCATATTATAGAAGTTAACACTGAAAATTATCTGTCTGATGTTACCATAAACCAAATCAATGGTAGGCACCAAATACTGCTACCTCAAGACATAATGGTACAAGAGGTTGCCTATGTAATTAGAAATTTACCTAATGATTAGGTTCCAGGACCAGACCGATTCCTGAAAGAATTCTGCAAAATGTATTGCTCAAATCTTTCCATAATTCTTGTAAATCTGATTAGCAATGTCAAAGAGGAACAAGTTAAGTTAACCTGTTAAGATAGCTAAAGATTTAAAAAGAATGGGATGTTTTTTTCCAGACCCCGACTGGACCATAACTGTGAAGGTTTGTATTCTTTGCATCTGGTGTCTTGGGGTCAATCCTAATGTGGCTCTACAAACTTGGCCAAGTATAACTCGTTCCATGCTTAACTGTCAGGGTAGTGAGGTTGAGCAGTTGCAGGCTTATAAGAGAGGTAATGTGGGGAGCAAAAGTTCTAAATGCTACATTAAACCAACAGACACAACATAATGTCCAGCCCAATGATTATCTTTTATGTAAAAAGAAATGACATTAATCACAAGGCAGAACTGTATACTATACAATTCAATGGAAGCAACATACAAGATTGCAAACATCATTCTTCCCAGTATCCTCCTGATATCTCTCTTCTTCCCCGGTCAAGATCCTGTATCTATAGTTCCTAACATTCTATAAGCTTAGGTGGTATTAGGTGCCTGTGAAACTGGCTCAAATTCTCTCACAGGACAAATGTGCAATCAGTTCAATGTCTCTTGAACTTCACAGCAAAAAGTCTTCAAGTGTGTTGCAGATTCGTCAGCGCATGTTCAGTCTCTTGTCCTTGGTCCAGGCTAAGCCTTGCTGTTTGCCTGATGTTTATTGTAGCAGTTTGAGTTTTGCCCTCGTGGCAGAGGCTTCCCTCCTGGGGGGCTACCCCAGCAACTTCGCTGATGACGATGTTGACAGAATGATCATTGAGACAGTTCTGTGCAGCAACAATTGTCTTTGGCAGTTGTGGGCCTCCAATGTGGCTGCAGACGGGTGTTCCACTGTAGCAGTTACAGCCCCCAGGCCATATAGCTTGTGGTGATGTCTTTCTGGCAGCTATGATCTCAGACCCATCAGTGATTCACCCTTTGGCTGATAAAAAGCTTTCACCCACAGCCTTGGCAATGGCAGTACCCCTATCCTAAGCCCATGGCAACTTCTTGAGTACCACTGGATACTTGTTCTGGTACACTTTTACACAGCTCATGGAGTGATTACAAGGGCGCCTTCAAGATACGATAATTTGTAACTTCACTCTGGGTTATCCAGTATTTGCTGGGTGGTCTTCATGGCTGAAACATGATGGGCTTCTCTTCCTGGACAGTCTCCCATCCTGCAGGGCCAAACACAACTCCTTCCCTCTCAGTAGGCAGGCAGTCTTTTTGGAATAACTATGTTTTGGATTCTGTTCTCATTGAATATGATACCTGTTTATTTATTTTGCGTAAATCTACATTATTTTTACCTAGGGAAGCTTAGGCTTTAAACATCCTCAGATGTTTTTGAATTCGTTCCCAGGTTCCCAGGAATACCGGGTTAGCCCCTTATTATCAGTTTGGTATTTCTTTTCAGTTGCATGACTTTGAGGGCAGTTGAATTAACTGTAGACAATTTTGATTACTAATAGCATGTCTGAGAAAGACATGCAATCCTACATTGAGGATTACATAGATAAACTCCTGAAGGGATCTTCCAACCAGAGTAGACAATTCTCTATGGTCAAGATTGAGAAACTAGAAAATATTACAAAAAAAGCTGATTAAGGAACAGCTGCATGGCCACTTGATGAAACAATACGTTCAGTCAAGCATTATCCCAGCAGTGTTAGAGTTAGCTTTGTTGATGACCCAAAATATAAGGAAAGTTTTGTTTTGTGGCCAACAAAAGCTACAGGCACTGGATGGTTCTTTGGATTGATACTGCACTAGAACTGGAAAGAGAAATTGCTGATCTCACCCAGGAGATTCTTGATGATGAAGCATTGACTAATGCTAAAGAAGCAATTGAAACCTATCCTTAGTTGAGTGGCGATTAGTACAAACAAGATGAAAGTGACCACTTCATTAATAGGGGAAGCGGACCAAAAAAAAAAGTTACCTTCTAAGAAAGTTCAGCTTCAGAAAACTCAGACTCAGACAGTACACCAAGTACTTGCGCCTCCTCTTATTAACCAGGACAGAGCAACCAAGAGCCTAATACTTTTTTACTGAGAGGCAGAAGACAACAGAGAGGCAAGAGAGAGAGAGGTATAAGCAGGGGCTTCCATCAGCAGAAATCCCACAGGGAGCAACAGACCAGGCATCAACATTATTTCTGGTAGCAGGTCCGTAAAACAATATTACCAGGGCTTCCATGGCACTGATATTTATTTTATCAAAGTACATTCTATCCGCTTCAGAGATGTCAATGTTGAGTTAGGGTTTTTCATTTGTCCCTACTACCAAACCTAATTTATCTGACAACAAAATTGAAATGCAACGGTTTTTCCAAAAAATCAGGTGAAACTATGTATTTGGCAATAATATGTCCCAGGGCGAAAACCATGCCACAGGCCTCCACCAACCATCTAACTCCATACCACCCACACACTATTTACCAGTAGAAATAATTTTCCTTTAAGAAAATTTTAATAAGGGGCATAGATTCTATAAGCAACAAAATACAGCATATACGCTACAACATCCCTAAAATGAGAGCAAGGCCATTTGTTTACCTAGGAATAATCATGATATTGTGATAAAACCTGCACATAAGGGCAGTAGCATTGCCATTCAGGACAACTTAGACTGCCAAAATGAAATCCCTAGACAGCTATCCAATATTTAATTAACTGCTACAGAAAGATTGGATACAACCCCACTTTTGAGGTTAGAGAAATCTTGAACACTTAACTGAGCAAGTGGTAGACACAGGGTTTCTGAGTAAACAGGAGCATGGTTTCCTCAACAAAAACAGCCAAGAATCCCTGTATTGTATACTTTGCCCAGGGTGCACAAGAGATTACGGAACCCACTCAACAGGCCAACAGTATCCGGCTGTGGCCACATTCTGGAGCCCCTATGCCAGTATATTGATTTTTTCATCAAGCCATCAGTGGTTAGTACTAGAGCATTTGTTACGGATAGTATGTGTTTCATCAATATGATTGAAAACAAGGATTTTGACATGAATAGGGATTCAGGAACATTCAGTCACTGTGCACCACTATTTCCCAGCAAGAAGCTTCTTGCGTTATCAGGGACATTTTAGAAATACGAGAACAACATTGTCACGTTCCCACATGGTTTATAACAGCACTGACTGATATTGCACGTAACAAAAACAATTTCCAGTTTGGAAATCATTTTTATTTTACAACTAAAGGCGTTGCAATAGGGGGCCAGGTTTGTCCCTGACATCGAATATATTTATGGATGCTTGCGTAGAGAAACACATCTTTTCAGGTAAAAATCCATTTCAAGAAAATATCACCTTTTGGCAACATTACATTGATAATGTCTTTTTTATTTGAAGAGGGGTAGAACACACACCTAACTAGTTCCACACTTAGCTAAATACATTACTCACTGATGTCCAAGTTACTATGGAGTTTGATGGCTTTTCTATCCCTTTTTTTAACCTACTGGTCGACGTTGATGAAGGTATAGTATACACCAATTTGTACAGGAAGCCAACTGAGAGCAATTTCCTCCCACTCTATCAGAGTCATCACTCGAGAAGTCTAAGGGACAATCTGCCCTTTGGACAATTCTTAAGGATCAGTAGAAGTTGTGTGATTATTTCAGAGAATCTGACACACTAACTTTGAAACTCGTACAAAGGAGTTACCCTAAAATGTTGGTCAAGCAAGCAAGCAAAAGAGCCTGGTATAACCCCAGAGAAGAATTACTTGAACCATGGACACAGGAGGACACTTCTGATCGTTTCATCTGTATCAGTACCTTTAATACAGCAAGTAATGTGATTAAAAAGATTATACTGAAGCATTGGAATTTACTAAAAAACATTCTGCCAAATCAAAATGAACCATTGTTTTCTTTTAAATGAGGTTCCAAGCTAAATGATTTAGTGTGAGAACAGCTTTACCTAAATTACCAGCACTCACCTTAACCTCACAATGGGGAATACAACCTGTATTAGATCATTTTAAATGTGGTCCCTGTTTGGCATATTATTATTGTTTGGTTTCTAAACCGTTCAGACAACATGAATGTTGATTCGAAATCATTCACATTGTGCAACTCCAAATGTTTTGATATATGTGATATGTTGTCAATACGACAAAATATATCTCGGACAAATTACACGAAACATTAAAAGTTGGGTACTTCAGTACATGTGCAGAATTAAGTGTGGAGTCATCAGCACTCCACTTTTGGACCATTTCCAATGCCTACAACACTGCTGAAGAAATACTCTGTGATGCAAGGGATTGAACATGTGGTAGCAGAACCAAGGGGAGGAGACAAAGCTGCCACACGACTACGGAAGGAACTCAAATGGATCGATCACAGTGTCACATTGTTTCCACTGTCAATGTACTGAATAGTGCTGATGATTGGAGGCAAGCGGTGCTCTTTTAGTACCCTCCATCATCTTTTTTGTTTTAATATGATATTGTTCTGGTGAACTTTAGACCACTTCATCTGTCTAGTTTGAATGTATGCTATAATATGTTGCTGCATTTTTAATGTACAACTTACTCTTTTCATTCATAGTTAGCATTTTGATATTCAATATTGAAATTTAAAAAATGTCTAAATACCTTGCATGATGTAGTGTGGATTGCACTTACACAGTTTGGGCCTTATTGACAAAGGGCCTCCGCACTAGTGGTGGAGACCCTGCAGTTGTGGGAGAGTCTCCGCACTCGGGTGGAATCTCAAAATTATCATTGTGGAAATTCTGCCTGAGTGTGGAGACTCCCCCAAGACTGCGGGGTCCCTGCCACGAGTGTGGAGGCCCTTTGTGAATCAGGCTCTGTGAGTCTTTCATCTATAGGTATAATAATCTATATTTCCTGCAAGAACTAATACTCTGAAATTTCCAGGCAGCTTATTCATTTAATAGTCTCTCTAGTACAGGTTTTTCTCCCACTTTACGTTTTTGACTCCTATCATACCTGTGACATAAACTCATAGGGGCATATTCTCAAGAACGTGCGATAAACATCGCCAAAATAGGTTAACGCAACTTTACATATCGCCGTCTATCGCGGGAAAATAACCCTGTGTTAACGTCGTATTCCCAACACGGCGGTAACATGCGATAGTTTCGCGATAACGCGGAAAATGACCGCGATTAACTCACCGGGACAGCGATAAAAATCCAAAGCCGAACGTGAAAAAAGTTGCAATGGGCCCAATCGCGATAAGACAATCAGCGAAAAGCAACGCCAGGCCTGCAAATCACACACGTCAGGCGGGAAAAATCACCATAAAAGCAGGAAAAAAATAAAACAAACAAAAACCGAACCACAGCGAAGCACAATGGAGGCAGCCGGAGCAGGTACAGAGGACGGCCAGAACCCCACAAGCCCCACGAAGGACCAGCCTGGGACCTCGGGGACAGGGAAGGGCAAGGACAAGAAGAAGAGGAAGACGAAGTTCAGTCCGCAGGAAAACAGGATCCTGATCACGGAGGTGATAGAACACCATCAACAACTGTTCGTCACCTCCACTGTGTCATTGGCAACAAAAAATGGAATATGGCAGTCCATCCTGGACAAGGTGAATGCAGTCGGAGTGCTGAGGAGGACAATGGAAGAGCTCAAGAGGCACTGGAATGATGTCAAGCGCAAAACCAAGCAGAAACTCGTCAACAACCAGAAGGCAGCAATGCAGACTGGAGGTGGGAGTCCAGCGCCACAGGAGGAGCTGGATGAGATGGAGGAAATGGTGTCCACAGTCATCAGTGGGGAGACGGTGGCAGGAGTTGGGGGACCGGACACTGCTCAACAAGACCGGACACAACAGCAACAGGGTGAGTAACCACCAGGGACTGGGGGGACGGGGGGAGATGGGCACAATGGCACACATGCACAATCAAGAATAGCACACTGCACAACCACAATGACTCTGGATCATGCCCCTGATCTCCTTGGCATACTGCAGCACACATAGAAACAGCAAGTGGGCCCCCGTCCACAATGTGCACAGAGGGGGCTCTCCCCACACATCACTAATCTCACAACAAACCCATGCACATGTGCCGAACCCAGCAAAGCGGCGTGTCAGTGAGCCACACTGACAATGCAAGTGACACTGCATGACGAATAGCATAGCTGCAGTCAATATATCATGACATGTTGCACCCCACGACACTGAGGTGGCTGAGTGTGGACCACATCCGTAAAGGAGCAGGTCACACTCTGACACATCCACCTGCACAAACAACCCCTGACCTCAACAACACACCTGCGGACAAACCATGCCCCACAGTCCCAACTCCCACCAAGAGCCCAATTTACCCAAGTATGCAACATCTCAGCACTGTAGAAGCACAGAAGTCAAGGCACACTGCCTGAAAGGGATAAGGGCCAGCCACATCAGAGCTGCAGGGGCGACTCTCCCAAAATGCAGCACACACACATAACATTCAGAGCACATCAACATTGACAACAATGTGGTATGAACTGCAACACGTTCACAACAGAACAGAGGACCCAAGTGGTGCCGCTTGTGTGTAGAAACTGGCCAATCACATTTGGCATAGCAGGGAAACGTGGGATGGAAATGTACTAGTACAAACACACATCCGTGATGTTGTCGAAATGTCCACTGTCCCGCATCAAATAGGCAGCTCCTCCCAAACAGTCACAATGTACATTGTCATGCAGTCTGTATGTAAATTTGTACAATGCGTCAACATACATGTGAACACAATGTTAAACTGCATCTACCCTTCACATTGCAGAGGGAGAACCAATACCTCCTGCAGAGCAGACCCAACTTCTCTTCACTGATGACGAAGAGGACCACACCACCATCGACCCCGACGCCCTCCAACAGCTCATGGACGCCCTCAGGACCCCACGCCCAGGAGCAGGGCAGCCCAGCTGCATCGAGGAAACCCCACCCCCTGCACAGACCACACAGCAGGAAGCACCTATCACCATGGCTGACTCCCAGGACCCCCACGAACAACACATGGCCTTCCAACACCGTGTGTTGGAGTGCCAGGAGAAGGTGGCTGATCAGTGCGGGTGGGGTTCGACCACATGTCAGCCAAACTTGATGCCATACATGGGTGTCTGATTCCCATCAGGGACCACTTGCAGTCCCTAATGGACACCCACAGTCTGCTCCATGCTCTCCAGCGATCCATGGCTGACATCGCTGGAGTCATGATACTGAGAGAAGAACAACTGTCCAGTCAGAGTGGCTCCAGCGATGTCTGCCGGGAGTTGGGACAGATGCGGGGGCTCATGGAGAACATGGTGCGAATGACGGCGGACAGGATGGCTGCCATGGCTGCACACCAGCGGGATGTGGCTGGGGCCTTCAATGCCCTGCAGCACATCGTCATGGCATTGCTGCCTCAAGGCCTTGCTCAGGTGAATGCTGCTGCAGCTTCTGCATCCACATCTTCGCCTCCTGATGTGTCAGTGCCTCACAGTGCGGCAGGCAATCCACCACCACCCACGTGTGAGGCACATGTGCCATCAGAGGACGAAGATGCGGGTGAATCAACCTTACTGGTAAGGAGGAGGCAGTAGCATTCATCTCCGCAAACTGGCGTGGTTCTGCTTGGTCCTGCCCTTTGCATCATCACCTTCCACTGTCCCCCGATACGACACTCACCTTGGACCTTGACATGGACTGCCATCTCCTGTTTGGTTACCAATGACACAGCGATCAGACTGCGGACTGAACTCTTCCCCTTCCGATGTACTTGTCATTCCCTGAAGGACTCTGGCTGGCCCTCCACGGACCAATAATGTGAAGTGGGGTTTGCATGGCCCTGTACTGCTCCAGCAGCAACACTCCACTGGATGTGAATTAAACATTCAGAATCGCACAGATGTGTCATGCCTTTGATCATTCACGTATGTGAGTATGGTTGAATGTAGGGTGAGAGATTCCCCCTAACGTCCATGTTGCTCATATCGTGGAACTTGAGTGACAGGGTGCAACAGTGCCGATTGCGGTCCGGGTGGCGTAGTCACTACAACAGGGACACACGCATCAGCTACTTCCATGTCCAGCCCAGAACTGGAGCACGCCCAGAGCCCCGGGTTCTTTGTTCCCACCCCTACGCTGGCCTGCCATGCGCCAGGCCAGTCCACTCCGCTTACGCTTACAGGGGGGGATGACAATGCTAAATGTCCCAGGTCGTCCCTGTAGTGATCTGCTGATCACTGGTCTAGTCGTCAGCATGCCACAGCCACTCCCTGAGGGCTTGCTCAGACCCACACCGCACCCATCCAGCACAGGTGTCACAGGACATGTGACCCTGCCAATGAAAGGGGCCTAGCACGTCACATACCCCACTGCCAATGTGGTAGTCCGGGGGCGGTCCTGGGAGGGGTGGGGGGCCTGGGGGTGGTGGCGGTGGGTGTTGTGGCCCTCTTGGGGCTCCGAGCTGCATGATCAGTAGCTCCATGGCATCTGTTGTTCTTCTGGTGTGGCTGTGGGCTGGGCTCCCTTTCATGGTGCAGGTTGTCGTCCGACTTAACACCAGGTAAGAGCAGGTGTTAAATCCCTGCTGCTAACGCGCCTTATCACATGTTTTGTGATCTTATCGCCGATCTGGCTGGTCGTTGAGAATGTTGCGAAGTGGTGTTTTCGCGGCTTTTTGCACGGGAATGCCTACTCTGCATATCATTAGCGCTAGTTGCCGGTATCATTTGTGGCGATGTTTTTTGCGGCTGCTATCGCAAGAAAACTGGTGATATCGGCTGTTAGCATCTGCTTGTGAATGGTGCGATAAATTTATCGCCACTTTGGCTGCGATAAAGTGCCTCTAACTCGGCGATAAGTCCTTGAGAATATGCCCCATTGTGTAATCATTTCATCTGACTAGGAACATCGTGCACATTAGGTGAGCAGCTTTGGTCTCCCCTTTTTACGACTCCCGGGCAGGCGCAGTTAGACTGCTTCCCATTTCCACAAAGTTTGCTGCTCCAGCGCAATTAAGCATGGCATCTGCCCACTCATTCTATGTTCAGGTCTGGTCAGAGTTGATTTTTAATGCCTGTTTTCCCTGTTTCTTGTCCCAGACAAGATTAAAAAATAATGTGATGATCATTAGTGATCAGAGATGCGGGTGAGTATGTTTTTTCCTTTTTTCCCTTATTTTACTGTCTCTTGCCAGATGCACTGGGGCTGTGCCTATTGTTAATCGTACCATGACAGACAGGTTAACAAGAGGGATTCCCTTGTCGACAAGCTATTATAAATGATGGCAAGGTGTAGTTCTTCCTTTTTTTCTGCCCATCGCTGACTGTTGCATGGGATAGCTTTTTCCATCTCATTATGATCACTACATGAGATCGTTATTCCCAGCTCATACTAATCAGGTATACTTGCAGATTTTCCTTGCAAATAGCTGGGATTATTGTTAGACCATGCTTCTCACCCTGTAGTGTACTTGGGCTATACCTTTCCTTACAAATTATGAATGCCCTTCAGTATGTCTCACTAGGATTTCATTTGGTCATTATGAATGAGCACAGAGGGGCATATGTACAAGGAGTTAACGCCGCGTTAGCCGTATTCACAAGCTGTCGCTAACAGCCGTTAGCGACAGAATTCAGGCGAAGCCGTCCGTTCTCACCATCGCCACTTATGTTAGCGATAACTTTCACTAACGAGATGCAAGGTAGGCGTTCCCACGCAAAAACGCACGCTAATCCCACTTTGGGATATTTACAATGATCGCCTGGGCCCGCGATACTTCAGAAAACAGCCGCTAAAGCCCATTAGCGGCTGGGACTTAAGACCAGAAAAAAGGTGGTCTTAAAAATGGTGATAAAGAACAGTACATAAGGGAGACTAGCCCCGAGCCTCATTTGAAGACCCACTGATGCCATGGAGGTACTACTCATGCAGCTTGGAGCACCAATAAGGCCACAACAACCACCACCACTGCCACCGCCCCCAGGACCACCACGGAGGCAGCGCCGAAGAAGACAGCGGGCCCATCGCCCACGCCTTACCCTCACAGACCTAACACCAGAGGATGTGATCGCCCACTACAGGCTCAAAAGGTCATCCATACTCCGCATCCTGACCCAGATAGCCCCCAGGCTGCAGCCACCAACAGAGCGGAGAACCAACATCCCCCCGCAGACAACGCTGCTGGCAGTGGTGCACATGTTGGCCTCTGGTACCTTCCAACCAATAACTGCCAGAGTTGGGGGAGTCTCACAGTCAGCCCTATCAAGGTTTCTCCCAACTGTCTTGGATGGCATCATCAGCCTGACAGCCCAGTACCTACGCTTCCCCAACACTGCGCAGGAACAGCTTGAGACCAAGCAAGGCTTTTATGCCATTGCTGGCTTCCCGCAGGTGTTGGGGGCAATTGACTGCACACATGTCCTACTTGTGCTCCCTGCGGACACTGCACACATATACCGTAACAGGAAGCACACACATTCCTTCAATGTGCAGGCATTGTGGACCACCGGGGCCTGTTCACCAATGTCGTAGCCAAGTTCCCAGGCAGTGTGCATGATTCCTACATCTTCCACCAGTCCATCATCAACCAGCGGTTTCAGGATGGCACATATGGAAATGCACTGCTTGTTGGTAAATACTAACTGAACACACCACACACCTCAAGTCCACAATCATGGAACTCACAAATGTGAGTATGCACATGTAGCAAATTTCATACAACATGCCAAGTAACATGTCCACCTACCATGCACAACTACCCAAGTGACTGTGGTTACTGGGGCTAGCCTTGTAGACAAACTATCCTCAAAGGCACAGCCCCTCCGCCACACATTTGCAAATGCTGGGAGAGGTGGGAACCAAGTAGGTGTGATGGAGTGTCTGGACCTATGAGGAAAGTATGAACACAAGTCCGAGCCTGGCGGCAGTGTCCTGTATAGTCTGGAGCATGCAGAGCACAGACTTGTCTATGCGGGCATATAGGGCGTTTCCGTAGTCCAGTCTGATGGTAATGACTGCGTGGGTGACTGTCTTTCTTGACTCTGGGGGGGTCAATTTGAAGGTCTCATGGAGGATGCAGAGGGTGTCGAAACAGCTGAAGGCCACGGCGTAGACCTGTTAGTTCATGGAGAGGGAGGAGTTGAGTATGATGCCTATGTACCTTGTGTCGTTGGGGGGGGCTGCCGAAGGCGGTGGCCCACCAGGTGTTGTCACATGCAGATGGGTTGGTTACGAGGATGAGGACTTATGTCTCCTCTGCGTTGAGTACCAGGCAGCTGTTGATCATCCATGTTGCAACTTCCTGCAATCCTTCCTGGAAGCCCAGTCTGGTGGGTGTGTGCGCCTTGGTGAGGGAGAGTATGAGCTGGGTGTCCTTGTAGGTGGTGAAGTCTTTTGGGTGTCTTGATGTTGCTCCAGTACTTCTCCAGGCATCTGCAGATGCATCTGGCATCTTGGAGGTCGGTGGTGACCGAGGCGGATTTTCTTGCACGCTGTATGTTGGAGTTGCATAGCGGGGCAAGTTTGTATGCGCAGTTGGCGATCCATGTGTGGAAATCCCTGGCAGCGCCGTTGGTGTTGGCTGCAGCGGTGTGGGTGTTGCCGTTGATGGTGGAGTGGAGCAGCTCCTGGGTGACTCTGCTCCAGTTCCTTTGTGTGGCGCGGGCTGTGGGTTTGGGTGGGTTGGGTTTCTCGACGAGGAAGTGTACGCAGCGGTGGTCACTCCATGGGAGTTGAGTGTTGTGGATGAAGTGGACGCTGTGTCCACATGCGAAGATGGGTTTGAGGGTGTGTCCTGCCTATTGGGTCAGTGTGGTAAAGAGTTGGGTCTGTCCGATGTTTGCGAGCTTTGGCCAGAGGGTACTGGAGATGGAGTTGTTGTAGTTTTGTGAGATGGAAGCTCAGGTCTGAAATGAGTACGTAGTCCATGGAGTAGATGGTGTGGTGTGAGATGATGTTAATGGTGTGGGCGAAGCGTCCCCGGCCTCCGAGGGCTCTGCAGGCGATGGTGCCGCGGAGTGTTGCTTTGTGTCTGTTCTGGATCTGGAAGTGCAGGTGTTGGGCAGTGGTGAAGGTCTGGCGGCAGCGGCAGCAGGAGAACTGGACGTGAGTTGTGTCTGGTGTGGCCTATTGGCAGTTGTACGTTCTCCTGGCGTTGACTTTGAGGAGGGCAGGTGAGTCGTAGCGCTAGACGGTAGGAGATCCAGGGTCCCTGCTGCTGTTTGCGTTTGGCTCGCGGACAGGCGCAGACGGGCTTGCCTTTGGCGCGCCGTTGGAGTGCCAGTGATGCAACCGCTCTGCGCCCACAATAAAATAGGCTAAGGGGGAGGGACGAGACGCTGTGAGGCAATGTAATTTGCATTGATGCTGGTCAATTGTCTGAAGCTACACATGGCTAACCTGAATTCCAAAGTAGCACAAATCACACACCACAAAATATAAACACTGCAAACACAGTATGCACAACTACTAATGGATACACCTCTCCATTACATGTTTCAGGTGATCAAGGATATGCACTCTCCCCATGGCTGATGACACCCCTCCGAGCCACAAACACCCAGGCCCAGAGGCAGTATAATTTGGCCCTTGGATGCACCAGGGCCATTGTGGAGCGCACTTTTGGTGTGCTAAAGTCACGTTTCTGCTGCCTTGACATCACAGGTGGCAGACTGATGTACAGCCCGGAAATAGTCTGCAAGATAATCATAGCATGTTGTGTGTTGCACAATATATGTGTACACACCAGTGCCCCATGGATCCAAGTGCCAGATGCACCGGACGATGCTGAGGATGATGAAGAAGATGAGGCTGGTGCTGCACACCCCACAGTTTCTGCTGCAGGAACTGCCCGAAGGAACCGAATCATAAACAATTTCTTCACCTGAGCACGCCACAATGTGATAGTCCTTTGTGAAATTTCTGTGAAAAATGCACCTAAGCACAGTTTGTGCAATAAAACAACAGAACACACATACCTTGTGTGCATGTTTATCCTCTGCATAAGTACATCTCTCTGACAAGTGAAAGTCAAACATTTTGCTGTAAGTATTGTACAATTGTAATTTTGAGGGTGGGTATGTTTTTCGTGGTCAGAGATGCTTTTCAGGGTGTCATTTGGGGTAAAATATGCTTATTAGGGTGTCATTTGGGGTCAGAGATGCTTTTTAGGGTGTCATTTGGGGTAAACTATGCTTATTAGGGTGTCATTTGGGGTCAGAGATGCTTTTTAGGGTGTTAATTGGGGTAAAATATGCAATTTAGGGTGTCATTTGGGGTCAGAGATGCTGTTTAGGGTATCATTTGGAGAAAATTATGCTTATTAGGGTGTCATTTGGGGTCAGAGATGCTTTTTAGGGTGTCGATTGGGGTAAAATATGCTTATTGAGGTGTCATTTGGGGTCAGAGATGCTTTTTAGGGTGGCATTTGGGGTGAAATATGCTTATTAGGGTGTCATTTGGGGTCAGAGATGCTTTTTAGGGTGTCAATTGGGGTAAAATATGCTTATTAGGGTGTCATTTGGGGTCTGAGATGAAATTACATCTAATACTGTATATCTGTGTAACAACTTCCACGTAGCGTGCAAAATCTGGCCGCATTAACGTTAACGCAATGTTTTTTTCAGAATCGCGATGGAAAATCAATCGCTACACACATTGAACAACACAAAATATTACCCCTAAGCCAATTTGCGTGCAGAATCTCACAGCATAGTCAAAAAACGGGCCGCAAACACACAGGAAGTGATGTCTGAATGCTTCCTGCTTTCCGGAGGAGTGCTGTGCACTTTCATTTTCTCTTTTGAGCACATTGCTGGTGGTTGTGGAGAGTGTTGGAGCTGTTTGGTGTTGTCTGCTGCAGATTTTTGATTGAGAGAGTGTTGCTTTGTCCTGTGAACTGTCGATAGTGTCTCCGTGAAGTGTTGTGTACTTGTTTTCACATGTTGTTAGCGTCTTGTCCTCAATCTTGTCGGGTGTTTGTCTAAGGGGTAGTTTAAATAATTACTAGTTGTTGGGGCATATATTGGGTTTTTATTTTCTTAGGAGTGGGTTTAGGTGTGTGCTGGGAGATGGTGGGTGTGAGTAGGGAGGGCAGGATGCCAGAGGGGGCATTGGGGGGCTTCCTGTGGCTGGTCAAATTTTACCTGCCCTTGATGGTGGAGAGTGGGGGTCGTATCCTTTCCGGATATGCCGTCTGTGTGCGGAAGGTCAGGTGGGAGCGCGTGAGAGCACAGATGCAGCGTGTCTTCGGTGTGGACAGGACTGTCCGCCAATGGAAGCACCGATGGCAGGATTGCGTGGGCCGTAAGGGTGACCTGTTGGACCACCTGGGAGTCATCATTGACCTACAGTGTGGTAAGTTCAACCTCAAAATTTATATATGAACACTCTTAAGAAAATCAAAAAATGTGGTGTGTGACACAATGGTGTATATATGTGCACAAATGTGGCGGAGTGAAGAGTTATACGTCATGCCTTCACGCCTAATGTTGCCACATCATAAACGCAATGCTGCACCATATTTACAAGCCTAGGGTGCAGGCTTGCGTTTCCCCCTGCGCTGGCGCAACACTTAGCACTGTAGTGCCAACGCTGGCAGCCTTGCACCATAGTGTGTGCAGGGCAAAGAGTTTTCATGTACAGGAAGGGTGACTGTTCCTAAACAAGCATTGGCATAGCCAATAGGTCTCGCCTTTGGGACCTTATAAGGGTTTAGCCATGCAACAGTTGATGTTGTTGCACCAAGGATATTGTGCTGGATAACTAAACACTTATAAGGTCCCAAAGGCGAGACCTATTGGCTATGCCAATGCTTGTTTTTAATGTTTGGTGCATGCGTGTGCACGTATGAATGTATATGTAGTAGTGCATGCTGTGAATGTGTATGTGCTTGTGAATGGTGGATGTATGTGTGTACCATTGCGAATGTATGGGGGCGAGTGTGCTTGTAGATGGGATGAGTTTATGTATGTGTGAGCATGTGTGGTATCCCTGCTCAAATTACCCGCCACCACTGATTTTTTGAAGAACTGCAACAAGATATATCACATGTACATAAATCTAACATTCATCACGCGTATGCCAAAAACTGAATTTTAACCAATGGAGCCCTCTGCACTCATTAAAAAACAGTGCTGGACTCTCCACCATCCTGTCCTGCAGTTCAGACCCTCACTGCCCGCGTTGACCTGTGCACAGAGAACCAGTGCTGCTGGTGTGGGAGACTAGACCACTAGCCCCAACAGTCAGCTAAAAAAAGTCAATGGCACCACTAGAACCTCAGGTTTCAAGGCAGGAGGCTGACTTGCATGCCAACATCAGCCATCCAACGCCCAGATACGTGCAACCACTTAGAACAGGCACTGGGCGAGATCACACTTAGCTCAAGGAAGCCACCTACATTGAGGGCTTGTATAAATATCTAAAGTTACGGGGTCAAGAAACAGCTCCCGGAAATCAATGCAAAAAGGCTGATGCCTTAAATGGCCAGCAGATCCTGCAAACGTCAAAGCTGTACGTTTTTCTCTGCCAATTGTGAATAACAACTAGCCTAAGAATTGTAAAATCTATTTAAAACGTACACATATAAACTAGAAGTAATGCAGATTAGCTTTTACCACTGAAAAAAACATCACAACAACCTCCAAGGGCCACGACTCCTACTTGGATTAGCCAAATAAGGGCAACAATAATCTTTGCATACAAACCACGAAAAACCTACCAGCAGCAGAGTGTTCACTGTGCTTCCTTTGCTAGGTTAATTCTAGTGAGAAAACGTTGAAACATGGAGTATGAAAACGAGGAACAAAGAACAGGGTTAACGGACTTATAGAAACGTTACCAATCTCTGTAAATGATGGCAAACTTCACAGCTAATGGGTAGAAATAGTCTTAAGTAGGAACAGCACCTAAGAGACTGCATTCCCAGTGGAAAACAGAATGCGGGGTACAGTCTCTAGCAGCGAAGTACTCCTGAGGAATGCCTTTCACAAGAGGCTTTCAAAAATAATAAATCTACTTAAGTCTCCGCCTTCTGTCCACCACACGAACCAAGCAACCATAATATAACACCAAAAACGTTGGTGCTTCCGATACATCCGAATCACCGAAAGTCCTAGCGATTCAAAATGCTAAGATGTTCTTTTTCCCCGGCCTACTGTCCAGACATGCCAGACAATCAATGGGTAGACGAGACTTTTCTTGGCCACCCCTTCAAAGTATATACAGACCTAGACACATAAAAACATCGTTTAACAAGGGAGTGCTTTTCTAGCATGCAGTAGCTTAACAAGCACATTCGGCAACTAAAGAAAAGTTACGGCCTGAAATGTACGTTTATTTTAGGGTGCAGTTGTGAACCCATTCTATTTTAGACAAAATCACGGACGATGACGCGGGAGTAAAGCCCATTAACGCAACCGCGCGCAGCTGTTTAGAGAGAGAGCGAGAGAGAGAGAGAGCGAGAGAGAGAGAGAGAGCCCGGGAGTGCTGCGTGCGGGCGCGCGCAGTCTGCTTATTTTCAAGCACTGCACTCATGCTTGTGGCGCGCCCCTGCTCGCTCCCGCAAGGTGGATGCCGCCACAAGCACGACTGTGTGCTTGAAAATGACCAGAGCGACGGCTAAAGGTCCTCCTATGCAGCGCATGCGCGCTGCGTAGGCGAGACCTAAAAATCCTAGGCATTGTTTTTTGGACATGTCTGCAGCAGAAAAGGAAGAGTAATAATGCATTCCTCCTTCTTTAGCAAAGTCAGGTACGCTGCCCTTGTGCATAGGCTTCGTGTTACAATGGATGAGACAGGAACAATTGTTCTATTGAAATATGACATCTCCAGAGTGTCATACACCACCTACAGTTGTGACACAGCCTTGTGCGATCTGCAGCGATGCTATCGTCCACAGAGCATGTATAACATCATGTTGGGTGGCGAAATGGGGCCATGGGAATGTGTCACACAAGTAGTATGTGCAAATTTGTTAGCATCATTGTCTTGTAGGCCTAACTCCGCATTCTCAGGTCTTGTGGGAATGACAGGCAAAGTAGACACAATCATGTAGGCAACATGAAATGCAACAGTACAGTCACAGAGCATTGTCAGTGATGGTGATGAATTGTATGATGAATATGTCAAGTGTGATTTTACGTCTGATACCAACACACGTATCTTTTCATGTCTCACAGCTGGAAGACAACTCATCAAACAGGGGGATATCGACACCTTCAAGGACCCACACGCCACTGGTGAGTACAGCTATTAAATATGGTCATTGTGAGATGTGATGAATGTCTGGGTAAAATCATTGACGTTGTAGTATGCAGTATGGGTGTGCATCACATGTACCTTGCCTCCAGTGTGATGATGTTTTGTGGAAGTGTGAAGTGTATACAAATCAGTAAGTGAAGATGGAGCAATGCATATGTCTTCCAGATGTAACTTTGCACATCCCCAGTCAGTGATACCCCTGCAAGTGATATCTATGGGTTCTGACACTACAGCACATGCATGTGGATTATAGAGCGTACAGATAGGAGAGGAGACATGTGAGTGGTGTTGCCGATGAGTATGACCAGACATGGATTGCATGTACACCCTTGACTGAGATGACTGTGCAAGTGGGCCCGATCATGCACAAGGAGGTAGTGGTTTTCAGGCCATGTGTGGTCAGACACAGGTCTGCACAGTACTATTGTATGTATGCTGCATACCAGCTTCACAGAAGTAGCAGGGCGTAGCTTTAAGCCAAGGATATTAATGGCACGTTCCCCAAACACCTAGCAAAGATGGCCCTATGTATCTTATTGGCATGTTTTGCCACTGCAATGGTGTTGCCAAGCTGTCTCCTTGGGTTCATTCCCCTGCTAGACTCAGGGGCAAATGTACAAGCCCCTCTTGCAAAATTTGTGACATTACCCCGCATGCATTTACTCCGCATGCTTTTGCTCTGCAGTTATTTCTGCGCAATATATTTTACAACGCAGGCCTCTACAACGCTATTTGTTAAAACGCATTTCCCATTATAACACAATTACCAAAATGACTCCCGGGTGCCGTTACTTTGGGGAATGCATTGTAACAGTTTGCATTGTCAAGCCTTGCGTTGTAAAATTGTCAGTGGAGTAAGAATTGCGGATCAAAGATATGCAGATTTATAAATTTCAAGTAAACTTTGTTTCCCCCTCTAGCCAGCACTGCGTCACCTATTGTGAAGTTGTGGTGGAGAGAGGGCCTGCGCCTCATGTACAAGTCAGTGTTCAGGCACCTAACGTGTTTCCATGTGTGCTGCTTGATGCAGCACAAATGTAAGCATAAGTAGGGCTGTTCCAGGATTGCTCATGTGCAGGAAGGGTAACCTTCCCACACATAAACAAGCCTCCCCTGCACACAGACACGGTGCCTGTGTTGGCGCTGAGTTGATGAACTTCACGCCGTCGCTGGGGGACACGCAGGGCTGCACCTGATTATTGTACATATGATGCAGCACTGTGTTACAGAAGAGGATGAGCGAGGCGCTACCCCCGGAGGGGTAATGCCTCACTCCTCCAATTCCTTGTAAATGTCACCCTCAGTCTGGGTATGTCACAGCACCATCATTTGACACTGACAGTCTCATTCGGTTGTGACACTACATGTCACATGCCATGCACTGTCATGTCGGTCTCCCCAGCATGTTGTTACTGATCCTGGATTCAACATTTCATTGTCCAGGTCACTTTCTAACTTAACTTAGAGTGTAGGCTCCCAGGTTTCACTGACCTTGTGTTTCTGACTAAAATGGAGAACATTGACATAGTCATCAGGACTCACATTTTGTCATTGCTCTTATTTGACAGACAACATGTCGCCAGAGGAGTCCCACGCCTTCCAGGTGAGGAAGGACCGGTACCTCCATATCCGCAAGGTCTCAAAGGGATATCGCAACATGGCACGGAGGTACCAAGAAGACCGGGCAGCTGGGATTTGGAAGGCGGTGCCCGAAGTAATGACCCACAGTAGGCAGAGTGTCACACAGGCCATCCCTGGCCCCTCTGGCGACAGGCGTAGCTCCCGGCATGGACAGGCAGCAACACATTTCCCTTCAACACCACACACACAGGGACAATGCCACCTGCACCAGCAGATCAGGTGGTGCTGTTCACTGTGCTCGACCGGCGCACAATCATGGACAACAATGTTTTGCTTGCAGAAATCCGTCGGGAAATGGCGGAGCATACCAGGCACCTGAAGGACATAAAGGCAGCCCTGGGTCTCCCATATTGACCGGACATTTTGAGCCCCATCCCCCTCTTCTCTCTTCCCCAATGTTATTTATTGTTCTTAGTTAGTGTTAAGTAAGTATTTTAAGTGTTAGGTAGGGTAGTTGTAGTGTAGGTATAGTTAGTATTAGATTTTAAGCTAGTTTTAGATATTTATTCTTCTATAGTATTTGGGGATAAGTTTCCTTTTCCTTTGGGTGGGGGGTTGATGTCTTTGTTGTTTAAAAAAAAAATATATATAATATATATATTTGTGTAGTATAACTGTGTAGTTAGTTTATATATAGCTTAGATGTCTTTGTCCAGTCTCATGATGTGCTTTAAGGGTGGGAGGGGGTTGATGTCTTAGATATGTTGTTGCGTGTTTAGATTTAGTTATGGTAGATAGTTTAGGTTATCATTCACTTTGTTCCAGTTAGTTTAGATTAGGTTAGTTGTAGTAGTGATTAGTGTTAGTTTAGGGTAGTTTATTTTGTACTTTCATAATAAATGGTTACTACTTTATAATTCTGGTTACACTTATGTCAGGGGTGATTTGGTGGAGTGTTGCTTTTTACCTTGTATGCAACTTATTCTTTCACAGGACAATCATTTGAATGTGTAGTGTGGTCATGACATGTTACTTAGCTGGACGGATAGTGTCAGGATACTTTAGATATGAGCACAGTAAACTTGCATGGATAACATGGTGGCAAGTAGGAGTTACGGGCTAGTCTAGGGACACTCTTTTGTGAAGTTTAACAACTTAAGTGTGACTCACGGAGTTGGACAGCACATTGTTGCCCATTTACAACACAACGTAGGGACATGGCCTTGAGCAGATATTGACATTGCAACTCTTATCCATCATGAAGATGGATGTATGCGCCAGGTACCACAGATTCCGTCCACCCCCTGCATATCACATGAGCCAGGCGCAGACTCCATCTACCATGCACAGACATCGGCACACTTGCTGCGTAGTGCAGGTGTGTCAGCATCATTTGATTTGGATGTTCCTGTGCATGGAGGCTCAACCTCCTGCCCATGCAGAATGTTGTCATTTAGCGGATCAAATGTGCACGGCATATGGCTGAACAATGTGCCCGAATCACAAAAGTAATCTGAGACAAAATCCTAACTTTACGACTTTCGGTATTCACAAAAGGCATTTAGGAGTAGTAAAGTTAGGAATCCTAACTTTACTACTCCTAAATGCCTTTTGTGAATACCGAAAGTCGTAAAGTTAGGATTATGTCTCTGATTACTTTTGTGAATTAGGCCCACAGTTCTGCTGCACACAGGAGGGGAAATGTAGCATTGCTCCCTGTAGTGCCAGTGTCATAGACACTTCTCCCAGCTGCTACTTTTGGCATTGGCTCATAGTGATGCCACCCTTGACATGGTGGTAAAGCATCTGACTATATGCTAATTGCAGTGCACTACACATCCCTAGACACATTGCCCTATCCGCTCACAGTGGTCACAGCATGAGAGGGTTCCTTATTAATAAGGCATTGTTAGGCCACAGGAAGGGGCTGACTGAGGACTTGCACTTTGTGATAAGTCCCTATTGCCAACACAACTTCACTGAAGCAGACATTGTGGTTCCAATAGCGGCTGGTAGACATGCGCCCTAACGATTCTTCATCTATGGGAATATGGTGTGCTCCATCTTTGAATGTGACATGCAATGAGCCCCATCACAATAAGCTTTGTCCACCCCGTAGAGTGTGAGTAGATCTGCCAAGTGAGACTTTATAGCAATGGTAAAGGGAGACACTACTTGTGGCATGCGACTGACTTGGACATATTTGCACACATGCCTATTTCCATCTTGTACGTAGGGCTAAGTTGGGATCTTGCTAGAATATTGTATTTGAGCAATGAGGGCACGGCTAGTTCACACATACCCAGTCATCTCACTGCCTATCTGGGACACAGTTAAACATGGACATTTCTCATATGTCCCTTGGTGTACGTTTTGATGGATTCACTGGCCCAACATTTTCACAGACTTCTATACTTGAATGGTCATAGACAACACACATCTGTGTAACTTGAAATGTTTATTTTTTAATGCGCATTGTCTCTGTTGGAGACTGGGCCAGTACTTGGCTCAAACAACCCCCACATTCCAGAGATGCCCTGTGGAGGGCCTGACAGAGTACTTCAGGGGTGACATGTCCAGAGGAAGAGGTTGAGTTCAGTCAGCAGGCTGATTGCAGTGTCATTGGGAACAACACAAATCATGGCAGTCCATACTGAGGTCCAAGGTGAGTATCGAAGAGTGAATATGGGGACAGTGGAAGCTGATGTTCCGGGGCATGATGCTAAGCACAGATCCAAGGCAAAACTGTCCATTTGGCACAGATGGATGCTACTGCTTTCTTCTTCGCAAAAATGCTGATTCATCCACATCTTCGTCCTCTGATGTGTCATGTGCCTCACATGTGCGTGGTGGTAGATTGGCTGCAGCACTGTGAGGCACTGACCCATCAGGGGGCGGAGATGTGGATGTCGAAGCAGCAGCAGCATTCATCATTGCCAAACCTTGCTGCAGCAATGCAGTGATGATCAGCTGCAGGGCATGGAAGATTCCAGCTACGTCTCGTTGGTGTGCAGCCGTGGCAGCCATTTGTTCCGCTTGCATCCGCTCCATGTTCTCCATTATCATTCGCATGCCTGCCAACTCCAGGCTGACATCGCTGGAGCCACTCTGACTGAACAGTTGTTCTTGTCTCTGAGTCATGACTCCAGCGATGTCAGCCATGGAATGTCGGAGAGCATGGAGCGGACTGTGGGTGTCTGTGATGTTCTGTAGGTGGTCCCGAATGGGACTCAGACACCCAAGTACGGCATCAAGTTTGGCCGCCAGGCTGTCAAACCCTACCCGCACCTGATCAGCCATCTCCTGCTGGACCTCTACCGCACGGCGTTGAAATGCCAGGAGTGGGTCCTCAAGGTCCTGGGAGACAGCTGTGGTGGTAGGTGCTTGCTGGTGGGTGGTTTGTGCAGGGGGTAAAGTTTCCACGACGCAGCTGGATGGCCCTGCTTCCGGAGATGGTGTGCTAAATGAGTCTAGCAGCTGTTGGAGGGTGTCCTGGTTGATGGTGGCAAATTCGTCGTCTTCATCAGTGAAGAGTGGGACAGGCTGCTGTACAGGAGGTGATGTCTCTCCCTCTGCAATGTAAAGGGGAGATGCAGTTAAATGTGTGTTTCAAGTATGATCATGCATTGGATGAGTTTACAAGCAGACTGCATGACAATGTCCATTCTGACTGTTTAGGAGGAGATGCCTATTAGATGCCGGATAGTGATTATTTGTACAACATCACGGATGTGACGTTGTAGTTGTACATTATCATCTCACAGTTTACAGCTATGCCAAATGTGAATGGCCATTTTCTATACACAGGCGGCACCAGTTGTGTCCTCTGTTCAGTAGTGAAAGTGATGCAGTTTGTACAACATTTTAGTCAATGTTGATTAGCTCAGATTTATGTGTCTGTGCACTGCATTGTGGGAGAGTCACCCCTGCAGCTTTGGTTTTATTGCCCCTTATCCCCTTCAGCCAGTGAGCCTTTCACTTATGTGCATTTACAATGATGAGATGTTGCAAGCTGGAGTGAATATGGGTCATGGTCAGAGTTGGGACACTTGTGCATTGTTTGGCAGCAGATGTCTTCTTTACATCAGGGGTTGTATGTACACGAGGAAGTGTCAGAGTGTGACCTGCTCCTATAAGGATGAACTCCACACTCAGCCACTTCAGTGACTGTGGCCTGCACCATGTTAAAATGTTTAGGGTGCAGGCATGCAATTCATCATGCACTGTCACTTGCCTTGTCAGTGTGGCTCACAGACAGTCAGCTTTGCTGGGTAGTGCACATGTGCATGGGTTTGGTGTGAGAATGGTTATGTGTGAGGAGGGACCCCTTTGGAAAGATTGGCAATGATGGGCTAATTGCTGTTTCTATGTGTGATGCACAATGCAGTACACATGTACATCCAGGTAGCTTTGGCTCTTGTGATTTCTCTTGTGTGCATGTTGTCAATCATGTTTTTCCTTGCATGCATTGCTTACTGCCCTCCTGTTGGCTTACCCATTGTGAGTATGGTGCAGCGTGAGTTTCTATTGTTATTGCAGGCTGAACAGACAGTGACAACACCCATTACCCTCAGCGTTGGCCCCACGTGTGGTGTGTAAGTGGGACTAGATTTGATGGATGTGGATTTCCAAAGGCGTATTAGTGGTGCTCAGGCCCTATCACCCCCCCCTCCCATCAGATGCAAATGGCAGGCTGATGTGTGTTTGTGTATTTGCCACGCAGATGGTCACATGGATGATACAAGCTGTCCTGGTTCAGATTATTGAATGCCGGGATTTGCGTGTGGATGATAACAGACATGACTGCCTATTTGTTCACTGACACAGTAGACTTACCAAACAGACAGGTTTACATGCACATAATGGTGTAATGGGCAACTCACATCAGGACTGATGTGGAATGCTGTTTTCTGTATGGCACATTTGTACACTTGAGAGTGGAGGAGTGCATTTTGACCTAAGGGGGGATGGTGCCACTTAGCTACTTGTCATTATTTGGTGCTACTTTGCTATTCTTGCTTGTTGTCATACTTAGGTTGTCATACTTTTTACAGGGACATTGTAGTTCTGTGAGTATGGCACACAGACAAGTCATGTAGTACATATTTGGGTGACACATTCCTGATATGCATAGTCCATGCACTGTGGTGTTGTAGGCATATCCCCCTGCTCATAGTATGACATCACATTTGGACTCAAGTCTGCTGAATGTGTGCATTGTGGCATATGCACCTTTTAGACAGATGGCTACATGATCACTTTGTTGTGACAATGCATGTGTTTATGGTATGCAGACTCACTAGATGCTTTCTCACTTGTTGTACACAGGACTGCATCTCATGAACAAGCAAGAGGGCACATTGAATGGAGATGCGGTAGGATGTTAAAATGTCCCACTTGCCTCAACACCACGCATATACAATTCGTCTGCACAAGGCCGCATCTCTCTGAGGCCAAAATGAGGATGCACTGTGAATGTGACTAATCATGTGCATAAGTAGGCGTGCCACCACCAATGTCAGCACACATGCACCGTTGTGCCCGTGTGTCTGAGTTGGGTGCAAAATTGTGAATGTGCAGTAAGGTCCCTCTTGATGCACATGCACATTATTGCACACGACTCAGACACACGGGCACATGCATATGCGTGGTGTTGAGGCATGGGGGCCATTTTGACACCCTGATGCATCTCCAGTCAATGTGCCCCTTTGCTATTTCATGTTGCCCTTATTTTGTGGTCTGATGTGAATCTTGGACTATATTTGGGTTACTTTTCTGTGCACATTTCCAAGTCTGTGAGCCCACCAATATGTGTCTTGTAATGTATTGGTTGATTAGGGTGATATGTGTCTATGCCACCAGGGACAAGGGTATCTGGGACATGATCCACAGTCATTGGGTGTGCACTGAGAGATATTTAATTGGGCATGAGTGCCATTGGGCCCATCCACCCCCGTCCCCCCAGTCCCTGGTTGTTACTCACTCTGTTGGTGATGTGTCTGGGCATGTTCAGCAGTATCCTGTCCCGGAACTCCAACCACCGTCTCCTCGCTGATGACAGCGGACACCTAATCCTCCAATGCATCCAGCTCCTCCTGTGGCGCTGGACTCCCACCTCCAGTCTGCATTGCTGCTTTGAGATTGGCTGCAAGTTTCGCCTTGGTCTTGCGCTTAGCATCATGCCAGCACTTCTTGCAGTCATCCACTGTCCTCCTCACCTCTCTGACAGCATTCACCTTGGCTGCGATGGACTGCCATATTGCATTTTTTGTTCCCAATGACACTGTGGAGCTGACAAAAAGCTGCTGTTGTTTTTCTGTCACCTCCGCAATCAGGACCTGGTTTTCCTGCTGACTGAACCGGGTTGTCCTCTTCCTCTTCTCCTTGCCCTTCCCCTGGATCTCTGCCTGGTCCTCCTGGGTGTTTGGGGGGTTGTTGTTTGCTTCGGTACTGGGTCCAGCATCCTCCATGGTTCTTCTTGTTTTTTTTTTGTTTTTATTTGTGTTTGGGCTACAAAGCGGGCTTTTTATAGTGATTTTTCAGGCCTAAATTGAAAAAAGTGGCCTCACACTAATTAGCGTGCAGTTTCTGGCCGCTAATTGGCTGTTCGCCACTTTTTCCACGTTAGCGTCAGGATTTTTATCGCCTTGCCGCTGTTCTTAACGCGGGTAAGTTCACCTGGTAAGAGAAACTATCGCCATTTAGCGGCATGTTGTAAATACGCCGCTAACACGGCGATAGTTTTCCGCGGTACATGGCGATAAAAAAACTGCTGCTAACTAGCGTTAGCCATAGTTATCACCAATTCTTGTACATATGCCCCATATTTTTTTCTCCCACACACATGGTCCCTAGAACCAAGTAGTTGTTTTCCACATCTCTGGCTTTGTTAGAAATTATTACTTCGTAGAATCTGGATTTTTACATTTTATGTTTCAAATCCCTAGATCTAAACAGATGATTTGCTATTGACTAGAAGGAACGTTCTTGTGGTTAGGAGATAAGAAGCCAATTTTGCACACTACAATAGCAGTTTCCTACCTAACTGTTTCTATGACTGTACACAGAGGTAATCCTTTCCCTTGTTTTCTCAGTTATTGTGTTGTTAGTCTATGTAGGTTGCTTCCTTAGTTGTCATGATGAAAACCCTCTGCAGATCAATGTATAGAGTCAGAACATCAACGTAACAACTTGCTGACTGACATGAATTAGAGTGTACAAAATAGAACTCTGATTTTGAACCATTTTTTGTATATTTGAACATTACTGTATCAGCATTGTTATTTTCTTTTTGCTTCTCTATGTAGCACTAGCATACTCTATGATCCACCTTTGTCACATCATTTTCACTGCACCATTTTTTGGAGCAGCTATGTTTTGTTCTGTTCTCACTAAATATGGTCGCAGGAATTAAACACTTTATCTTTGTGTAATTCTTCCTTATTTATACCTAGGAAACTTAATCTTTAATCATCCTCTGAGGGAACCACTGTTTGATTTAGTGCCTAAGTTCCCAGAAATATGCGGTTAGTCTTCTAGGCACTTCAGGTTGATCCTCATCTCTTCAGCTAAAATTGCAGACTTCAAGTGATGTCCCCTGACCTCTGGGAGATTGGCTGTCAGGCACAGGCAGACACCAGCCTTGGTTGCACAGCAACTCTTTGAATACTTTGTAGGGCTCTCTCTTCCTTGGTCAAGAAGAATTTGGAACTGAAACAAAGTTGGGTGGTTTGGAATCCACCTGTAAATAAAATTCTAGAAACGGAATGCCGATCTACTGTCTAGGGTTTTAGAACTGGCTTGGGTTGGTTCTCTTTTTAATGTTGTTATACATCAGCTCTCTAAACACAGGCTTTGTGCAGAGTGATGACTCTCACAGCAGGTAACAGTAAGGTTGACTCTACAAGGGTGTATCCAAAATATGAGCACAATGAAGTGTAAGATCTCTGCATTTGTCTGATATCACTCTTCTTGAAGCAGTAATTAGAGACAGAAAAAGGGCAGGTCCTGCCTCAAACCTTCCTCACCCAAGACAACAGAAACTGCAATCTCACCCTCTCCACTACATCTACTACGGGAAACAGCCTTAATAACGAAGCCTTTACAATGACTGAAATGAACAACGAATCCAAAACAACGACCTTTCTATGAACCACGACATCATTAATCACGACTTACACGAACAGCGACTTTCCTAAACCACGAATTAAACGAACAACGACCTCCTTACTGGCCAATAGATGGCACTGGAGAGAGGTAACATCGTAGTTGAACTGAGACATGGTATTACAGATAGCAGATCATTATTACAGAAGGAATTACGGGCTTCCTTACAGTGTTTGGACAATCGCTGGGTGTCATTTTGGAACGGGAAAAAGAGTGACTCATAAGCTCCCTTTTTGTGGGTGCCATCTTGGAGCAGGAAGTGTTTTAAATGTGATATCGTGGCGGGACTCGTCGGTGAGGCGCGAGCTTGTCCCCAGAACCCCTGAATGAATCTTACCCAAGGCTATTCTGCTGTATGACAGTGGCTTTACTCTGCAAGTCGACCGAGGCTACTGAAGTCTACATTCATAGAGCGTGTTGGCGGAAAGCAATAGGTAAGTTGTGTAGCATTTGGCATCACGTGTAAACGTAACTGTGAGCGGTAGTGAAAACAACACTTAGTATATCCGTTTTCCAGTCTTCTGATATCTTCACTTACTTAGGCCTTCAGCCTTATTATTCTTATTCAGGTGCCACTGCCAAGTTTTCATTATACCTACGTGTGCGCACGGGAAACTTGAATTGCTCTTGCCAATCTATTACCTGGTCTGTGTCATTGCGTGCGAGGACTATTTTCAGTGTGCCTGTATGTGCGCCACCTGGCGTACTGCTCACGTTACTTGCAGATAATCTTCTTCATAAATTCATTATCCTTTAGTCCAACCAACGTGCCCTTTTCACAGCCATTACGTTGAAATGATTCGTAGCTTCCAAGTTTTAAGTTAGCTTATCTGTGAGATTTCCTTGTTTTGAGTGTTCTTGTGTGTAACACTTCACTGCGAGTAGAGCAAAGCATTTAACTGCATGTAACTAGTTATTTTTCTGCAATTACTCATGTTTAAGTTTTTTTTTTTTCCGTGTTTCAAACATGAGTTTTTTGTAGAGCATAGTGGTATATTCGGGTAATGACCCAATTGAATATTTTTCGTGGTTTAGGAAGTCGCTGTTAAGAATGTAGTGGTTTGGCTTTGCTCATGGTTTAGCATTCGTGGTTTAGGCATTCGTGGTTTAAGTAGTAGTTGTTTAATCATATATCCGTCTACTACATGGCAGTGCTTAGGTTCAAACTGAGGTGACATGGTGTGCTAACTAACAATGGACTGAGATGCAGAACTGAGTAATTACCAGTTGTTGAGATTAATTCAAGCATTGCATCCATCACTTTTTTGTATAGTTTAACAGGTAGTACTAGTCCGCAGCCCTTTGCCAACAAGGTCCTCAATGAATTTCTAAAGGTATCCCTGTATCTATCCTCTATCACTTCAGGATTTTGGTCTCCACCCACCTGCTACTGGAATGCAGGCAATACATTCTCAATGTCTGTCGTCATTCTCCATTCTGTGCCAGAGGCATCCAAAATGCCTCACTACACATACATGCACTCAACATGAACCCAGAATTCCAGCAAAAGATTCTCAATTTCGCACAACAGCAGAACATTATATGAGAAGAGCTGGTAGACTCACCTCCTGTCCTTAACACAGAGAAAAGTGTCTTGTAACCCTATAAACTGATAGAACACGTACACTGCTACCACTGCTTTATGTGATGCACCCTGTGCATGGACAGTAGTCCTATACCCACTATGAGGGCATATTTCGTACTCCCCCTTGCATCCCAGAATAGGTTATGGACAGTGCAATACCTTAGATAGACTTATACCTTTATGCACATCCTAGATTAACGTATAGCCAGGTCCAAAATAAAATGTAGTATACCAGTTTACCTGTATTTGTTCACTCAGGGTACGGTTCAAGCTCATTGACCATGAAAGGGACATTAACTCCCCAACATGGACTTGCTACCAATAGTGCATCCTTTGCCTGCTAACGATGATACTGAGGGTACATCATTTTGGTACAGAATATAAACAATTTATTATATAAATGTAGTTCCTGCAGTGAAACCATAGTGACAAAAAGATTAAATACACAAATAAATGTACTTTCACATTTGTGGATCCACTGGCCCAAATTCAGATCTGCTAAACAAGCAAAATAAACAGGGGCTTTTTAGATCTCACCTACAAACAGCTTAGGTATCTTTTGCCAAACGTCTTACAGTGGGCTTTTTGTTAATCCATTGCTCATCACTGCTGGAGTGGGAGCTGAGGCCTCCAATATCGCTGAAAGAGCCCAAATCCTACCAAATCTACCACGAGGCACTCAGTATCTATGCTCCCTGCCCGCCTCTGCTGACCATTGGCCTCAGCGTTATAGACTGAACCAAAATAATTCCCACAATAACTGATTGAACAACAGTAAACACACATTAAATTCATTGATTGATTGATGGAGGCTGGGGGTGCTGCTAATCCGGTGGCCCTGCCTCCGGCAGCTGATCTTATACCACCAGATCTGCTGGTCTTACCACGCTTCACCGGCGCCTCTCCCGGTATCAGCCTCTGCGCCTGGCAGTCAACTTGGACTGGGCTCGGCAGCCAGGAGACGGCCCTATCCTTTCGGGCTACTGACACCGCTCACTTTACAGTGAGCCGCTACCCTGCTAACCAGCTTGCCGCCTTGATGCAGCCTCAGATGTCCATGTCGCTGTTGACCCCTTAACCCCTGCTTTGTCATACTCCCCTAAAACAGTATAAATGGGGATACCTCTCACCCCATTTCATCTCCCAACTCCCTCATATTCTCACTTTGCCAGACTGGGGTTTAGGAAACAAGCTGAGTCTAAGGACTGATACTTCTGGGAGAAAAGAAAAACACTAAACACTGGAAATGACTATTGTCACTGAGGGTCAAGGAGTAGCTGTCCTCCACTACTGATGAAGGTGCCCTTCCTCTTCTATCTGTGCTCTCCACACTCTGCATTGATAGCAACAACTTCCGAGTATCACATCAAGGTTGGGACCCTAATGCTGGGTCAATGTCACACCGCAGCACAGACATGAAAAGATACTGTCCCAACTCATACTGCATTACATTTCCGTGAAACCTCTCCGAACATGCCACCCAAAACTTCAAACACAAAATCCTCAAAGAACATCCAGGGACACTAATAACTGAAATCTTCTATGGTCCAACCCATGGAGGCCTTAAAATGGACTTCTACACCAAGAAACCTGCCAATAGAAAAAAGAACTTCCTGCAACACCTTCATGTAACTAATACTACCAATGCCCCATATGGATCTAAAGTCACTATATCCCCATCTCACAACGTTTCCAGAGAATTGTCCAAAACCATTTACAGAAATAGGAACAGCCTAATCCAAGCCTCTGAACGAAACCTATCCATTTTTGATCACCACTTCCCTGCTCTATGTGCCTCCATGTCATTCGCACCCACCACCACCCCTCCACCCTAGCCTAGAGAACTCACCCATGCACCCACCTCCTAATAGTGGAACCTTCCACTCCCATTACCCTATGCATTGTCTCCACCACCACCCCCCTACAGCCTCTTCCATGCCTTCCTGAAGCTTCAGTTTCACTACCAGAATTACTCCCCCCTCTCCAGGGTGCACCTCCACTGCCCAGCTTGATTAATCTAGCACACCTGAATCCCCCCAGTCCTCCAACCACAGCTGGCTGGATACTACCTTAACTTCCACCCCAGACACCGAGTTCCATCATGCTCCACTCCCCACCACGGACCGAACTGCCTCTCAATTGATCCCTTTAATTGCCCATCTAGAACTCAAAATCAACACTATAAAGGATGAAATTGCGTCACTACGCAAGGACGCAAAAACTAGTCACACCCTACCCCAACCTCATGCCTCTATGGCGAACACCAATCCTGCCACACCATTCACTCTAACCCCCCATCCGACATCCCTAGGCAAACTATCCCCTACACTCATCATCACCTCAAACCTAGATGCACCATGACTGGAATGTCACAGTGGGAAGCTGAAATGCTGAGCAACACATATGACAATTCATCTAGCAAACCTTACCACCGCAAGTTCCCGGTCATCCATGGTATGAATAGGACTCTGAACACCACTCACCCTCCGAGGCCACCTGCCCAATTAACCTCCATCCAACCCAGTCAGCCTGGTCCAGGATCATTACCCATGCTTTGCTGCATGCTACTAAATTGTCGGTCATCTGCCAGGCCTGCCACTGATATAGCTGAAACCATTCTATGACATAAAATTTACATTTGCTTTCTAACCGAAACCTGGCTAAATGACCACTCAGCCCCTTTCATCAATCTCCTCACCCCACTGGGCTTCTCACTCATTTGCTGCGACTGTAAGGATTGCATTGGTGGTGGATCAGCCATCACACACAAAAAAGAGCTTTGCCTAACTCCCTGCCACAATACCAAATACCCTACCTATGAATACTTAGGTGCTCAGCTGGCCTCTAAAGGCCCCAACCACATCAAATTTCATGTCATCTATCATCCTCCAGGTGATAAACCACAATTCCTGGAACACTTAACAGACCTAAGAACACAAAATGCCCTAAAAGGCAGCACAGACATCATACTAGGAGACCTAAATCTGCACCTGAATAATGCCGAAGATCCAATAATACAATCCCTGTCCAACCTCCTGGAAGCAAATGGCCTCACCCAATACTGCAGCAAACAAACCCACAATAAGGGCTCTACCTTTGACACAATCATCTCTAAGCACATCACCTTATCCCTGCACTCTATCCTACCCACTGACTGGACTGACCACCACCTAATTCTTTTGACTCAATGTCATCCATCCTAAGGCCTATCCCCAAACGATCCATCCCAAGCACTGGGCGAGGAACATACATCGAATCCCCCAGGCAGAGTTAGAAGCATTAGTCAGCTCCCAAATTATTCCCCCACCAGACCTCACCTCTGACGATAATCTCACCGCCCACCACAACAAAAAATGGCTGAACACCTTGACACAGTCGTCCCTCTGAAACTCAAGAAGTATCCCTTCCAGATCCTGGTTCAATGAAGACTTCAACAAAGAGAGGCAACAACTGTGATTGGCTTTAAGAAATTTGAGACAACGACCCACCTTAACCCATCATTCGATCCTCTGAGCTGAATGCCTAAAATATAAAAAGCATATCTTCAGAGAAAATCGTCCTTCTTTTGAGCCCAGCTTGACCTAGGAACAGACATAAAGACCTCTTCAACATCATCAAACAACAAACCTCCTTGTTCGCTCAACACTCAATTGATGACTCAACTAAGAGATGTGAAGAGTTTGCAACATTCTTCTCTGAAAGAATATCTAACATTGAACTCTCCCTTGACCAACCCACCTCCCCATCCTACTGCAAGGATGCCCCCATACAAAGAGGGCCCACCCAAGGCCTTACCTCCAACTAATGGTTGTCTCCTCAAACTCCCCCTCTCAGCAATCCAGAACACAAACTGCAATCCCTTGCAACTGAAAAACGACGCATCCTGGACTGAATTCGACCATATCCCTGAAGAAGAAGACCTCAAATTACTCGCTAGTATGAAGCCTACTTCATACATCTCTGACCCCCTTCTGGCTGTGCTTGTCAAAAATATCAGTCACATCATCTCCCCTGCATGGACAAAACCATTAACTCCTCTTTATCGAGCAGCTCTATACCAATCTCCCTCAAACTAGGCCAAGTCACCCCCCTCATCAGAAAACCGGAAGCCTTACCAGAATAACCTCAACAATTACAGGCCTATAAATAACCTTCCTCTCCTTGCCAAAACCATTGAAAAATGTGTGCTTGCACAACTTAATAATCACATTGAAAAATACAACCTGCATGACACCTTCCAATCTGGGTTGAGGAAAGGCTGCAGTACAGAGACTGCAATTCTGAACATCACAGACGACCTACACAGATGTCTGGATGAAGGCCAGGCCTGCCTCCTAGTCTTCCTGGACCTCTCGGATGCCTTTGATACTGTCAACCATGACATCCTCCTAAACACCCTCTCACAGCGTGCAGGCATCAAGGAACTGTCCTTCAGTGGTTTGCTTCTTTCCTGAACCAACGCTCACAGCTAATCAAACTGAATACACCTCAAAAGCAACATCAGTCTCACAAGGAGTTCCACAAGGGTCAATCCTGTCTCCTGCCTTATTCAACCTCTATATGGAACCCCTTGCAATTATCCTAAAACAAGCCAGAATTGCCTATCATTGCTGTGCAGATGACACCCAACTCTACATTAACATTTTGCCAGTTAAAGACATCCAGCACCTAAACAACACGTTCTCCATGGTTCAGTCCTGACTGACCAACAACCATCTTAATCCTAACTCCCAACAAAACTGAACTCCTCTTCATCCAACTGAAAGAAAAGTCCTTTCCAGGAGATATCTGGCTCAACAATCTCACTGTATTAAACTGCACAATATCTATCTCCAACTCTGTCAAAACTCTGGGGATTATGCATGACAAAAACCTGACCATGAAAGAGCACATTAATGCCTCAGCTAAAAGTGCCTTCTATACTTTAAAGCACCATAAAAAAATTCTAATCTTCATCCCGTTGAAGACTTAAAGACTGTGGTGCAATTCTTAGTCCTCTCCAAGCTGGACTACAGTAACGCAACTCTCACGGTGCCCTAAAAGCACATTTTGCACCTTTGAAAGCCAAACTCCATGCAGTGGCCAGACTACTGGTGGGGGAGAGTTGCTTTGAGCACATCACTTACACTCCTAAGAAAGTCAACTGGCTACCAATCGAAGCAAGATGCATTCTCAAAACTGCCTGCATAACCCACAAAGCTCTCTACACCGAACAACCAGTCTAACTCGCACACAAACTATCAAAAGCCATCCAAAAGAGACCCCGCATAAGCTCTAACAGTCTACTCCTGATACCGCCCAAATTTAAGAAAGAAAAATCTGCACCTGCTCCTTCTCTGGGAACGCTCCCAGAATCTGGAACTCGCTGCCTCAGGAGCTGAGTGACATCCAATCACTCCCTCACTTCAAGAAGAAACTTAAAAAAACTTCTTCTCTTCCCTGAACCATCTTACTAGCCTGATCCTCTTACCCCACATTCTCCAAATAAATTTGAGCATCACTACCTCGAGGAAAAACTATGTCTATACTCTACCCACCTTCGCAACAACCTACCATAACTACCTGAGAACTGTATCTCACACAGATCCTACTGTCTAGATTATACATCTCGTATATACTGTTGCTATATATTTTTACTTACTCCATATGTTTGTCATGTAATTGCCGATATGATAACTCTGTAAGCGCTCCGATACCTTTGGGTCTGGTTCGTGTTATCGTCTTCATATACTGCAGTCTATCGTATACTTATTTTATTTATTGTTACTATGTATTATTATTTACTCCATACGTACCTTGTGTAATTGATGCTGTGCTAACTCTGTCAAGTGCTCTGATACTTTTGGGTCACGTTTGCGCTATACCAAGCTTGAAAATATACAAAATAAATAAATTGATTGGCTTTCTTGTCAATCTAATTTTCTTGCTTCTTTTTCCATTGCTCTCCTTTCCTATCTTGTGTTTTTCTCTCCCCTGAAGTATAGCTTCTATACCATTCATTGAATTGGATGACTTATACTCTTTGTCTTTTGCTATTCGCACTACATTGCAGTGCATGGGATTTTTGCTCTCTCCCCTCCACCCTGTGTGAAGCTCCCCTTTCATTATAATCCCATCTCACGCACTCTCTTTGTTGCTCTCCACCCAACCAGATCATCTTTTGCATCACCATGTCCCGCTTGACTTTTTTTATTACCCTCCCCATTGCTTCCTGCCTCTGCCTGCTTCTCACTGTTGCTCCGCCAAAACTCCATCTCCTATGTTGTTTCCCCTCTCCTACCTGTTTTTTAAACACATTTATTTATTGTTATATTGTTTGCTGGACCTTGCTGCTGTAATCTGTTGTAATCTGTAAGAAAGCTTTGTGCACATTTTTTATTTTTTTATTTGCCACTCCAATGCAGGAATCCACCTTCTAGGAAGAATAAATGTAAAATTACACAACATACCTGTAGCATCATGACATTTGTGCATACATGTATAGTGAACAATAAGCAAATTTGCATCTTAACATTGGGGCTGCCGTATTATCAAGACGCATGCATGATGACACAGATGGTCGAATACATCACCACAGAGATCTTCTTTTTTTTTTTTTGGGACAATGCAGCTCAACATCTACAATTTATTTCCCTTTTTCCTGATAATGATCAAAGCCAGAAGGCGATACTTATTTGTTTTCCCAATGCTTATTTTACTTTTGTGAGTAGACTCTATCCATTCTGATACACCTCATCATCCTCCCTAGAATTGATTATCCCTTCCAACCTCACCAACACCGTCTTGTAACATAAATATAAAAAAAGATGCTGAGCAGGTTTACACTAAAACCAAAAAAAGGGCAATAGCCTTAATAAAGTTCTAGTTTCATACCAGGGTTGGTGTAATTTTGTTCAGTTGTTTAGGTCGAGCCAGGGCAGTGCATGAGCTGCTCTGCGAGGCATGCTGTAGTTGAGTATGGACTTGAAGCTCCGCCCACTCTCCACCCATATTTTTCATTGGCATGTGCCATTGTCCTTTGTAAATGCTGGCTTCTGATTCATTAATAGGCTTGTTAGTCCCTCCTTAGTACAGCCTTGTCTTCATTTGTAACCTCCCATGAGGACTGTCCCCTTTACCTCTGTTGTTACACGGTATGTCTTATTTAGTCTGTAAGCACTATTTTCTTTAATGAGTTTCTGCTACTGCAGGCACGACATGCTTTCCTGCAATGTTTGCTGTAACACTTCCTGCAATGTTCAGCACGCCATGCGTGCTTTCACTTTTCAACCAGGTCAGGACAATGGCGGCCGCTTCTTTGAAATGAAATAGGTCTTGCATTTACAAGAGTTTGAGCTATCGATATTGTAAATGACAATGCCTTTTATTTATGTGTTAATTATCAAAACAGATAAATAAAAGGCATTGTCATTTACAATGCCAATAGCTTAAACTCTTGCAAATGCGAGACCTATTGCTTTGCAAATGCTTGTTATGTTGTGGCAGACAGGAGTTAACATGGAAAACACAACAGGCATATTCTCAAGGATCTATCGCCGAGTTATCGGCACTTTATCGCAGCCAAAGTCGCGATAAATGTATCGCCCCATTCACAAGCTGGTGCTAACAGCCACATCACCAGTTTACGTGCGATAGCAGTCGCAAAAAACATCGCCACAGACGACCCCGGCAACTAACGCTAATGAGATGCAGAGTAGGCGTTCCCGTGCAAAAAGCAGCAACAACACCACTCCACAACGTTCTCAACGACCAGCCAGATCGGCGATAAGATCACAAAACATGCGATAAGGCGCGTTAGCAGCAGGATTTTAACACCTGCTCTTACCTGGTGTAAAGTCGGACGACAACCGGCACCAGACAAGGGAGCACAGCCCATAGCCACACATGAAGAACAACAGATGCTCCAGAGCAACTGATCATGTAGCCCGGAGCCCCAATAGGGCAACAACACCCACCTCCACCACCCCCAGGACCCCCTGGGGCCCCACCCTGTGCACCCCCCCCTTTGGACAAAGATATTGCACATCAACTCCACGAAAACATGAACCAAACAATTCGCCTGAAGTCGCACAATCACACCATCTAACATACATGTGTGGTCAGTAAAAGGGAAATCATACATTCATCTCATAATATCCAAATAATACGTTTATTACAGAATAAACCCAAAACAACAATTCTGAAGAGTCATGGCGGGTCTTCTCAGGACATTCTGTAAGTCACAGCCTGCAAGACAGAAATCTAGATAAGAAGGTGTGTCATGCGCTCATCAAAGTACAGAGAGAGAGAGCGTAAGAGAGAGAGATATAGAGATAAGGAGAGAAAGAGAGAGAGAGAGTGAGAGAGAAAGAGAGAGTGAGAGAGAAAGAGAAAGAGAGGGAGAGGGAGGGAGAGAGAAAGAGAGGGAGAGAGAGAAAGAGAGAAAGAGAGGGAGAGAGAAAAAGAGAGAAAGAGAGGGAGAGAGAGGGAGGGAGAGAGAAAGAGAGGGGGAGAGAGAAAGAGAGAAAGAGAGGGAGAGAGAGGGAGAGAGAAAGAGAGGGAGAGAGAGTGCCGACACTGCGGACCCAGGCCTCACTGCTCACCTGCTGCCACCGGTGTGTCTCCAACCACGTGCCGGTATACACTGCAGTCCCCCAGATCCCTTATCTGAAACAGTTTCCAGAGACAGGAATGGCATAGTCCATATAGTTGCACACGCCATCATCGCTTGCCCGACCCTGCGCACACAGGCTGCTGCACCCCAGCCCCTCCTGCCGCCCAGCGGTGATTGCCCGCCCCTGCGCAACCAGGCCTCACTGCTCACCTTCCGCCACCGGCGTGTCTCCAAGAGGGCCCACCACGTGCCGGTGGGAGCTCCAAGCCCGGGGCCCGCAACCATGGCACCCTCCACATCATGCAGCCCGCACTGCGGGCCACCAGTTCACACACTTGATTCTGGGTCTTGATTTCGCAATGGCAGAGACCATATCAGTGCACACAGCATCATCGCAGGCTGCACACCCGCTCAGCTCTTGAGGTGCCACTAACTCTGTGAACCGCAAGGCAACACCACGTGGCGGGAGGCCCGCACTGCCTGCTGGCTCAGGCCTACACTGCGGTCCAGCAGGGCTCACACTAACCCGTACCAGTCCGGACTGCCAGGACGGCGCATCATCGCAGGCTGCACACCCGCTCAGCACTTTAGGTGCCCCTACCTCAGTGCACTGCAAGACACCGTCCCGTGGCGGGGTGCTTGTGCCTGCCGCAGTGTATCCGGTGCCACCAAGTCTGTGCACCGCTAGTCATGGACCCTTCATGACTGAGTTCCGTCTTGCGGACGCCATCATGTCACCCCCAGCACTGGGCAATGTGAGGTGGCAGGGCCCTAGGCCCTCATGCATAAATGATAACCACACAGAGACACCCAGTCAGAGAGTGGAAATGGCGTCCAGCACGTGCGCCAGGCCCTTTTTATTGGCAGGGTCACATGTCCTGTGATGCCTGTGCCGGATGGGTGTGGTGTGGGTGTAAACCAGCCGTGAGGGAGTGGCTGTGGCATGCTGACAACTAGACCTGTGAGCAGCAGATCCCTACAGGGAAGACCTGGGACATGTAGCGTTGTCCCCCCCCCTGTGAGCGTAAGCGGAGTGGGCTGTCCTGGCGTATGCCAGTCCAGCGTGATGGTGTGTATAATGACCCCGGGGCTCTGGCCGTGATTCCGCCCTGGGCTGGACAAAGAAGTAACTAATGGATGTGTCCCTGTTGTAGTGTCGGCGCCACCTGGACCGCAATCGGCAATGTGCCACCCTGTGACCCAAATCCCACAACATGAGCAACATGGACGTAAGGGGGAATCACTGACCCTACATTCATCCATACTTCCACACTTGAAAGATCATAGACATGACACATCTGTGTGAATATGAATGTTTATTGCACATTCAGTGGAGTGTTGCAGCTGGAGCAGTACAGGGCCATGCAAACCCCACTTTACATTGTTGGCCCGTGGAGGGCCAGCCAGAGTCCTTCAGGGAATGACAAGTACATCAGCAGAAGAGGAGTTCAGTCCGCAGTCTGATAGCTGTGTCATTGGTGACCAAACAGAATATGGCAGTCCATGTCGAGGTCAAAGGTGAGTGTCGCAGAGTGCATCGGGGGACACTGGAAGGTGATGATGCAGAGGGCAGAACTAAGCAGAAACAGGCCACATGGCGGAGATGAATGCTACTGCGTCCTTCTGACCACGAAGGCAGATTCATCCGCATCTTCGTCCTCTGCTGTTGCATGTGCCTCACATGTGGGTGATGGTGTTCTGTCTCCAGCACTGTGTGGCACTGACACATCAGGGCCCGGAGATGTGGATGGGGTGGTAGCAGCAGCATGCATCAGCGCCAGGCCTTGTGGCAGCAATGCCATGAGGAGGGTCTTTAGGGCATTGAGGGACCCAGCTACCTCTCGCTGGTGTGCAGCCATGGCAGCCGCTCTTTCCGCCTGCGTCCACTGCATGTTCTCCATGATCCTCCGCATGTGTCCCAACTCCCGGGCGAGATCGCTGGAGGCACTCTGACTAGACAGTCGTTCTTGTCTCAGAGTCAGGACTCTAGCGATGTCAGCCATGGTTCGTTGGAGAGCATGGAGCGGACTGTGGGTGTCTGTTAGGGACTGTGAGTGGTCCCTGATGGGACTTAGACACCCACATATGGCATCTAGTTTGGCTGCCATGCGGTCGAACCCCACCTGCACCTGTTCAGCCAGCTTCTCCTGGCACCCCAACACACGGCGTTGGAAGGCCATGTGTTCGTTGTGGGGGTCCTGGGAGGCAGCCGTGGTGGTGGGTGCTGCCTGCTATGTGTTCTGTGCAGGGGGTGGGTTCTCCTCATAGCAGCTGGGCTGCCCTGCTCCTGGAAGTGGGCTGCGGAGGCTCTCCACGAGCTGTTGGAGGGCGTCGGAGTCGAATGTGTGGTGGTCCTCTTCGTCATCAGAGGAGAGAGGTTCAGCCTGCTCTGCAGGAGGTGTTGGATTTCCCCCTGCAATGTGAAGGGGAGATGCAGTTTAACATTGGGTTCACATGTATGTTGACGCATTGTACATGTTTACATTCAGACTGCATGACAGTGTACATTGTGACTGTTTGGGGGGAGCTGCCTATTTGATGCGGGACAGTGGACATTCCGACAACATCACGGATGTGTGTTTGTACTTGTACATTGTCAACTCACATTTCCCGGCAATGCCAAATGTGATTGGCCAGTTTCTACGCACATGCGGCACCAGTTGTGTCCTCTGTTCTGTTGTGGACGTGTTGCGGTTTGTACCACATCATTGTCAATGTTGATGTGCTCTGCATGTAATGTGTGTGTGCCGCATTTTGGGGGAGTCGCCCCTGCAGCTCTGATTTTGCTGCCCCTTATCCCTTACATGCGGTGTGCCTCTGGCTTCTGTGCTTATGCAGTGCTGAGGTGTTGCATACTTGGGTGCGTTGGTCTCTTGGTGGGAGTTGTGGGTCTGGGGCATGGTTTGTCCGCAGATGTGCTATGCTTAATTGTGCATGTGTGCCATTGTCCCCATCTCCCCCCGTCTCCCAGTCCCTGGTCGTTACTCACCCTATTGCTGTTGTGTCCGGTCATGTTGAGCAGTGTCGGGTCCCCCAACTCCTGCCACCGTCTCCCCACTGATGACTGTGGACACCATTTCCTCCATCTCGTCCAGCTCCTCCTGTGGCGCTGGACTCCCACCTCCAGTCTGCATTGCTGCCTTCCGGTTGTTTGCGAGTTTCTGCTTGGTTTTGCGCTTCACATCATTCCAGCGCCTCTTGACCTCTTCCATTGACCTCTTCAGCACTCCGACTGCATTCACCTTGTCCACGATGGTCTGCCATATTCCCTTTTTTGTTGCCAATGACAAAGTGGAGGTGACGAACAGTAGTTGATGGTGTTCTATCACCTCCGTTATCAGGATCCTGTTTTCCTGCGGACTGAACCGCTTCTTCCTACTCTTCTTGTCCTTGCCCTTCCCTGACCCCGAGGTCTCAGGCTTGTCCTCTGGGGGGCTTGTGGGGTTCTGGTTGTCCTCTGTACTTGCTCCGGATACCTCCATTGTGCTTCGTTGTTCTTTGGCTTTTGTTTGTATGTTTTTTTTCTACTTTTGTAGTGCATTTTCCCGCATGACGCGTGGGAATTGCAGGCCTGTGGCTGGTTTTCGCTGATTTTTGTATCGCGATTGGCGTCATCGCTACTATTTTCGCGTTTGTGTATTGCATTTTTGCGGCGTCGCGTTAATTTTAACGCGGTCATTTGACGCGTTATCGTGGGACTATCGCATGGTGCCGCCAGGTTGAGAATACTACGTTAACACGGCGTTGTTTTCCCGTGATAGACTGCGATTTCGCAAAGTTGCGTTAAGCTAAATTTGCGATGGTTATCACACGTTCTTGAGAATATGCCCCAACTTTTTTTCACCCACCCTGTCTTTAACTTTCCCCTGGCACAGAACTGTAAGAAAGTTCATATGCTGAAATGTAGCCACTTACATCATTTGACTGGAAAGTTTGGTGGAAAGGCATCAAACAGTGACAAAGTAATAAGCAAATAAAAAATGCTTTCCAATGTGAACTCAATATCAACCATAGGGCTGTATATTTACCTGGTTTTGTATTGTATTAAAAAAAAAAAGTTGGTCTATAAATCTACATGGCCATAAATGATCCAAGTAAAAGGCTTGAATTACCCATTCCCACTGTAACAGCGGTGTTACCGTTTAATTACACAGCAATAAACATAAACTCCTGTTATGCCTGGAATCCGGCTACTGTCGGAATCGTAAAGTTGCCGCGTTGCTTTGCACAGTTCAGACTAATTGACTGTTGTTCAGTCCCTGAACATAAACCGGTAACCCAGAAGCATGGCGCCCTTCTGTTATCTGCACTTCCCAATGACGGCGGCAGTGATTTATGGATGCAGATGTTCCTGCTTTTTTTTCAGAAAGGCTGGTGCTATTAGAAGGGCCGATGCTGAGCTGGATAACATTTACCAGCTGACACACTCATAGTATATTTAGTCCTGTAGTGAATTAAGAGGATGTTTATCTTGTAGCTACCTTTTTTAGCACTCCTTATCGCAGTGAGCTAAGACGGCAAAGGTTATTTTTGTTGCTTAGTTTCAGAATGAGAAAGATATTTTTGGTAAGAGCGTCTAGTAATCACCTAAAAGCCTGCGGAGTTTTGTCTGGGTTTAAGTGTATTACTGGGTAGGATTGTGTAAACCGCATATCCAAGAAAATTACTTTTTTATGGAAAAGTCATAGAGGAATATAGCTGGTAGGTTATGTTATTTTTGCTTGATAGATGTACCCTAATTTCTGCTAATCTTGTAGTATTTTGTAAAAACTTTTATGAAACGTAAAAATTCCTAGAGGTCTCAGTCTGGTGGATCCCAATTAAATGCTCGCTCTGAAAGTGGAAGGGTGAAGTGGAAAAAAATAAGAGTAGAAATTTGGTTCTGATTAAAGGGTAATTACGGTAAGTAATATAAGAGTGTGACAGATAACATACCATAACATACCATACCATACCATAACATAACATAGCATAACATAACATAAAAATAACATATAATTATGAATTCTTGAATAATCTATATTTGCCTGAGTCTTTAGCCCCCTCAGACTGAGAACATAAGCAAAGCAAAGCATGTGATACAATGTTATGCCACACAAATGAGGCTACATTGAAATCATTGAACTGCACTGCGTCTGATTTTCGGATCCACACTGCAAATGCAGAAAGTGCAACTTTATGCGCGCTGATATTTGCCAGCAAAGCAAGTTGTTAAATCAGCCATGATGGTCATGCACTGGGTACTTCATCCACTCATCCATTTGTAAGTTTGGTTGATTTTTCTGGCTTTTGAACTGTGGACTATCTTCTCTTCAATTGTGTTTTCTTTACTAGTGCTAATCAATAATGTTTTATATAAAGTATGTGTGATTTCGAATCTGCCTAAAGCAGTGGCGGCTCCTCGAGGGAGTGCTGCGGGGCGGTGGGGCGGGGGAGGGGGAGGGGTAGTAAACTCCGGCATACGGCCGAACGGAGTTAAGTACAGAAATAAATAAAGAAAACGAATTACATTGCTCGCGCCGCATCGCCAATTTGGCGTTGAAGCGCGCAATGTAATTTGTTTTATTTATTTATTTATTTACTTAACTCCGTTCGGCCGTATGCCGGAGTTTACTACCCCCCACCCTGCCCCTCCCCCGCCCCACCGCCCCGCAGCACTCCCTTGAGGAACCGCCACTGGCCTAAAGTGATCTGAAGAACACATTGTTTACTTTGGTTACTTATACCATTTTTTTGAACAAAGAACAAGACAGCTGTTGTACTTCCAGCCCTTTACCGATGTTGTATTTGAGCAAACATGACCTGTATCCTCTCTATAGTACATCTTGTTTCTTTGTAGTACCCCAGTAAAATAAGAAGGCTTCTATTCAGTATGCCTGTTGCTTGTTGTAAATTGGTACATTCATGGGTGGTTTGAAAACATTGAGTAGGCATGTGTAGCTCCAAATAGTTTCAGGTGTGACTTTGTGGAGCATTATTAGGCTTCTAGTTTCCAAATTGTTGAAAGCCTTCTGCAAACATTCTTTTGATTGGCACAAATTATGTCATTTCCGAAGCATCCCCATTTAGGACTGCGGAGCATTAGTCTTGACTTTACAATTCAGATGTTTCAATTCATTCTGATGGCTTGAATAAGCAGCAGCACGTAGTAATGTATTACATTTTTTTTTATTTTTCCATTTTGGGAGTGATATGCCAAACCATTTAAGTGGTTCCCAGGTGTTCTTCTTGGGCATCAAGGATGGTTTAACATTGTCAAAGGACATTATCAGTAAATGAAGGGAACTTATGGATGCTGCATTCATGGCTTCAAAGTGCCTATACATACTGCCTGTATGGGTTATGTAAGAGTAGACTGCAAGCAGTTACAGGAAATGTCTCACAATTTATTTTAGCAACAATGACCTTGCAAGATTAAAAATATCTGTTCTATGTACTCACCTTTTAAAGGCGTGCATTTACTCTATGAAAATTTACTTTATTTTGCTCGCCTACAAATCCTTCATCTATGAGGTCAGATGTTGTGTGGGGTTATCACTAGTTTTCAATACTGTGGTTCGATAACCCCAATCCCGAGTATTATCTTCAGGGAAACATTTTAAAAAGAAAAAAATGTATATCCTTCCCACAACATCTTAGCCTTTTTTAGCACATTGCTGTTTGCTTTCCCCATTGTGGCGTTTCCCTCACAATAAGGTTGATTCACGTTTATTTAAGATTCTTCACCAAACAACACAATACCTGATGACCTTTTTAATGTCAAAATCTGCTGTATAAACCTTTTATATGCTCTTTGTGACAAGTAATCAATCCACTTTCATTTGAATGACTATGACCAAAGGATGTCTCCCTGTGGACCATGATTCAACAAGGATAAATCACTAGGAACTGATAGAATCTAATGGTTGAGTATCTGCTCTTGGGCGTACAGTGTGAAATGTATACAGAGACAAGATGTGAGAAAGTAAGCAGTAAAAATAGAGTGTGCATTGGTCAGTAGGAGTGGACATATCATAATTGTGATCCTGACGAAGAGAAATATATATAGTAAGGTTTCAGTCTCTGTTCATTTATCCATAGATTGAATGAAGATTTGCTTTAGGAGAATGATATGGAATTTTAATGCAGGAAGAATTAATGAAAAATAAAGTAAGACAAATGTGCTTTTATGGCGTTGGAAGGCTAGAGCCTGCAACAAATTCTGGAAAAATTAATACATCATAATAGTTGTGTGTTAACATTTTTCTGCTTGTCTTTGATCACCCAGGAACATTGGAACAGGTTCTAGTATAATCACTTTATAGTTCACGGGGCATAAGTTTTATAAGTTGCATCTGCATGAACTTAAGCAGTAACCAGGAAACAGAAATCCCTATGTCAAGGTGATGAAATTACCAGTCGATATAACTACTCCTGCCAGCAGATGAAACCATTTCCAATCATTTGAAGTTATCATATGGATGGTTTGTGTGCTCTTAGAACTAGTGATTATCTGACTAAAGTGAAGACTAATCATCTTCATCTATCTTAGAGACAGAGGAACACAGATGGTAAGACAAGTGAGACTCCTGAGAGGAAATTGATTTAGTAACTCTCAGTGTGAACTAGCTGAAAATGTAAAATGTAATTCACAGATTATTTGCTGACAGCAAAGCATAAATAATTTGAAACAAATGACTTTTTGCTAGAGAATCTCACCACTCTCTTATCTTTGGTTCATGATTTTCCTCTCACTGTAAGTTGCCATCAGACGAATATAGCATGTTACATCGCATACTATTACATCGCATTCTATTACAACGCGGCCGTTACAACGACCGCGTTGTTAGAACGCGATGGCTTTACATCGCAAGTCATTAGATCGACTTGCTGTAGGGGGCGTACTGGACTTAGGAATAGTATAATTTACTATTCCAACTCCAGCGTGCGCAACAGTAGGGAAGGTGTTGGAATAGTAAATTATACTATTCCTTAGGTTAGAGCGCCCCCTACAGCAAGTCGATCTAATGACTTGCAATGTAAAGGCATCGCGTTCTAACAACGCGGTCGTTACAACGACCGCGTTGTAAAAGGAACGCGATATAATGGCAGCGCTGTAAACACTGTTTCCCCATCTGACTGGTGGTCGAAGGGGATACTTTTATTCAGCTTTGTGTGCTCTGGTAAACTTATATCAGAGCCGTTTGTGAAGATTTATCATGACACTGAAGTGTGAAGAGTACAGAAATGTTCGAAAGTTCTGATAAGTTAAAATATATCTTCCAAAGACAAATGAGTGAGTGGTTTCTGAGCTGTTTTTGTTGTGTCTAGCAGTGTTCGAAGTTGGCTGGATTGTAACTTTGCATATTTATTTAACACTTTGCAAGCGTCACAAAGATGCCTGAATTGTAAAGTTTTTTGTTTATAAAAAAAAATCAAAGGGTGGGAGACAGATTTTAGAGCACTTCAGAGTATGGGATATCATTCCTAATGCTTCTCAGGGCGGCAACAAGTTAACAGGCACCGATCGTTAGCTGTCCTCTTCTTGGAATCACAAAATCTAAAGCACCAATTACCTGATGATGACTTCATGTCCCATTCTCACCAGTGAACTCTTTATTTTCCTAAAGGATTTTGCGCCCTGTGGAAGGAAAATGTCACCACCAGCAGGCCAGTTGAGCTAAATTCAAGTCAATAAACTCTGCCCACCTCTGTAAAGAAGCTTCTCAACTTCACCCAGCTGCACTGGACCATTTGTAAGTTCATCCACTCATTACCAATTCTGCAGGTTTTGAGCTCTTGTCTGTTGTTGTGTTGCCCACACTCACAATGTTTACAGTTTAAGCATTGGATATGGCTGCTCATGAAATGGGCAACGTCATCCTCTTTTTAGTATGTTCATTCATGCGAACACTTGCACAATTTAAATTGCACCAAAAGAATGATTAACGCAACCACTATAAATGAAACTGCCGCATTAGGGTCTCACCACAAATATACGCATTCACACAGAAAACAAATAAGGAAAATGAATGATAGCAAACGAAGGAAAGCAAATAAGCAAAATAAATTAGCATTGTAAGCAAGAGAGAGCACCTGCAACATAACATTCAGTGGACACCAGACCATCAGCAATGTATTTCATATATGCATTTAATAATTTATGCAGCTTTATATTTACTGCCGTGACTTGCACTTATATGATTAAGTGAGAGTAAAACTGGGGACTATGCAACCCCTTCCCAGCGGTTTCACAGGCCCCAAAGGGTGCTAGACATATGCTATAGAAGTAGGAGGTTTATCAATATACAATTGGGGAGAGGATGTGGTCTCACGGCTAGACTGCCGACCTTGGAGCTGAGAAACCAAGGTTCGAGCCTCGGGGTCGACTCCACATCCTGTGATTCTGGGCAAATCACTTAGGGCCCGATTCTGATGCGGGTTGGAAAAGCTTCCCGACCGAGGGCCCAATTCTGATGCGGTTAGGAACAAATGTTCCCATTGAAGTCAATGGGAGTTCAACCAAATCGTATCTGGAAGAATCCGGATGCATCCTACTCCGCCGGTCGGACTTTCCCGATCCGAGTGGGTCGGACACCATTTCCCAACCGATTCGGTCGGGAAGCTTTTCCAACCCGCATCAGAATCGGCCCCTTAATCTCTCCGTGCCTACCAAAAAAATGAATGTGTCCTTGTGTAACGTAACTGGTGCTCATGTGAAGCGCTTCGGGTCGAGTTCACGCTTTATAAATCTGCCAAAAAAATGGAGAAACGTGAACATTATGGGATAGCACTTTGCAGGGAGGTCCTATAATTTTTCAAAGCGTCTGGCAGACAATTATTAAATAATGTTATGCACAGTAGTGGACAGAAAGCATTACCTGGGTGAAAACTGATCATTTTAAATGAAAGCAGATTACCTCATTGAAAAATGTATCAGTATTTTACAGCTAAATGAAGAGTAAAAAAAGAAATGAAAGGTGCAAGGACTACATCTACCTCAATGCTATGGAACCTTCATTGAAGTAGCCTTACTGAAGGCACACAGCTGAGAAACGTTCTGTGCTACCTGTTTGAGGGCTATCACAATCAACAATTTGTATTTAAGTCTTTGAACCTATACCATCCAGAGACTTTGATCTGCGCAGAGGGGTTGCTCCATTATAGAAACAGGTACTTGGGTATGTGTTCTGCAGCATTCTCCACCACCAAACAAGATTATGTCCCTCATAAGCGCTTTAAAAAGAACACAAACATAAGATGTCTGGAGAATATATCAGTAAAAATGGGTCTGTATTGACTGTTTGCCGCATTAAAAATGATCAGAATGTTACTGCTAAACAAAGATTGAAAAAAGAACTGCTACAGGTACATGAAGGCACAAACCTGTGAAAGGGTCTGTGCTGCATTTGCTTCTGTGTTACCCCTATGTGTATTTTGGTTTTTCTGCATATCGATGAGATGAAGATGTTGATTTTCTTTTAGATATGAGGGTTTGACGTCAGAGGGGGTTGGGATGACCTGACTCTCATTTTATTACAATAGACATTGGTCCTGTGCTTCCCAGAAGCATTTCTGTTGCTAGAATCTCCTAACACAAGAATGACCAGTTTGAGTGTGAAGTTTCTGGTTCTGTTTTGCAGATTGAAAAAGTGGCAATTTAGAAAAATCATCCTTGTATAATTGTAGATTTTGTTGATTTTTTGGTATTGATAACTTAGTAATCTATTCCCTTATCAACATGTTTTAATTCATTCTTGATACAAAAATTGTAATAGTGATAATTCGATGCAATACATTTTATCTTTGACTGTTTTTTGTAATACAACTGAATGGTCAATATATTTTTCTTTTATCCTTCTTCGGTCTGGCAAAATAACTGTGGCTTAAAACAAATCAGTAATAATTGTTCTGATAGTTGTCTATGCAATATTTGAATAGTAATGTATATTTAGTTCAATTTTAGCTCTATAAGACTAGAAACAAATAAGCAGCAATGAACCTCCTTATGTCCAAAGAGATTATTCCAGTGATTGAAGCTAGGCATTGGTGGGGCCGAAGCAGATTAGCAGTAAAAAGAGCAGGGGAATGATTTAGAGTTCACCAGTGGGCGCAATTGTGGCCCCTCTGAGCCCTCTTTTGACTACCATGGCTCCTGTATCAGCCGTTTATTAGCGTGCTTAGGATCTTGAGGTTATAGAAGCTGGGTTTGGTGGCTCAGTGGGCTAAAACACTGCAGCATACTGTAGGGCATATTTACAAGAAAATGACGCATCTTAATGCGCCGAGCTGCATCATTAGGAAAGTGCAGGGTGCCTGCGTTGCAGGGCTGATTGTTTTGGTGCAGGAAGGGACCCCTTCATGCACAAAAACAATAATTGATGGTGTTTTTGTCCTTCACACAGAAAGAGCAAAAAATGAGGAAAAATAATGGTATTTCTCTTCATTGCGCCACTATAACGCCTCCCCTTGGGAGGCGTTAGAATCTGACGCATTCCCAGGTTTACAAAACATTGTAAATCTGGGAATGCATCAGAATCCATGGGTGTTGCATGGGAATACCCACAGCAACACCCATGGAACGCCCCTTTCACGCAGAGTAGTGTGTGAAAGGGGGCCATATTTACAAGGCCATGAAAAGCCATGCAGGGTGGCTTTACATGCTGGTGCCATTTCGGCAGGCTAGCTCCAATGCTGGCACTCTTGCACCAAGGGGCAAGGGTACCTGTGTTGTAGGCAGGATTGTTTTTGTGCAGGAATGGGGACCTTCCTGCACAAAAACAATCCATAGAGGTGTTTTCCTCTTTCTATGTGTGCTGCAGAATGCTGCATAGAGAAAAAACAAGGAGAAATAAAGATATTTCTCCTTGATATGCCCAACCTGGGGAGGAGTATCTTTTTGGCGCATTCCCAGGGTTACCAGGTTTGGTAAATCTGTGAATGCATCAAAAAACATGGGATTTGTTTGGGAACACCCACTGCAAAGCCCATGGAAAGCCTCCATTGCGCAGAGTAATGCAACGCAGTGATATGCGCTGCGTTGCATTACTCCATATTTTTGAACCATTCAAAGCCACGCAAGGTGGCTTTGCATGGCTTCATAAATATGACTTAGAGGTTTGCGTCATGCATGTACCACATTGATTGGTGAAACGTGATGCAAAGCTCTCATAAATATGTCCCCTGGTTCGTCAAATAAACCCCCTCCACTGAGACGAAGCTTGTACACCTGTTCACTGTAAAAAAAAATCCAGTTGCAGGTGATAGCATGCTTTACAAATACACATAACATAACATGCAAACTAGGCAGCCTCTGTATTTGGAAACCGCGGCTTCCGGCAGTGTGGCGGACGACTCCTAAAAACAACTTTGCACCTATGTCCTTTTTTTTAACCAATTAAGCACTGAGATTATGCATGTCTGAGCGTAAAGAGCCAAAGTTTTAACTAAGGGTGGGCGTAGTTCGCGAAGTAATGCTTCGCGAAGCTACGCAAAGTGCAGTTCGCACTACGCAAGCTTCGCGTAGCACTACGCGAACTGCGTAGCGCACTGTTCGCAATGATTGCACAGTGCCGGATGCTTGTCCGCACTGTGCAATCATTGAAAACGGCAACTTGCACAGTGCGAGCTGTCTCTACTGCCGCCGAGTAGATTTTTACTCGAGCGGCAGCTTTCTCAACGCGGACTGGTAGTTTCTCATCGCGAGCGGTCGCAAGCATACGCGACCACTCGCAATGAGAAACCTGACCTCCCCGCGTTGAGAATCTCGCCGGGAGGTTTATTTTCCACGCCGCGATCGGCAACTTGATGTTGCTGATCGCGAACGAGGAAAAAGTCTCGCCGGGATAGTCATTTTGCTTGCTCGCGGTCGCCAACTTGACGTTGAGGACCGCGAGCAAGCAAAAATGACCGCGGCACTACGCTACGCTACGCTACGCGTGTTCGCACTGTGCTACGTGCAATTCGCGTTGTGCGAAGTAGCGCAAACTTCGCAAACTACGCGAGCGTAGCGTAGCACTTCGCCCAGGGTTAGTTTTAACCCGCAATGATTCAGGCAACAGATCCTTATCTAGAGTGAGTGTCTGCCATTATTGGAATGATTAATGCAGGCCTTGGAGTTCAGTGTGCAGAAGTGGGCCTAAGTACACAAACACATGAAGATAAATGCTAATCACTTCTTGCACATTTCAAACGGTGTAAACATATTACTAGTACATGTCACCTTGTGTATACCATCTTTTTGGTTGTTTACCTTCCATTTCAAAGACTATTCAAGAAAAAAACCGAGCTGCCCAGTAGAGGTTCCACTTACATTGAACTCAGCTTCTTTATTGACATTGGAAACCACAGCCCTCTTGTAGGGAGAAACTGTCTGCTGGACTGAGAAGGGCATTTCTTTGCAAGTATCAATAAACTGAAGGGAAAGATCACCGAGCGACCAGAAAATCTCTTATCTAGATATAAATATCTGTGTCTAGGCACATACACAAACAGGCGGGTAGACAAATGAGGAGACTGACAGCTGCATTTATTTGTTCAACTCTGGTTATAAATGACGGCCAAAACATATCTATCATTTTCCCATGCTACCAAAGTATGGATCCATTTGTCAAACTTCAGACCTGCTTGTGACGGCAAATCTAGTCGTGGGATGTTTTGGGCCCAGAGTGCCTGCCCTCTTTTATAGTCCTTTACGGAACAACATCCGCCCAAGTGTAAAAAATCGACAAAACGTCTGTGCTAGTCGAAGCTATAAAACTGAGTGAATGCATGTATCAACCGAAATAGTGGTCTTCGTTCAAATCTAAATAATCTTTACTTTACAAAATTCGCATTTTTTTAAAGAGTATAAGCAACTACTCTGAATTTTAATTACCACAATTTCCAATTATTTTCTGGACCATATATTTTTTCTATGAAGTCAAAGGAAAACAATGATTGAAGAAGGAAGCTCATCATATGCACAATCAGTCTACTTTTCTGACATGAATTACTGAATACATTTAGAAGAATTCAGTAAGGAGTAGGTGGGATTTTTAATCGGATAAAACAGCCATTGCTTCTGGAAAGTGCTGCTTTGACAGTGTGCTGTTTTTAAGAAGTATAACTGGAGCAACATGAAAACAAGGGCCAAGCCCATAAAGCTGTTTGTGAATTGCAGCCTCGAACTTTATATCAAAATACAAACTGGGGTGTAGATTTATTAAGATTTGACGTTGAGGGGTGCCCCAGTTTTTTGGCACAGCCCCAATGCAAAATCCATTTTGAGATTTACTAAGCCACACAAAGTCAATTTTCATGGCCTTGCGTGGCTTTGTAGATACAAAGTAACGCAATGCAGCTTATAGTGCTGCCTAGTCTTACCTTGCTTCAGGGAGGCATTCCATGAGTGGTGTTTTGGCGTTCACCCTTGGATTTTGACGCAAACCCATATTTGCTAACAAATGCAAACATGGGTTTGCTTCAAAATCCTGCGCCTCCCTGAGACTGGTGTAACAAGGAGAAGAAATATCTCTATTTCTCCTTGTTACTTCCTCTTTGCATGTGTGCTACCTTCTGTAGCACATATACAAAGAGGGAACAGCTTTAAAGGATAGTTTCTGTGCAGGAAGAAACCCCATCCTGCACAAAAACCATCCTGCCCATAATGCAGGTACCCTTGCACCACGGTGCAAGGGTACTTGTGTTGGTACTAAGCAGCCACAAGTGTGCCACTGCAGGGACAAAGCTGAGCAGCACCATATCTTTGTAAATTCAGTGCAGTTCAGCTCTCTCCCATTCACACAACACAGTGCAGCACCTTGCCTCACTCAGTCAATCAATCAAACATTTATAGAGTGTGGCAAATCACCAGTGAGGGTCTTGAGGAGCTGGAGCTGTCGATTATTCAAACAACCAGGTCTTTAGATCTCTTCTGAATTGTTGGAGGGACGGTGTGGTCCTGAGGTGCAGGGGGAGGTTGTCTCAAGCCTTGACTGCCAGGTGTGAGAAGGAACGTCTTCCGCTGTTGGCTCAACGGATCCATGGGGTGTCTGCGATGGAAAAGGGAGGCTAATCAGAGGTGTCTGGTCAGTTGGTGAAAGGTCAGGTGTTTGTTGATGTATGCTGGACCTTTGTTGTGCAGGTCCTTGTAGGTGTGGGTCAGCATCTTGAACTGCCATCTCTTCTGAATCGGGAGCCAATGTAGTTTCTTGAGATGGTGTGTGATGTGGGTTCTGGAGAGGTTGAGTATGTGTCTTGCCACTGAGTTCTGTATTGTCTGGAGTCCCTTCAGGAGGCATGCAGTGATTTCTACGTAGAGCGTATTTCCGTGGTCCTGTTGCTGGTGATGAGGGACTGCGTGACGGTCCTTCTGGTGTTTACCGGGAGCCACCTGAAGATCTTGCGAAGCATGCGAAGGGTGTGGAAGCAGGCAGAAGAAACTGCGTTGACTTATTTCTTCATGGATAGCTTGCTATCCAGGATAATGTCGAGGTTGTGGGTGTGGTCTGTTGGATCGGGGGTGTACTGAGATCTGCGGGCCATCATGAGTCATTCCGAGTTGAGTTTGAGACAGTTGAGACAGTTGTCCTTCATCTAGTCCACGACGTTCATCATGCATCTGTGGAAGTTAGCTTTTGTGGTGGAGGGATCTTTGGACAGTGAGTGGATGAGCTGTGTGTCATCCGTGTAGGAGATGATATTGAGTCTGTGTGATCTGATGTTATTGGCCAGGGGGATCATGTAGGTGATGAAGAGGGTAGGGCTGAGGGACCATCCTTGGGGGACTCCACAGATAATCTTATTGGGCTCTGAGGTGAACGGTGGGAGGCGGATTCTTTGGGTTCTGCCCAGGAGGTATGAGGTGATCCAATTGAGGACGTTTCCTAGAATCATGATGTGGTGGAGTCTTTTGATCAGGATGTGGTGGGAGATGGTGTGAAACTTGACGGACAGGTACAGGAGGATGAGGGCTGCTGTTTCCCCATGGACTATGAGGGCTCTGATGTCATCGGTGGCTGTGAACCGGGGTGTCTCTGTGCAGTGGTATGCTCCATATCCGGATTGGGAGGGGTTCAGGAGGTTGTGGTCTTCTAGATATTAGGTGAGTTGCTGGTTGAACGCTTCCTCGAGGACTTTTGCTTGGTAGGGGAGCAGTGAGATGGGCCGGTAGTTCTTCATATCGGCTGGGTTGGAGGGTAGTTTTCTTAGGAGGGGCCTCACTTTAGTATGTTTCCAGTCCTCAGATAAGGAGGCCATGGTGATGGAGGTGTCCAGGACCTTCCTGAGCTCATCACCGATTGTCTTGCTTCCGCGGTTGAAGGCATGGTGGGGGCATGGGTCCATGGGTGCTCCAGAGTGCACAGAGTTCATGATTGTGATAGTGTCTTGCACGGTGAGGAGTTCCCAGTGGGTGAGAAGGTGTTCAGGGTTTGTGTTTGTGGGTGTGATCTGGTTGATGCTTTCTGTGGCAGAGGGTTGGAGTTCGAAGTTGTCATAGATGACCGAGTTCTTGTCATGGAAGAAGTCCGCAAAGTTGTCACACAGTTCCTGGGAGGGAGTGATGTCGATCTCGATGGCTGCAGGATTGGTGAACTCCTTCACGTTGATGAAGAGTTCTTTGCTGTGATTTGAGCTGACTTTGATGTGGTCTGCTAGGGCGTTCTTCTTGGTTTCTTTCAGGAGGTGGTGGTACTGGTTGAGAGCGGTCCTGTAGGCAGTGCAGTTTTTTTGCTGATGCGCCACTTCCTTTTGAGGTGTCGGCAGTTGCATTTGGTGGAGTGCTATTCCTTGGTGAACCAGGTTGCTCTTTGACATTGGCTCTCTTGGCGAGGGCGATGGTGCCTGCACATTTTGTGATCCACTGGACGAAGTTCTTTGCTGCTTGTTCATGGCCGTGTGTTGAGTCCGGGAGATGGGAGCGGAGCTTGTTGTTCCACTGGTCTTCTGATGCCTTTTTCCAGTCTCTTGCATGGATCTGAGGGGCTGGGTGCCAGGGTAGTTTGGTCCTGCGATGGTGAAGTGTACACTGTGGTGGTTGGACCAGGTGAGTGCTGTGGTGTTGATGTACCTGACTCTGTCGCTGGAGGTGAAGATGGGGTAGAGCATGTGTCCGGCAATGTGGGTGTAGTGGAAGACAAGCTGCTTGAGTCCGATGTTGCTCATGCTTTCCAGAAGGTCAGTGGAGTTGGTGTCACCACGGTTATTGAGGTGGAAGTAGAGGTCCACTAGGAAGATGTTGTGCTTGGAGTCGATTGCGAGTGGGGTGATGATTTCTGGAATGCATCTGGGGTCCAGGGCTCGGAGGTCTACAGCGGTGTAGCTCCGTGGGGTGGAAGAGCCAGGAGTCCTGGAGGTGGGCTTGGTCTAGGCACAGACAAGCTTACATTTCGCACGTGGCGATGCATCCATGCAGCAGCCTCCATAAGAAGCCCTGGGAGGAGGGAGGGGCTGGCAGGAAGGTGGGAGGACAGGGAGCAGGAAAAACAGCAGGAAAACGTCAGGAGCTGGTGAGGGGCAGAAAGCCAGCCACTAATTAAGCAAAATTACCTCATAAAACCTCACAATCAACAAACAAATGTCAACTAAACAAAAAGCAGGAGCAAACAGAGAAAAGACTACCTAAATAGTAGTAGTTGCTAGCAATTTTACTTACCTGGCGGTCAGGCTGCAGTCACCTGACAGTGGGACTGAACCAGAAGCCTACAGGGCTAAAAACACGGCAGAGTCTGGTGGACCTAGGCAGCGCAGGGGGGAAGTGGCACACTAGACCACGAGGTAAAGGGCTGTGCTGCACTGTGCTGTGTGAACTACTAGTAAATCTGGTCCTACATTCCTCTTAATCCATTCCTTGAAAATAGTGCTCCATACATAATAATTGTGATTATTGTATATTTTTGATTTATATTTGAACTATGTACACAGATATGGTTCGGGATGCGATTAACAACAACTGGAACATAGTAATGACTTATCCATCACTATTGATGGATACAGATTAGCTTGTATCAAAGATATCACAGTTTAATATGGAGGCCAAAATTTGATGGAGTGTCTTTTTTAATGGATGTTAGAGAGTTTTTGATTCAGGTGGAGAAAAGCAGAAAATTCCTTTAGTGTGTTCTTTCTGTGGAGAAGTTGTCCTTCTATTGGAAAGGGTGCAGAGACAGAATATTGAAGAAAAAATATCGAGTTGCACAAATATCGAGTCATAAATATCGTAGTTCAGAAATATCGACAGCAAGAATATCGTGGTCAAGAATATTGATTTAAGGTAAGTAATATTGATCTAAAAAATATCGAAGTGTTCAATATCGTTTGCAAAAATATAGTTGTTAAAAATATCGTTTTTTTATTAATGGTATGTATTTTAGTATATATTTTATATGTATGTGTTGTATATTTTTTTCTATAAGAATTGTTTGTATTTTTAATATATGTGTTTAATTTTTAGTAGTTATTAATTTTGTTGTTGTTGAATTTTGCGGTTTTAGTTCCGTAGTGGGTTGTGGGTTTATAGGGGAATAGAGTTGGAAGTAATTTAATTATATTAAATGTATTGATTACTTTTTATTTATTAATATTTGTTTAATTGAGATGTTATAGTGTTAAATGTGTAAAGCAATTAATTATTAATTAATTATTAATTGGTTGTTAATTAATTTTAATTAATTAATTTGTAATTCATTATGGTAATTGTGTAATTAATTTTATGTGTGTGTTTTGGTGTTTATAGGAGTAAAGGGTGGGAAGTAATTTGTATTTAATTAATTAATATATAGTTGTTAATTAATGTTAATTATTTGATATGTATTTTGGGTAATTGTTTATTTTTTTATTTGTTGTTTTTACTTTTAAAGGGGTAAATGGTGGGTATTAAATACATTTTAATTATTTTATTATTAGTTGTTAATAGTAGTAGTTTTTAATTTAAAAATAAGTTTTAATTGTGTTTTATTATTTTAGAGTTTAATTTAGGTGTGTGTTGTAGATATCATAGTGTTAAAGTGTGTGTAGTCAATTAATGTTTATTTTCTTTATTAATAATATTTTTTAATTAATTATTAATTATTTTAACTGTTGAAGTGGTTTGTTATTGGTGTGGTGTTATATGGTAGGAAATAAAAGAAATACATTTATGTATTAATTAATGTATTTGTTTGTAAATATTTTCTAGTTTAAAAGAATAATTTTTTATAAAGTTATGTAGTATTTTATTTGATATATTATTTGTAGGTTTTTGTTATATGTAATTAATATTATAATATGTTTTCTTTTTATATATTTAATATATTTGATTTTTCATTTCTAAATATTGTTTATTTATTTTTATGTTTTTGTTTAATTTTTAATGTTTTTTATTTTTGTTTTAACTGTTTGAGTGTGAATAGTAATTTTTATCTCTTTGCTATCCAACACTTTCCCTAATGTTGCACTCACTGGATGGGGAATAGTAATTTTTACCTCTCCGCTATCCAGCACTTTCCATACTGTTCCTCTCACCAGAGTGGGAGTAGTAATTTGTACCCCTCCGCTGTCCAACACTTTCCCTACTGTTGCACTCAATGGAGTTGGAATAGTAATTTTTACCCCTCCGCTATCCAACACTTTCTCTACTGTTGCACCCACTGGAGTGGGAATAGTCATTTTTACCCCTCTGCTATCCAGCACTTTCTCTACTGTTGCACTCACTGGAGTGGGAATAGTAATTTTTAACCATCCGCTATCCAAAACTTTCTCTATTGTTGCACTCATTGGAGTGGGAATAGTAATTTTTACCCCTCTGCTATACAACACTTTCCCTACTGTTGCATTCATGTTTACCCCTCCACAATCCAACACTTATCCTACTGTTGCATTCAGTGGAGTGGGAATAGTAATTTTTCCCCTCCACTATCCAACACTTTCCCTACTGTTACTCTCTCTGGAGTGGGAATAGTAATTTTTACCTCTTGGCTATCCAACACCTCCCCTACTGTTGCACTTACTGGAGAGGGAATAGTAATTTTTACCCCTCCGCTATCCAACACTTTCCCTACTGTTGCATTTTTTAGAGTGGGAATAGTCATTTTTTCCCTTCCACTATCCAACACTTTCCCTACTGTTGCTCTCACTGGAGTGGGAATAGTAATTTTACCCCTCTGCTATCCAACACCTTCCCTACTGTTGCACTCACTGGAGTTGGAATAGTAAATTTAATTCCTCCGCTATCCAACACTTTCCCTACTGTTATACTGACTATATTGGGAAATTTAAGTTTAAATGTCTTTTAAAAGTTTCATGTTTTAATTTGTTATAGTTTTTTTAAATATTTTAAATTATTGAGATATATATATATATATATTATTTGTATATAATTTTAAACTTTTAAAATAAATTAAAAATAATAGTTTATTAATTATTTTAAAGTAAATATATATATATATATGTATACATTGTTATGTTTGTGTATTTATCTTTTTTAATTAAGTTTATTTGTTATATTTAGTTCAAATGTATATTAAATGTAATTTATTTTGTTAAAATTAATATTAATATTTCATATATATTATTTTATTTTATATATATATTTAAATCGATTTTTTTTTACATCTACATTTTTTACGTCAATATTTTTGAGTCAATATTTTTGTACTTACCTGTTTAAGTATGAGAGTCGATATTTTTGTAGGCTATATTTTTTATTCGATATTTTGAACATTGATATTTGTGTCATCGATGTTCTATCAGTGAACCATTGGAAAGACTCTACTCAAGGCAGCCTTTCTGCTGTTAAGGAACAGTTGTCTTTTTTCAGTTAGGGCATTTTTCTCGGTCTACAAAAATACAGTTTAGATTGCTAGATGGTGACTTGTCTGTGGATTACAATGTAGATTGTCATTTTGTCACTAGCATCTTTATGATACGTTATCCAGGTTTGTATAGTGCACTTTCTTCTACTGATGGTTCTAATAATTTTTATTGGGTTTTTCAATTAATCATGAACTGTTTTACAAAGTAAATCAGTTCAAAATAAACCATCGTTCCACAAGATACATACAGTAATATTAGTTATTCAAATGCAACACAAGTAAACTACAAAAGGTAAACATGTTGTGTTCTCAAGCTTTCAGTCTCCCATATATTTGTTAAGGCATTTTGGAGTTCCAGTCAGTCTGGAAACATTCCCTACTGTTCCCAGTTTACTATTTCAGACCATTTTCTGATTCGGCTCCTTATGATATGTTATGGGCACTGTATTTATGCCATATTCTCGGTTACTTTACTATATCTTGTTTATTGAGATGTGAAAGATTTACGGGTATTGTGTCCTTGCAAATTGTCAGTTAGGTGACAATGTCTTATGCATTGAGTTGTGAGAGTACAATTTTGGTTTTTAAAGTTTAGAGCCAGAGAGGTTGGCCCATTTGTTCGGTAGATCGCCAACCCCACTGCGTGACAAATGCTGATATGAATGTGAGTATACAGATTAATTGTCTTTTTAACCAGTCATTAGAAATTTCACAGAATGAAGCGCATCAGCATCCACATAGAGAAAAAGTGAACAGCTTTTTCACTTTGTTTCAAATAACTTGCAGCTTACTTTTGATACGACCTTGTATACATTATTTTTATAATCTATGGAGAGGGAGGATCAACACCTAGCAATTATTTTGAAGTCTACTGAAGCCACAGGAAAGCAAGATGTCTTCCAAGGCAGTATATACATTGTGCAAAAAGTGCTAATTAAGCTAATCTCTTCAGTTAGATCAAAATTGCAGTTAAGGCGAAAACCTATGTTCTTCAAAGGATGTATTTTATGGTGGATGGACCATCTAGTTTGAGGATAACAGTTTATTAGAGATTCCCAGTGTTGTTGCCTAGGAAGGGGGCACTTTTATTTCATTAATAGTATACAGACCATTTGAAAGTAGTTCTGGAGTGAGGAACATCATTAATATCTGACAGAACCTGTGTACTTGGCAATGTCTATGTTCTGCCCATGGCCTATTGCTCTTGACTGGAATGGGCATCACAAACAAAATGATAGCATTATACATGTCTCACTCTTATTGATAATCCATATTAAATTTAAACAAACCCCCAGTACTTACTACAGACAACAGAGAAAAGAAGACAAGAGCTTCAACAAAAAAAACTCTAACAACTAGAAAGTAAAAATATAAGAAGTCAAACAAACCATACATATAGAACAAAAGAGTGATGCCAGAGGTAAATTAAACAGTTAAATAACTGAGCTAAGAGAGACAAAATTGGGGATTGAAGAGGCATCCTATACGGAGAGCAATGGTGAACAATAATGAAAAGTAAAAGGCCCTTCTGTCATACACTGATATCAACATACAGAAGTGCTTTATCAAATATCAAGCACAGAACAATGGAATAAAACAAAAGAAAGAGTCCCACTATTTTGAGTAAAGAATTACCCCATTCTTGCAAACCATTGTGATGGAAAGTACACAAGTGATTAAAGCCAGAGCAGAAGAGATGATGTTTATGTTTTGTTTACAATCAAGAAATCGAATTTGCTGTAAACCAATAAAGCACGGTTTCAAAGGAGCTCATATCTCAGTGTTTTACTTTTACTTTCAGTACAAGGACAAACGTTTATAGTTTTTGGGAAAAAGAATAAATAAAATGAAAATGATAGAAGCCTTGTTTTCATTCTTCTGTATGAGTCAAAACACAGAACATCAAAAGCAATGAGCTACAGAACTTGACTCTCAAAAAATGGGTTTCACTTAGAATTAGTAACCAAAACTAGGTAGGCCATGAAGGAGCATAGGAATTTTGACAAATGTCAATTATGTTTCATCTAATGTAGCACTGATAAAATGAAAGGACACATGAATTAAGACATCAAGGTTTTTACTCCATCAATCATCAAATGTTTGCCTACACACAGTAAACAGGGGTGGGGATTTGGTCGAGTGACTTGGACCCTAATTTATAGGATTTTTTCATAGGACAGCGCAGTGTCACCTTGCTGCGCTGCCCTACATCAAAGTGAAAGGGCAGGAATGCATTGTATTTATCCAATATTGTGGGTTTCTGTCCTTTCACCCCTGCGCAGGCGCTGTTTTCGCAGCCTAGCACCAACGAAGGCACCCTTGCACCCTGGTGCAAGGGTGCTTGTCTTATCGGCAGGGCTGTATTTGCGCAGGAAGGGGCACCTGGGAGGCTTTTTCCTCTTTCTGTGTGTGCTGCTGAATGCAGCACACATGGAAAGAGGAAAAAGCAAGGAGAAATAAAGGTATTTCTCCTTGTTATGCCTCACCTCAGGAGAAGTATGGTTTTGGCACGTGCCCAGGTTTACATGGTTTTGTAAATCTGGGGAAGCATCAAAATCCATGGGTGTTGCGTGGGAACACCCACTGCAATGCCCATGGAATGCCTCCCTAGCGCAGAGTAAGGCAATGCAGCGATTTGCGCTGCCTTGCCTTACTTCATATCTATGAGGCCATTCAAAGCCACGCAAAGTGGCTTTACGTGGCCTCATAGATATGATGTCAAGGTTTGTGCAACCAGAGTGTTACGAAAAATGACTCTCTGGGGAAGCAAGGGGCCCATAAATATGCCTCTTTGTTGCTTACCTTCAGCTTATGGAACTAGGCATTTATAGTGTTTGGGCGTAGGGCAGTGCAGCAAGTCACCTTTCTCCACTGCCCTATGTCAAAGTGAAAAGGCAGGAATGCACTGTATTAATCCAATGCAGTGCATTCCTGTCCTTTCCCCCTGTGCTGGCGCTGTTTTGGCAGCCTAGTGCCAATGCAGGCACCCTTGCACCATGGTGCAAGGGTGCCTGTGTTGTTGGCAGGATTATTTTTGTGCAGGGAGGGGCACCTCAGGAAGCGTAAGGCTTTGGTACGTCCCTAGGTTTACATGGTTTTGTAAATCTTGGAAAACGTCAAAATCCATAGGTGTTTTGTGGGATCACCCACTGCAACACCCATGGAATGCCTCCCGAGTGCAGAGTAAGGCAATACAGAAATTTGCACAGCCATGACTTACTCCATATTTATGAGGCCATTCAAAGTCACGCAGAGTGGCTTTGCGTCGCCTCATAGATATGATTTCAAGGTTTCTGCCGCCAGAGCATCACAAAAAGTGATGCTTCGGCAGCGCAAAGGGCTCATAAATATGCCCCCTAGTTTCTAACCTCAGTATAGGCATTCAAATAACAATTGTGTCATTCTGCGTGAATCGCATACTCTACTAACCTCCCTGTGCCTCAAATTTTTTATATCTGTCAGAGAAACGTGAAATGAATACATACATGTGATGTAAAGAATAATTGTGCTATTTCAATGATATTGTACGACCCCATCCCCATCACACCCTGGTTTCTATAATGCATTTAGTTAAACCCTATGCTCCCAATGTTGTTTTACGTACACCACTTCATATCTGAGATGCTCATGTTTCAATAAAAAAATCTCTATAATTCACGTCATTGCTCCTAGAGCTAGCTTTTAAAATAAACAAAATTCTACATCTCTCCAAATACCTGTACAATAACTAGGACACCTTTAACGCTACTTACAGAGAGGTCATCCTCTCCCAATACAGTGGAAATTTCCTAATATTTGGTGACCTGGATGTTACACCTTCCCCTCTAAAAAAAAAAATGTAGAAATCTCAGAGAACAATACACTTGGCTCAAACAATACCAACAAATAACCCAGGAGCTAAAGCAAGCAGAAACAGCAAACATATTAAATGGATACAAAGTACGAAGGATCTTGTTTCTTAGTTGCAGCACTATAAGATAACATACTAGGACAATCAAAATAATGCTTCCAATTAGACTTATTGTGCTAGTCTATATAACAATCATATAGACAATTTTTATAATATTATTCATCGTTAGCCTACAGAGCCACCTCTTTGACCACAACTAGACAACAATATAACTGTATTAGTTTGAAATGGAAAACACAGGACCCAAAATATCAAAGAATCAGCAGAATGTTTCATCGGATTATAATTGCAAAATCAATAACAGAATTAAATTGAATAATCAAGCATAGATTAACAATCATTTTCAAAGCCAATAGACCTCACCCTGGCAAGCTAGTGGAATGGTTAATTTCTATTTTAGTTTTTATTGAAATAATGTGCCAGAAAAAGAAAAAGCGAAAACATGTAGCCACCTAAATGTGGCTGCCATATGCTTGCTTTGAAATGTTAAATGAAAAAATAAATCACTGATGTGGCCATTTTACTAGAGATTTGTTTTATATAAAAGCCATTCAGTTGTGTCATGCATTTTATTATCATTATTATTTTCGAACAAGAAAAGAATAAATCTCCAGCTAGCCAAGCACTTAAACTGCAAGCAGCTACAATGTCACCTAAATAGTTAATAGCTTTAAGAAGGAGACAAAAAAGAAATTGCCACCTAGCTGGGCACCTAAAGTGCATGTAAAATAAATAGTTGCTATTTAACGTTAGCAGAAAAAATAATTAAAGTTAAAAAGCAGACTTTGTGCCAGGTTTATCACTGAAGAGAAAGGAACTATTTAAGGTGGATGTGAACTGTATGCACAGGTTCTGTGCAGTCACTCAAAGTAAAGGGAGCCAACGGGTAAAATGGGCTGACTCGTTGCCCCATGCTCTATGCTGTGATGGGCGGAAGCAAAGTGTAAATAACAATTTAACAGGCTAATGGACGAAGCCTGCTTATCACAAGCCCTTCCATCCATGTATAATATTTATGTTTTTTTAGAAACATACAATAGTCTGGCATGTAGGGCCGGCTTTAGCGCTGGTGGCACCCGGTGCCAGAATCATTTTTGGCACCCCCACATCCCATAACCGCCTCCTCAGATTCTCTCACTACCACCGGGCAAAAGTGCCTCTCATCTCTCCAATCATAAGTTATTGCTAAACGCAGTGCCCCCCCGAGGTCAGCGCCCCTTCCACAGGTCAGCACCCGGTGCTGCCGCACCAGTCGCACTGCCCTAAAGCCGGCCCTGCTGGCATGACAGTCAAAGCTATTTCAAAGGCCAGACTTAAAAATGAAAATAATCCTGATAGGAGCCAAATTGAATTTCTCACTAGTCGAGAGGCTACAAAATATATATACACACAGGAATTAATGCCACAATAAAAGTAAAAATAAAAGCTAGGTAAAGATTTGTTGACTTCCAAATGATAAAAGATACCTGACCCAATCGGACACAAAGAGGAACGTCCAGACCATCACTAAATTTGTATGTTTGGAAGGTATGTAATGCAACAGAGGGAATGCAGTCTGAAAAAAGGGAAGCATGAAGAAAATCAACTGAAAGTCAGACTCCTTCAAACACAAACAATGGGTACTCCCAACCACTCCTAGTCAACATACACATGAATGGAATGGTACTAATTATACATGGCTCACCAGTTTGAACTGCTACGAGATGGAAGAGGAACTGCTTGCTACACACAGATCATGTGGCCCTTCTCTCTCAAAAGTCCGCAAAAGTCTACAGTGTCCTAAGATGCCTACCGATACACATTCAACACTCTACAAACTCAATAAGACAAGGCAACAAAAACCCTTAGAGTTTGAAAATATTTCCACTTAGTGGAGGATGTGAGGCAGGCTACTCTGATAAACTCACAAACTCACTTGAATCTGTAATATGATGAAGGCAAACTAAGATATACCCCCTGAGAAATGGAAACACCAATACTCAACAAAATACAGCCTACTAGATAAGAAATCCAAACACAAACACTCAACAGGTAAATGGTTAGCGACAAGAGTCTGGGATGATAAAAGGGTCACACAGACTCACCAGGTTTAAAGAACAAGACTGGAAATGTGAACAACCTGGCCTTGGGCGCATAGAAAACAAGGAATACTCCTTTACACACTGCCTAAAAGATCTACCATCTGGAATTCTCTCGCAGAAACAATTACATCACAGTGCTGCAGGGTAAACAAAATAACCGTATTTTGCCCGGAGAATGCCAGAATTATCACAAAGGTAGAATACCTTTGACCTTGACACCTCATTAGAAATCCTAAAATCCTATGTAAAACTTACAGTAACTTTGAACCTTTAAGGTGATGGCAGTACTTGTAAACCCATAAATCATGCCAATAAAGATAAAGATCCAGGCTAACTGCAGGTTGGTTTTCCACTAGTGTACAGCAGTTTTTCTCTATTATCTTGCAATTTTGAGCTAGTCACGAATCTAATGTCCAAATCACAATGCAATCTGTGTATTGGCTAGTAGGTGCAAATGTACTTTTTGAATTTGACACTTGAGCAAATGTAATTTCAAAATTGCCTAGTACGTCCGAAAATGCACCGTCTTCGTGTAATTTCGTGTCATTTTGTGTAGTTTCATGGTCTGGTCCAAAGGAGTGTGAGGGGCGTACATGCTCTTTTCAAACACATTCGGTTAGAATTAAAATCCGCTTTTCACATTCCATGAGAAGTGGTCTTCTCATTTCATCTCTCTATAACTCAAAAAATACAAGAAAAGAAACACCATGATCAGGGCCAGAATGGGGAACTAAAAGAGGCCCTGACCGAAGCAGCATTCCAAGTTGTGCAAGAACACAGCAGGTCAAACTTCCTTTCACTGCACACTTTTTTTGCCAGGAAAAAAATAAGTTAAAAGTGCACAAGAAAAGAAACCTAAAAGAGCAAAAACAAGAAGGAGACAGTTGACAAACACCAATTATCTCTATAATTATCATTACCAAGTGAAAAACCTCAGAATTACTCCATCCCATTATAACAGATGTTCCAGGTGTAGCATTACAGAGCCCTTGTTCAAACACCTCTTGTCAATAGGGTCGTAGTAGAGAATGAGATGCACACTTGTCAGAAAAAACAGCAACACACTACCAGATTAGATGAAAGCAGGAGTAATGGTCTTTGTTTTGTGCTAATGAAATACTAGAACTAAAAATACTCTAAATTCTAAAGGAAACAGTAAAGACCTGACTACAAGTAGCTCCCATATGGAATTCTGCTTTGCACAATTATCAGTGGTCCAATGATCCCCACCCAGATTTTTCCGGGTGTGGGAACACCAGACCCGATTTTACAAACTGGAATATCCAGGCAATAAAATGCTTTGTGGAGGAGATGTGTATCAGATGGTGGGGGGGGAGTTTGGGGGGGTAGATCCTTCTCGCATTTGACCCCTAAACTTTGGAAGGCTTTGGCAGCTGAGCTCAGAAATGAAACTGAATGAGTCCCGTTCTAGAAAAATGCTTACTGCTTAAATGGTTATATCGCCAGAAGCCCTAAACATGTACCGCTTCAGAGATTCGCTATTGTACGCTATGACCCACGCAGCGCTGGGAAGCCTTTGGGTAGCTACATGCTTTATAAATCCACATAGCATAGCACAGCATGTGGCCAAGGGCTAGACTGCTCTGTTTGGAACTTGGATAACTGGCTTGTATCTGGGCCTAGGCTCAACATCCTGTGCCGCTGGGCAAATCATTTCATATCTCTGTCCTTAAAAATGTGTAAAGTCATCTGGTTCTATATAAAGAGCTCAAATGCCTGTGGGCCATGTTTGCACCATATAAAACTGCTAAAAAAAAGGAGCCGGCATTGCAGCTTGGAACAATTCCTCAGACCCTGCCTGACCCTCTAGCAAATCACAAGTGATGCATGTAATGGTCCCCCAGCCAGCCAACATTCTCCCCTTCTCATCCCCATCTCCACCACGCCCATCCCATTTTACACAAGCCCCCTGCCACACATATACCACCTGCTCAGAAGAGGTCAGAATTGTATATATTAAATCCCATGGAAATAGCAATTCCATGAGGAATTCGGCCTGTAAATCTGGCCCCACTCATTATTCCCAATTTCATAGGGTTTAGCTTATAATTGCACCTTGCTGCTGGGTGTTACAGCCAGGTACTGGTGTTACAGTGCAACTCGTAAATGGGGCCTAAATAAGGAGCACAAACCACCATATTTCTATGGTCTAAATTCGGACGGTGGATTGCACTCTACATTTAGAATGCCCTCCACAAATTGGAGGTTTTCAGTTGGCTCAAAACTCTAAATGAGTCCCTGACTTTGAGTTGATCCAGTCGCAAGTGTCCTTTTTATTGCTAGTATTGATTGTATATGTTACATGTTCTTTTCACGTTTTTAAAAACGACATGGCTAGGGAATATATTAGGATTGAGTCTGAAAGGAGAATCAAAAAGCTTTTTTTTCTTTTTTACAGAATACTTCTGGCCTTTTTTCCAGGCTTTCGTGGCAAACGCCTGCATGCTCATTTCCAATAAAGACAATGCTTAGACTGTATCTTCCCACATTAAAGAAAGGAGGTCTGGATGTATAAGTCGGCATTCCTTGTGCATATTTGCATACCCAAACTCAGCATGCCCTTTATTTAACTCACAGCGGGGGAAGAATTCTGAGCCCTCTGAAAACGACTGTATGGTGTATTCATTAACACAGAAATGTCATATTTCCACGCAGTGCATTGCACGGGTGGACTTTTCAAAGAGATCCATCTGACCACCATAAAGCAATTTAATTTGTTTCAGTCGCCCCAGTAGAGAGGCTGCGGTCTCTCATGTCAATCAATTGCAATGAACCGAGGAGGCCCAGCAAGAAAAGACGAGAGGGAAGCCATGCTTTTCTTCTTCTCTCGTGAATGTAATGAACGCAGTGTCCCACAACTATTTCCCACTGAGAATGAACGTTTGCGTGCAGGAAGCATATGTGGTCTGAGGCTTAGTTGCAGAGTAGAAAGGAAGTTTCAAAGTTCTTTATAGCAAATTATGAGATTGTTGTTCAGGTTTTTGTGTATGTTCAGCATGAACTAGGAGAGGTTTGTTACTTTTTATAGTGGTTTTCTGATTGTAATGTTATTATGTGATTACAATTTACAGTAATATATGCAACTGTGCCATTTTGTGAGGTTAGGCTATTGTGTGTGTGATGATGGACATAAAGAACAGTTTTTGGAAATTCGGTTTGCCAATAGACATGTCTTTTACAGTTCTCTCTAATTACAGAGTGATTTCCCATGGTCAAATGACAAGACCAGGTCTCTGGGTGGAATATTGTATAATATCCAAAAAGAGTGGTGCATTAATGTTGGTTGTTGGTAACATTGATGCCTAAATGGTACAGGCTGTTGGCATATTACACATACAGAGCTGTATGTTCATGTGGCAAAGCATAAAGTCAACAAGCATTAGAAAAGACAATGTTTATCAGCTTTAAATGGCCGAGTTGTTACTTTGTCAAGACTTGTCATTGGCATGAGAATGCATGAATCACAACGGATGCCCACACATGTCTCGCAATGTTGGCATTGGTCTTCTACTGAATGAAATTAATTCCAAGATGGTCACCGATGCATGCGTTGGGATGCATAGACACACATATGCCTTGACACGTGCAATTTCCTGTGTAATTTCTCATAGCTGCCATTTTTAATTTACTGTTCTAACATGGTGGGAGTGGGAGTCCATTTCATACTGGTAAATAAACGTTTGAAAAAAAAGTGAAAAAATTAGGGGTGGGAACAATTGGCATAATTATTTCTAGCATATTTATAGTGTAGGAAGGTGGAATCTGACTACATGGTTGCCCCCACTTTTTTCCTGGTGTTTTGTTGGTTTTTGACTTAGTTTGGCTGGGAACCTGCTATTCAGGTCCCCAGCCTATCTGCTTTCTCTTTAAATGACTTGGAGTGCACTCTAGGTGCACTAGTGATTGGATACTGTGGTACCTTATGAGTCCCTAGTATATGGTACCTTAGGTACCAAGGGCATAGGTACTTCACAGGCCTACCAGGGGCTGAAGCATGTATTATGCCACCCCTGGGAAGCAGACTAAATCTGACACCACAGGCCTGCTACTGCAGCCTGGGTGAGGTGGTGCTAGCACTCCTCACTGAGATATAGGTTTCCTATATCTCTCCTGCACACACATTTAAACCTATCAGTCACCCCTAAGGCAGGCCCTATCAATCCTGAGGGCAGGGTGCTTGGTTCCTATGTGAGAGGGTGCCTCTGCCTGAGCAGGGCCCCTCTGCAGCTCTCAGAGTCCATTCTCTGGGGCTGTCTGTGGATGCGGTTAAACCATATACTTTTAACTGCATTATATCCTCACGGTAAAATGCTAACTTTGGAATGGCTGCATCAAAACATGTCGTGTTTGGTGTCAAACACCTTGGAATACTACCCCCCCCGCCAGTCCTGGCGGCGGGGGTAGCATTCTACCCTTCTAGAGGGATAGACATGTACCTGCTGTGGAAACGCGGTAGAATCCTGCAGAGCCCTGGCATCACAAAATGGATGCCACCAGTCACAGACACTGGGCTGCCCTCCTGCTGATGACCAACAATCGCAGTGGAGGGAGCCCAACAATAGATATCCTGTCCCAAGGGGGTGTGACCACCTCCCAGACAGGGTTTAGTGTATTGGGGCTGGGTGGGTGCACTCTTAAAGTGCTTTGAAGTCCTGCACTGGGGGGGCAGAAGGCTCCTCTGTGCATATGCCAGTTCAAACCGGCTCAGGGGCTACTTGTCCCTGCTCTGGCGCGAAACTGGACATAGGGAAGTGGGTGTAGCCACCCACTCCCCTGACCCTCCCATAGGTAGGGTCATAGAGCTAGTCCCTCCCCTCCTTTTAGTATAAGAGGGGGAACCTGTGCATTGCACCCTAGATTTCCCTGGACGACGCTCTACAAGAAGAATCCCGGACCTTCGACGTTCCACTACCTTTGGAAGACTGAAGAATCTCCCTTGGAGTCAAGGAGTGACTCCCCTACTTGGCAGGCACCAAAAACTACAAACGACGGTCGGAAACTACGCCACTCCCGCCGGAGTCCGAAGTCCCTGCAGCCCAAGAAGTAGATTTCCTGACTTCTCAAAGGCCATCGTGAGTCTCCAGCGAAGCTGAAGCCAGTGGACCCCAAGAGTAACGAGGAACCGCGACCCCTGGGTACCGTGCACTATTGTCGAGTGCAACCCCTCACAATGTTCCACGAACTTGTGCTTTGGACCACGTATGGTCCCAGTCTCCAGCAGGAATCCCTCCTAAGATCAGCGGCCTACCACGTCCCGAGTGACCGTGGGCCCCTGTGAGAGAATCCTCCCGAGGCGTCTTTGCAACCCCTTGCCAGCCGGCTTGTGGGTCCCCAGAAGACTTTCCAAAGAAACCAAAGGGCTCCCCTAGTTGCTCCAGGCCTGCCCTGACTTACCCTTGCTGGGTGAGTTCCACAGACCTTGCTGGTCTGCGTCATCGCCTCTTCACACTTTACCCGAGACTTGCTGTTACCAAGGCTTGTTGGCTCCGATCGAGTTGTCGACACCGCAGTAAGCCGCAGACATTGTGGGTCACACCGAATCCAGCTCCTGGTTGTCGTCGACGCCTCCTGGACCTCGTGGCTGAAGAGTCAAGGCAAGTGTGAACGACCTGAACCCTGCGACGACGGTGGGCATTCATCTTCCTTGCCCCGAGTCACTGCCAAGTGACTTTGAACACTGTCCCCTCTGCTTTCAGGTCATCCTTCCACCGAATCCAGGCTTGGATTCCACCGGACACTTCTTCAAACCATCACAAGCAGCAAGTCTTCTTTGGTCGCCATTGAAAACAACGCCGCGACCCGACACCAAAGGACACCTGTGCACCCGGCTTCCCTGGGTGAGGTAACTCCAGCACTCCGGTGCTCCTGTGGGTGTGGGCCCTCGAACTACTTACCCTGTAAGTGACTTGCTTGTAGGTTCACCAGAAGTATCCTAAAAACTCTTACTTTCCCCGTGCGATTCTCGCACTGACTCGTACATGGTTCGCGTCTGTGTTAGACACACCACGTCTGACTCCCTTGCAAATCCTATCTGTAGACCGTATCCTTCGACTCGTACTGAGTCTGATCGGTGTGTTCGCCTCGAACACGCAAGGGACCTTGAACATTGATATCTCAATCGCGTCTGAGCGCATAGACTCGTACAGGATTCGCATCGGTGCCAGGTCACCGCGTCCGTCCCCTGTGGGTCTCCTACAACTACCTGGGGTGGTTCTTGGGGGTCCCTCGATTCTAGATGCCCTAGACCTAGGTCTAGCAAACTAAGATTGTAATATTCAATTGTGCTAAACTTATCCTGATAATATTTGGCTTGTACATATGTTCCTATCCTCTAATCTCATAAAGAGATTAGTAGAGAGTGTTTATTAATAAATACATATATATTTGATATATATACCTGTGTGGTGTCTTTTCATTTGGTGATTCAAGAGATTGTGTGGTAAAACAAGCTGCTTTACATTCCTTCAAGACTTAGCCTGAAGGCTGCTGGATAGCTTTCTATAAAGGTTGTCTTAAACCTATCTACCATAAGAGTCGAATTGTTCTGGTGCAAGGTGTCCACTTTAATTAGTGAACAGCATATACCAGGCCAACTTCTCACATATAGCAAAATTGTTTGTAATTACCTTAGAAACAAAACCCAGCATTTAGCTCTATTTTCTTAGTGCAAAATGTGCACTCGTGTCCAAAATGGGCCAGAGGATGCATTTTGCGCTAATGCGAAAATAGCTCTAAATGCCACAAGACACGAACAGCAGTAGCCAGCAGCTGCTCACTCTCTTAAATTGTCGTTCCTGTGCTCCTTTGGTAGGATTTTTGCCCCATATTACTCTTAATTACTCAAGCTGGTATAATCGCGTAATTTCAGTAAATGTGTAACATTCATATTAGGGAATGGTATACACACAAGAATACCCAGTTGTCACAAGAAGTCCCCATGCCAACTATCACTAGCTGAAGAAAAGAAACTGTGCATCAGATACCAGCCAGAGAAAGCCTGAATGAAGCAATATGATGATACTCATAGGAGAACCCAAGATTTAGGAATCAAGGTAGCTGACTAGGTGCCAGTCAAACAGACTGAGAAGAGGAAGCCAGATCGTCGATATGCAAGCTGCCTATTGCGAGTAACTGCTGAGAAATGGACAATAACTGCTAGCACTGAGGACGTCCAGGTGACAAGAAACATATCTCAATTCAAAAAATATTCCCCATCAGTTGTGCAATACATGAGCTCTAAAAAAAGGTGTCACTGAATATAATGGTTCACTGTAGTCATTGACAACTGTGGAAAATATGACAACCCTGTCTCCACTAATTTGGTACCAGCCTCCTGACCGCTGTCTCCTCAAATTTGACACTAGCCACAAAACACAAGATTGGACACTCAAATACATTTCATGTCACAGATGAGATGTGGTGTACAGATCACTGAACGTGAAATTCACGTTTCAAAAGTTTGGGCGAGATGTAGGGTCAAAGGTCTGCAGGAAAGGTCCTGATGGTCTCTAGGGGTCAACCTTGGAGTTTGTCTGGTGGACTTTCTGAAAATCCCTGCCTTCTTTGAATCTCTCTTAAGGTGCTAAGATCTCATGTGCCTGAATAGAGAAAGCTGGGAAAATGGGAAAGGGGAATAGAGACACCGGAGCTCTTGCTGTTGGAGAATGGCAAGGTAAAACCTGGAGTGGATGGGTGTCCACTTCTAAAGGATAAACTAGTGGTCACAGGGGATGATGGGAATGTGTGCTCTGGATAGAAATAGTAATTTGTGAAGATTTAGGGGCAGATTTACAAGCCCCTTGCGCCACTTTTGCGTCACTTTTCCCAAGTTAAAAATGACGCAAAAGTGGCGCAAGGGGCTTGTAAATCTGCCCCTTAGTATCAAGCTAAGATGGTACAGAAAAGTATGATAAACAGAAGAGTATTATGTTTACCCCGCTTTGCATTGGATGTTGCTGGGATGAGACAAAGCGTCGACAAGGTCACTAGTGCTGATCCCCAGGATGCCACAGAATAGGTTCCAGCACAATATTCACAAACAGGACAGACCAATACAATGGACACATAGGAGATACTAGGCAAATCACCAGGGCAAAGGGGAACTGAAAAGGGAGAACAAAACAAACGTAAGGGCATTAAGTTGAATGCACAAACTGTCAATAGCAGAAAGCCAATACAACCACAAGACGTGGGCAGGCACAGTGCTGAGTCTCTAAAAGTGTTAAACACCCTCTGTCACCATTGTCCTGGAAGTGAACCTCACTCTAGGAAGTCCTGCTCCCACCGTGGTTAGCAGTCTAGCTGTTCTAATTTGCCATCCTCCAGTCTTCCATTGTTGCCAGTTCAGACCCTGTCAATAATGGGTGGCACGACAACTAATTTGGATAACTTTGCCATCATGTTTAATCCTGCTGATGATGAAATCATGACAATAGGACCCAGGGTACATTGGAACTGACTGGCTGTACACTGGCCACCGCTTTCCTCTCGGATGAGGAGGAGGGGCAGGAAATAAAGGATATTTGCAGGAAGAGGAGAGTAACTGGCGTGGTGGGTGGAGGCATACCCCCTAGAAGTAATAGAATGATTGTATCATAGAAGGAATGAATAAATAAAGAAACAGACTAGTAAGAAAACCTACATCTGCGTGATTCCTATGCATGAACAAGTGGTGCCACTGTATTTATCTGTTCCTTATTTTTCAGAGCTATATCCCACAGTACTGTCCACCTGCTAAGCCCTCACACTTCCTACACAACCTAGACATTTCAGGTCCAACATGCCAAGATACTGCCTAAATATTATTCATGTCACTTAATTGTATCAACCAGCTGCTGCAAAGTGCCAATGCCCCACTACAGATTTAGACCCAAATATGATGGCGGTTTTGAAACAGTGGGGGAGAGGGGGACTTGCATTTGCCTAACGACTTGTTCTGGCAGAGCTCTTAATTTGCCTCCTGTGGCAAGTGTAGCTTATCTAGTTTAGTTTGTCATTTACATTGACACATAATGTGTTGTTTCTTCCTGTGCAAATGCAAGACTTCAAGCATCAGATAGGAAAGGAAAATATAATGACGGGAAAAGCTACTTACCCGTAAGGTGGGGCAACCTGCAAGCTCTGTAAAGGACTTATAAAGACATTCTAGGTGTTAAAACACCAATGCTTTTGTCTTTTAAAATCTGAACACAGTTAATTATAATGAATTCCAGAGTTTGCAATAATGATTTCTGGCTAAATACTTTTAATGCACAATTCAAATTGTGTCTGAAAAGTGGGGTCTGGCCTTTATTATCATAGTACTTGTGCCCATCTAGCTTTGTTTTTTTCCAGTTGATCAACCACAGCATATCATTACTTTTACAAACCATGCCTGAAATATGAGATAGATAGCAGTTGGCACCAAAGGTTTGATAATTATCAGAGCATGATAGAGGGAATAAAGAACTGACTACTTGCAGAGAGATGAGGAATGCAATAAGGAAAAGTGGATTGGTTACAGAAAGGCCACAGAGTCAAGTGGAGATATAAGAAATGGGCTAAGGAATGGTATATGAAGGGAGAGCTATGAACGGGAGAGGTGAGGAACAAGGGAGGGTCATCATGTTTACAGGAGAAGTGAAGAATGCAAATTGTAAGAAATAAGGCTAGGGCAAGAAAAAGAAGAGTGTGAGTGGGATAGGTGTAGAACGCGGAGAGAAAAGGGTTATTGCCAATGTATGGTCTAAGTATGAAGGGAGTTGCGCAAAGGGTGAGAAAGAGAGAGACTGGAATACAAGGGTAATGTGTGAACAGAAGAGGTGGGGAGTGCCATAACTAAGAGCAGCATGGACAAAGGAAGACGTGGAATGGAGCAGGGCATAGATTGATATAGAAAGGGCATGGTGTGAAAGGGTGAGGTCAATAATGTGGTAAATAAAAGAGGAAGGATAGAAGAAGGTGAGACTGTGAAAAGGAAACATGAGGAATAAGTCAATGAGAGATTGGTAGAAGGGTAGGGTGTGAATGAAAAAGATGAGGAATGTGATATAGAGGGATTTAGAGAGAACAGTCATGGTGTGAATACAAGAGATGAAAAGTACCATAAAAGAGGAAGGTTTTGGGTAAGGTGTGAATGTGAGAGGTGCAACACTGAGTAAAAAGTGAGAATTTGGTAGAGGAAGGGAATAGTGTTAAAGAGAGAATAGATGAATTGCATAAGAAAGATGGTGGGCAAAGGGAAAGGCAGAGCATGAACAGCAGAGATGAGGAATTAGACATAAAACTGAAGTATTTGGTGAGGAAGTGTATTGTGTGAAAAAGAGAGGTGAGTAAGGGATTTGTATAGGAAAGGCAGAGTGTGAATAGGAGAGCTGAGTAATGGGGGTAAGAAAGGGAGGGGTTGGAAATAAAAATGTGAGAATTTGGATGCATAAGACATAATGGATAAAGTGAGGGCAGGGTGTGATCAGGGAAGGAGAGGAATAGGGTAAGGAATGTGGGGAGGTAAGAAGAAGGGCATAATGAGGAGCAGTAAAGTGAAATAATAATAAAACAGCGTGAGTAGGCTACAATGGCTTGGATAAAGACTAGAATGGGGAGAATTAGAATGGGATGAGTAGAAAAGTGGCTGACTAAGAAACGAAGAGTGGGTTGAGAAAGGAAGATTATGGGAGTGAAAGGAGAATGGCTAGAAGTAACATAGGAGAAAACATTAAAGGAAGAGAAAAACACAGAGGAATGAAGCTGAACAGTGAAACAATGATAGAGACAAAAAGAGAGAGAAGTAAAAGAATAAATATAGAAATAGCATCATTGGTCACCAGGGCTACATCCTAGTCTTTGATATTGGGGAAAAGGTGATTCGAGTCTTCTAACCAGGCAATATAATATTCACATCTAGCCTGCTGGTAAGATGGCTTTTCTGATATACTTTATGCTCTAATGTTCCTGTATGCAGGGTTTTTGCAACACACTTGTTTGGACCTGCACTACTGTCTCCCTTTTGGAACACCCGTGAAGCCCTCCACATTACAGTATTGTGATATTCACAGATTGCTGACAGTGTATCTCTGTTTTGACTTGTAAATTGTTCAACAGTCCTACTGCTGATACATTAAAGCATACATTATTACTTACCCAAAACAGAATCCCTGTGTGTCCAGACAAGATAATGCTGGGTTCAGTAACACTGGACCAATTTTTCTGGGTACAGATCAGCACCTGGAAGAACCAGCAGAGGCAAAAACTGGCCCCCGCCCATCCCCGCAGGTATAACGAGGGAAGCAGACAATGCCCCCCCTGACATACACCCCACACCCCACTGTGATATCTACTACCTTTTCATAGCAAGTGGTAAACATTTGCATCAAACTCCCTGAAATCTGGGAAAACCGTTGCAAAAGAACACAATAATTCTGGTGACTTTAACTTATGGGAACAGCAGCCAGAATCATTAATTCCAGCCCTGGTTTCACACCGGAAATCGTAATGGAGTCCTGAGTGTTGACACGCTGCACTTCCTCAGAATTAAACTAGAGTTATTGAGACATCTACACAGATCCCTCAATACAGCTATCCTGAACTAGTTTGAGCACTAGTCCTCAAGTATTAAGACATCACAGAAGAAGAATTACTATCCTATCCCACAGTATTTATTTGTACTAAAGGGATGAAAACTCCAGGAAACTTTCATAGTGAACCTGTACTCTGATTTGCAGTGCACACTGGTTTCACTGCATAGCAATATCTAAAACACTCTGAGGTGCACTTACAGCCACGTTTTTCTGTTAAATGGCCACTGATGTCTGCCAGCCAATATCCACCATCATTTGAATGGCACCACATCAATACCCAAAATGAGGGAACATAAGATACCAGGGAATATCCATGGCTTGTCCTGCAGGACAATCTTAAGGATGCAAGAACCATCCATTTACGGCACCTAAAGAAAGCAGTCCTGGCCAATTACTCACCATGTGCCACCCTATAATGTCAGCATATACTGTCCTGCCGGAGACACCTTCAATGAGCCCTGTAGGCTACATCTGCACTTTGACATAGGATGCAGACTTTACACAGGAAATAATACTATTCTTTGAAGAATTTGCAGAAGACAGCTGAATTGGAGGTCTATTACTACATCTTCATATATTCAGCAAACAGATATTCTTCATCAATATATCACCTTTACTAGTCAAACAAGCTAATGTCAATGCAACCCATCATGCAGGAATAATTGCACTTGGTCCTTTCTCTCTGGTATATAAATAATCTTTTTCAATTGCAATATGATGCACAGTAATTCTCACTTTCAGCAGGCAGCAATCAATTAAAGCGCTCAACTTTAAGGAACAAAATATAACATATACAAAAAAGAGTGAAACCTATGGCAGATCGATTAGGATTGCCAAAAGAAGCCACCACAAATCCTTGTCACAAAAAGTAAGATTCCTAACATCGGACCAACAAAGAAAGCTTTGCAAAACAAATACAAATTTTGGAGAAATAATTTTTAGAAAGAAATAGGCAGTGGCCCGATTCTCAAAGAAAAGAATTGAATCCGCACCCATAGTCGTAGTCCTACGAACAGGTGCATATTCACTACTGTTTGGAATTCGCAAACATTTCCAGTCACACACCTGAAAAGCTAGACCAGGGACAGGTTCCCAGATGTACGACAGGGAACGTCCTGTAACATATTTCTCATTATCCCATTTCCCCAATTGTACATAGTTTACAATTATTCTTTAGGGAAATGCACCTTAACATGCAAATGCAAATTTTTCCTAGACCAGAAAACCATTGTTCCCCATGGAGAAACTCACTCCTATACACCTACTTCCAGTTTGAAGGTGATCACTTCTCACCTTTGAAGGTTATTACTCCAAACTGGAGTAAATCTCTGACTATTTTCAAGGTGGAAAAGGTCAGACCAGAGCTTGTGAATACCAAAAACCTATTGAACTGCTGAGCTTTCATAAACTTTCAAGAAAAACAATGCCTTAATCGGCTCACACATTTTGAGTGGGTTTTACTACCGCAGATGTGGCAGGAATATCCACAATAGCATCTTCACCAAGTGGTTAAACTCTGTAAAGTTGGAGCTGAGGGGTATTGTAAAGTATGTTAGCAAACCATGGATGGCGAAATTTGTTTCCACACATTATTTGCAGTTCTTTCTACTTCCAGTTTTAAATATTAAAGAGCACTAGCACTGAGTGCAATGTCAATCTTTTTAGGGACCAGCGTTTATTTTTCCATCATCAGACTTTTGCCCAGAGCAACAGAGTAAAAGACAGAAAAGGGAGAACGAAGGAAAAAAAAAAAGACAGGGAAAAAGGGGAGAAAGCATGCAGAAAAAAAGAACCTGCTAGAGAGGGATATAGAGACAGGAAGTGTGGACTTTAGGAAGAAAGAGGTGGAATCAAGTCTAGGCAGCTTTGATATTCAGCAACCCTGGCATTCGGCAGAGCTGATGGCAGGGTCTTCAGAAAATGTTTATTCCCCGGCATTCATGTTTTTTGGCAAATTCAGTACCTGTAGCGCCATTACACTACTTGCACCTGTTGTAATGTGATACTACCTTGTGAGTGCAATGCATTAATAGTTTGTTTTTCTTCTGCTTTAAGGAAAAAAGGGAATTTTTGTCCTATCTTTTCAGGATAAAGAGAGCATGGGTGAGTGTAGTATGAAGGTACAAAATGTATGACTTCCTTTTTGGGTTTTGGTGGCTGGTGAGCAATGATTCCTGGGGTGTTGGTAGTGCTACAGGAAGGTGAGGAGAACAAACATATTGATATGCTTTGTTCCATTCTTGCTCCGTATTTGCAAATGTGGCATTTTGTTTTGGTAGAGGAAGGACTTGGCAGAAGGGCTTTAGCTATAGATAGACAAAGGTGTTATTGTTGTCTCTTTGGACTGGAGACTACAACACAGAGATTATAGTTCTAGCTCAGATGGAGTAAACTGAAGTATCTATAACCGCAAGCCCAACCTGTTAAAGGAGGATCACAATTACCACAAGTGTTTGATATCAGTCTGAGCTATTGACATTGACAAAGTCTCCCAGAACCCTTTGAGCTCAATTAAAATCATATTTTTGTTTAGAATTGTCATTTGCAATAGATGTTTTTGAAAGAGGTTTATCAAGAAGTGCTTATGTGAGAAATAAATTCCGCGCAATATTATATTTTTCTGCATGAATATTCGTTTCATCTGCACGTTAGCCACTGGACTTTTAAACAGCTAAATAGAGGCACAGGAAAAAAACTTTCTTTGGGCACAAGAATAAGGTATTTGGTAATTTCTCAAAGTTCACAAGTAAAAAAAAAAGCCAATTCACCCATAGTGTTTGTTAAACTAACCATGGACGTTTTCAGACTCCTCAGAGGTCTCTTAGCTACTATTAGAAGATACACGGCCACAGCTTGATCACTGACTTCTGAAAGAGATTGTGGGGCTACATTGTCCATAGTGGGAGCCTCTCAGTTTCCGGTGCCCACTAGCTGCTTTGAGAGCAAGGAGATATGGTCACTATGTTTGGTTTCTGTTCTTCCTATTTGTTTGGGGCTGAGTGTACATATTGCTTAGCCACACCAGGCCTCTACTCCATTTTAGCCAGAAACAGGCCTACTTAAGGCCCTGTGTCATGCATCTGCAGAGAGGATGTGCACAGCAGGCACACCAGAGGCAAGCCCATCTCAGCCCTTTCAAGCCTCAAAAGGCATAGGGTCAGACATGCTGATGGGTTGCAGAATGGTGAAAGCTCCCACTTGTGATTTTCAAGCAAGTAATTGCTGGCATTGAGGCACCCAAAGTAAGAACAGTGCAATCTGTCTCATCAAAAGCATTACAGTCTCAGAATGTAACTAAGTTGGGGCCCCTCTATAAGTTTTAAGACATTTTCCCTACCATTCCTCAAGATAAAGTCTCAGTAGTCCCTGGCTCAAAACTAAGGCATTATAGAAAGAGCGGCTATACCACAAGCATGCACTCTGCTTAACATCTGCTCGGTATGTATACACAAGCTGGAAGTAGCAGAATTCCTTAAGGATAACAATTACGACTTATTCTTTGCCACTGAAAAGTGGTTAGATAACGCATCAGGATCTGGCATAGCAATTGCTGTCCTGTCCATCCATATAATTACTCACATAGAATGTACCAATTAAAAAGGGGGTTATCTTGATAATTAGCAAGTTGGGATAAGCAGTGAGTTTGTTTACTATTCCCTCATTCTCCATTATTGGAAATCTAGCTCTCATACCTACCTGTACAGCTGCATCCAGTTTGCTCTATGGTCCCCCAGGTCCCACAAGGGATTTTGGTAAAGAGATCAAAGTGTTTTAGCACCCTATGTTTTACAAGCTTCTAATTATACTTTACTCGGACACTTTAATAAATGGATTGATGGTATGAATAAACAAGAGGAAAATCTAGTAATGGCTTGTGCGACATGGACCTCAATCCAAAAGGCACTGAACTAACCTACAGATCAGATCCAGCTTGTGACTTTATTTACTCTTCATGCAATCAGATTAATATTCCCCCTGCTATTTTTCTTCCCTGGACTTCCAACGTTTTCAGAGTAAGTTTTGAATTAAACAGAATGCACAACATACTCCAGTGGTTTGCAGGTCATAAGCATAGTCAAAGTTTAGGATAAGAATCTAGTTAAGATGCTTGAGGTGACGCCTATTGGTGATGGAGATCTCACAGAGGTTACTGGGGCCTTTTCAAATTGAAGCACTAGACAAAGTGACAGCACTGAAAATTAGGTCTAGGAGCATGCCACAACAAACCAAGTGTAAAAGAGCTTACCAGAAATGGTGTCTTACATATATTTTCTAACTAAAGAACTGTTATCCTCAGAATAAGTATAACATTGCATTAGAAAAGGCAGAGCAAGATTTATATAAGAGCATATTTATAAAACCTCACTAAGGAAATGTTCAAAGCTGCGGATGTGATAATGAATACAGTCTGCAAGAAAATAATAATCCCCCTCCAGCTAAACTCTGTAAGGATCTCCCAGTGAAATTTGTCGAGAGGTTTTAGAAAATGTGTTCACAGTTTCCTGGGTCAGAACTGGGCTCAGTAAATCTTAAACAGATTGGCACAGTGTCAGGGCATAGGGTTGGACTACCTGGTCAGCCTGTTCCTACTCTCCAGCTTTTCTCCAGTGACAGTGAAGTTTCAATCAGAAAGCATGCATACAAATTCTGGATCTTCCCTGGCCTCTTGTCCAATGAAAATCAATACATTGGAAGTTGAGAATGTTGTGCAGCCACTCTGAGGTGTATGCAGTCAATCACTCTCTGTAGCCCCTTTTCAGACTGAATGGAAGAAGGCAATTATAAGTCCTCCATTGGAGAATGTACTTACTTTTTTTAAATTATAGACCTAAAATAATTTCCCCAGTTTCCACCTAAGAGCTCGGCAACAGCAGGTAATGCACATTTTTAAATGTTCTTGAGGATCATAACCTATTAGATTAATTGAAATTGAATCAGATAGTGATGGCTTTTGATATTGTTAAATTAACTATTCTGATATCGCTTGATCTATCCAAAGCATTTGAATCAGTCTTCCACCCAATTCTTTTAAAATGTTGCTTGGAATGTGAAGTGGGAGGTCCTGCACATGAATAGCTGAGTTGTTCTTTCCTGAAGGTAGGTAACACACTAGCTTACACTAAACTGTTTCTTCACCTTTCCAAAACGTATTAGATGGTATGCTAAATGGATGGGCTCTTACCACAATGCTCTCCAGCATTTATTTGATCCTAATGGATTAACTTGTTTTGCTATTCAGACAGTGGTGGATCCGCCGCTAAGGCTGAGGAGCATCTCCCCACTGCTTTTAAGCAGTGCAAAGAAGAAGCATTAAATGATAATAACTTTAAGTTATTATCATTTAATGCTTCCTGCTGCTTTTGCAGGCGGGCGGGTGGGATGGGCTACTCTGCTCTCGGAGCAAGGCAGGGGAGGAGTGGTTTGCCCACTCCTAAGTGCACAATGACTGTTTGGTCGGCCCTCTCGGGAATTGTGATTGGTCAGGGGAGCCTGGGTGCCTACCAATCGTTGTGATTGGTCAGTGGGACCTGGCTGTGCTTCTGTCTGAGACGGAAAAGAGCAGGAGCGGGGATGCAGGGATGCGGGACCCGGCGCAAAGGTAAGTTTATTTTTAATTTTTTTGTAATATTTTAATTTTTTTAAATATGCGCGACCCCCCCCTGCACGACCCGCGTCCCGCCCGCTCTGCCACCCGTGAGCCATGCCGGCTGTCGCTGTATTCAGATAGCACACAGTTAGTATTGAGAACTGAGGAGCAGGGATCACTGACACAACAAAGAATTCAAGCTTTCATGACCCTAATTGCTCATTGTGGGGCAGATTTACAAGCCCCTTGCGCCACTTTTGCGCCGCCGTTGCGTCACTTCTGTGACGCAGCGGCGGCGTAAACCATGCGCCACGTTGCGCCCTATTTACAACGTGACGCATCTAGGGAGATGCGTCACGTTGTAAAGCCCTGCGCCACATGAAACCTGCGTCAGGTTTCATGTGGGCGTTCCGGCGCAGGGGGGGGCGTTCCGGCGCAGTAAAGCCTCGGAAAAGTGCCTGAGTGAAATCTACAAGATTCCACTCAGTCACTTTTCCGACGCCGCTGCGTCAAAACCTTGCGCCTGCTTGAAGCAGGCGTAAGGCGTGACGCACCACGTTATGTAAGGGCAGGCCACGAGCATTGCTGGAGTTGCGTCGCGCTTGCGACACGACTCCAGCAATGCGCCACCCTTCCGACGGGAGATGCGTCACGCATCTGTTTATCCTTGCGCCACAATGCGCCGCATTGTAAATGCTGCGCATCTGTGGTGGCGCAAGGGTAAACTTGCGTGACGCATCTTACCTGGCGCATCCCTGCTGATTTGCAGGGATGCGCCAGTCGTCATAAATCTGCCCCAGGATGTTTTGAAATTATTTTAAGTCAAATGGAAAAAAAACCATGGTAAGCCAAGGAAATGAGTGGCTGACCTTGATAGCCATTCAACCAGCTCTTTTATCCCATGCAACACGAAAATTATTTTCAAAGCAGAGCCTATCTTTAAGGCTCCAAGCTCAGTTCACCTACTTTTATTCTTATCTGATCTTCTCTGTTTTCTATGAAAAACCATTCTGTTACTGACTCACTCTTCAAGAAAAGTAGTAATGTCAACAAGGTTAGATTTTTGCAATGTGGAATACAGTGGCTTCCCCAAACATGCGCAGCCAGGCAAGTCTTAAGAACACCTAGATGGAACACATCAAAGGACATTTTTGGGGCCATCCTTGGCTACCCATTAGCAGGCAAGTGTGAACTTCCAGAACCTCTGTTTTGGCCGTTAGCTATTGATAGCATGCAGCCCAATATTACTGTCTATGTACATGACCTGGTGTACTCTTCCTCTTAATATGCGCTCCTCGCATTCTTTTTAAATCAATGGCCTTCATGATGTGGGAGCTGAAGACAAATCCTAAAATTCTAATTCAAATCTGGAATTTCCTTCCTTTGAATATACGATCTTTATAAAACTACAAGATTTTTCAGAAGATGCTACAACAACTAAGTCAGCTCTCTTCACCTGTTTGCATCACACCTCGAATTCTCCCCCAGTACCCAGTGCTGCTGGAATGCTGTGTTGGGTCACAGTGTGCTTTACAAAAGATAGTTTACTCATTTACTGATTCAGCATCTTATTGCATTTGGCAAACTTTCCACATATGCCATGTTTAATAACTTTGCCTAGCCCGACCTGCTCCTCTCCCCATCTTGGGTGTCTGTCACCTTCAATGTCAATGTGCTCACTGTGTTGTCCTCACCTTAGACAGACACTGCTCATATGTTACCTTTGACAGCCCTCCTTAGATGTATATGTAGAACGTTTTCATTAAATTCAATTCCACAGTGTGTTGTATGGGCACGATGCCTTTTAGACCCAGCAACCCCCTTCTTCAGCAATCCCATTCCCATTAACACAAAAGCAAGGCTCCATTGTTGCTCATTCCTACACTCACATGACTCAAATCTTTACTAGCTGTAGTAAAGAAGATTGATATACTCGGATTTGCCCCAGGATGTAGTTTCACTGCTCTCACCTGACGTACTCATTGTAGCTATGTGCCTAATTCAACAAGAATGAGACATCAGACTGCAGGGAATTTAGTTTCACTTGATAAGTGGCAGCAGGATACACAAGCCCTGTTGTTAAAGAGTGCATCGTCTCCTGAGCTTGCTTTCAGAATTTCCACTGCAGGGCATCAAAGGAACACCTTTTCTTTCTATACTGTGCCAGATTCATGGTTGATCAATCTGGCGATTCTAGACAAATTTTGCAAAGTTGCAAGGTCCAGGGATTTCAACTTTACACAGGCCTAATCTTAACCAGTCATTGTAACACCATATACAGGCTGAAGAGTCATTGGACTGTGCCCTTCCCAATCCTCAGATTATGTTTCGTCCTTCAGTTGAGGATGGAGATGGTTTCCATGAGTTCAGTCTAGTGATACTAAAGGCCTCATTTATGAGGAAACGGCGTAGGGCAGTGCCGCAAGACTTCTTGCTGCGCTGTCCTACGCCAATGCAAAAAAGGCAGGAATGCACCCTATTTCTGAAATACGGTGCATTCCTGTCCTTTCCCACAGCGCTGGCGCACAATTTGCACCCCAGCGCCAATGGAGGCACCCTTGAACCATGGTGAAAGAGTGCCTCTGTTGCAGGCAGGATTGTTTTTGTGCAGGAATTGGCATCTTCTGCCACAAAAACAATCCTGAGAGGCATTTTCCTCTTTCCATTTGTGCTGCAGAATGCACACATGGAAAGAGGAAAAAATGAGGAGAAATAAACATATTTCTCCTCGATATGCCTGCTCTGGGGAGGCGTTAGGTTTTGGCGCTGCCCCAGGTTTGCGTGATTAAGTAAATCTGAGGCACCATCATCCATGGGTGCTGCATGGGAAAACCCACCGCAACACCCATGGAACGTCTCCTTGACACAGAGTAAGGCAAGGCAGCGACTTGCGCTGCTTTGCCTTACTCCATATCTATAAGACCATGGAAAGCCACGCAGATTAGCTTTGCATCGCCTCATAGATAGGATTGAGAGGCTTACTCCGCGGGAGCGTCAAAAAAAGTGACGCTCATAAATACGCCGTAAAAGACCTGTTATGAGTCAGAAGGAGTGGTATTCCTAGAAGAGATATTACCCCAGATTACAAGTTTTGCACGAAAGAGCAATGCCCCCTGTAAAACCTAAGGAGAAATCATTCACATTTTCTCCCCAATTCTAGGACCAGAAATTCATAAGGGATGGTAATTGTTGGGGGGGGGGGAGATTTACTAGTTTGAATCGGTGTATCTGGCCCCAGTATCCTCCCTTACAAACACTACTTGCCTCATAATCGGGACCTTTGTATCCAGTGGCGGCTCGCAGAGGGAGTGCAGCGGGGCGGCGGGCGGGGGATGGGCAGGGTGGTGGGTTAGTGGACTCGGACATACAACGGACAGGAGTAAAGTAAGTAATTAAATAAATAAAACTATTTACCTTGCGCTCGCTGCATCGCCGAGTTGGCGATGCAGCGAGCGCAAGGTAAATAGTTTTATTTATTTAATTACTTACTTTACTCATGTCCGTCGTATGTCCAAGTCCACTACCCCCCCACCCTGGCCCTCCCCCGCCCCGCCTCACCGCCCCGCAACACTCCCTCTGCGAGCCGCCACTGTTTGTATCTCTGTTTGGCATGATAGATCGACATGGTTATCTCCTTTCAACAGAGTAGTACATGGTTTCAATATCCTCACATATACGTACGTCACATAGGTCTGCATTCATATGCCTGCACGTAGTTCCCTATGTGTCAAGGTGTGTGCGGCAGACATTTCCATGGATCCCTTCGGAAATGTAAGGATCGTTTCTTATATGATTTGTTAGTTATGATGAATGAATGTTGTTTCAAACTCATAGGTCGTGCTGCATATTATTATGATCATCAAGCGGAATTCGACTTCATTTGGAGTCTGTCAGGAATTTTATTAATGGTAGTTAGGGACAACTTTTTATCTGTCGGTGTTTCAAACGTATCTTATAAGCATTGATAATAATTTTGTAGATACTACCTTATCAACTGCTTGTGCGGTCACTTTTGTATTTTAAGTAAGGGATTTAAGTAAGTACTTGTTATCCAAATAAATAAAGAAGATGAATTGGTTTATTGAATGGCTCGTTGTTTTATCTATTAATTGAATGTAGAAAATACGTGGCATAATAACAGTTTCATAGTTTCAAAATAAAAAATAAGCTTGAACATGAAAGAGGACAGTAAGTTTTTTAGAGTTCGGTTCCTTATTTCTCCTGTAGCTTGCTTAGTCACAATAGGCGGAGTTCTGATTACATGTATGAAGAAATCATGAAAGCGTTGACAAGCATGTTCACTAACTTCAGAATTGCATGGCTTTTCCCATTTGCAGATCTTTGTCGAGCATAGAAATAATTTCGTTTTCTATCCAGTCTGATGACTTGGCACTTTTTCAGACTTTGTGGTTAATCACGCGTCTATCATATGTTTTGCCAGCAGTAGACAAGATAACTGTGGACGTGTTACTGGGAGGATATTTTCATGAGCCCTTCTCTCTGATTTTTTTCCGAAATCTTTATCTCTACAGAGCAATATGTGCGTCATCTTACATTTTCGTCAAAGCCGCAGATTTTCTAAACTAAAAACAGTCAAAGTAAAATAGTTATGACTGAATGTCAGAAACATGAATGACCTCTAATTAACAGATGTCAGAGTTATGAATTTACTGTGTTTGTAGCACACACAAAAAGCATATTTTTCAGGACAAGAATAAATAAGGGCGACGGATAGCAGCATGTAGTTTAAATGGTTGTTGATGCAATGTGGCAAGGTTTATTAGAAGGAGATGGCTGCAAATAATAAGTATATGATGTTTTCAAACATTTTACTTTGCAATCCACTGTCATTTAACCAATTTACTTTCAAATTGTGTGCATGCGTACTGCAGGATTCGTCACTTAGGGGCTGATTACGAAGGCGGACGGACTTCAGTCCGTCCACCATCGTCTCGGGGAGTGGGACCGCCCGCCTACAAGGCGGCGGTCCCACGGGGTGTATTACGATGCGGCCACGGTGGCCGCACTCCGCTCGTCATACATTACATTGCTGCGGGTGCTGCTGGCTGCAAAATGGTCAATATACCTGTTCTAAGTAAAAAAAATACTCTCATAGTTCTATTTCTTGCACTCATAAATGTTTTTGTGAATCGGCCCCTAAATCTTCAGGTTACTTCATTCAAAATCGAAGTACTTATTTGCACATACAAGAACTGTATTTTCCTGTGATACTTATTTAAACTAAAAATGGTTCCTACACCCATTTTAAGTAGGCGTGCATAGTAGAAGTACACATACATTTCTGTTACAATGATATAGAATGGTTAATTTTTTAGAATTCTAAAATGTTTGTTAGAGGTTTATGGCATGCTTTCTGTTTTTTCTTTTTGCTTTGTGGCTTATGCTTGACCAAAGACAGACAAATTGGCTTTGCTAGTGTTTTATTATATACTGCTCACCACCACTCAGGGGGGGATATTCTCAAGAACGTGCGATAATCATCGCCAAAATAGGTTAACGCAATTTTTCATATCGCCGTCTATCGCGGGAAAATAACACTGTGTTAACGTCTTATTCTCAACACGGCGGTAACATGCGATAGTTTCCCGATAACGCGTCAAATGTCCGCGATAAAATTACCGGGACGGCGATAAAAATCTAAAGCCGAACATGAAAAATGTGGCGATGGGCCCAACTGCGATAAAAAAAATCAGCGATAAGCTGCGCCAGGCCTGCAATTCACACACGTCAGGCGGGAAAAATCACTATAAAAGCAGATAAAAAAACACACACAAAACCAAAACAACTGTGAAGCACAATGGAGGTAGCCAGAGCAAGTACAGAGGACAACCAGAACCCCCACGGAGGACCAGCCTGGGACCTCAGGGTCAGGGAAGGGCAAGGAGAAGAAGAAGAGGAAGACGCGGTTCACTCCTCAGGAAAACAGGATCCTGATAACGGAGGTGATAGAACACCATCAACAACTGTTCGTCACCTCCCCTGTGTCATTGGCAACAAAAAATGGAATATGGCAGTCCATCGTGGACAAGGTGAATGCAGTCGGAGTGCTGAGGAGGACAATGGAAGAGCTCAAGAGGCGCTGGAATGATGTAAAGCGCAAAACCAAGCAGAAACTCGGCAACAACCAGAAGGCAGCAATGCAGACTGGAGGTGGGAGTCCAGCGCCACAGGAGGAGCTGGATGAGATGGAGGAAATGGTGTCCACAGTCATCAGTGTGGAGACGGTGGCAGGAGTTGGGGGACCGGACACTGCTCAACATGACCTGACACAACAGCAACAGGGTGAGTAATGACCAGGGACTGGGGGGACGGGGGAGATGGGCACAATGTCACACATGCACAATTAAGTATAGCACAGTGCACACCCACAATGACTCTGGATCATGTCCCTGATCCCCTTGGCACACTGCAGCACACCTAGAAACAGCAAGTAGGCCCCGTCGACTATGTGCCCAGAGGGGCCCTTCGCACACATCACCAATCTCACAACCAACCCATGCACATGTGCCAAACCCAGCAAAGCGGCGTGTCTGTGAGCCACACTGACAATGCAAGTGACACTGCATGACGAATAGCATGGCTGCAGTCAATATATCATGACATGTTGCACGCCACGACACTGAGGTGGCTGAGTGTGGACCACATCCGTAAAGGAGCAGGTCACACTCTGACACATCCACGTGCACAAACAACCCCTGATGTAAACAAGACATCTGCTGACAATAAATGCACAAGTGTCCCAAATCTGTCAAAGACACATATATACCCCAGGTTGCTACATCTCTGTATTGTAAATGAACAGAAGTGAAGGCTCACTGCCTGAAAGGGATAAGGGGTATTAATAATTACGCTGAATGTGCGAGTAACCCACAATGTAGCGCACACACATCTAAATCGGAGCTCGTCAACATTGACTACAATGTGGGACAAATTGCATCACTTCCCCAACTGAACAGAGGACACAATTGGTGCTGCTTGTGTGTGTAAACTTGCCAATCACATTTGTCATAGCTGTAAAATGTTAAATGACAATGTACAAGTACAAGCTCTAATCCGTGACGTAGTAGAAAAAGTTTACAACCCGCAAAAAATAGGCATCTCTTCCCAAACAGTCACAATGTACATTGTCATGCAGTCTGCCTGTAAACACATCCAATGCATGATCACACATGAAACACACAGCTAAAATGCATCTCCCCTTTACATTGCAGAGGGAGATACAGCACCTCCTGAACAGCAGCCTGTCCCACTCTTCACTAATGAAGAGGAGGAATTCGCCACCATCAACACGGACACCCTCCAACAGCTGCTAGACTCCATCAGCACCCCATCTCCAGGAGCAGGGCGACCCAGCTGCATTGTGCAAACCCCACCCCCTGCACAAACCACACAGCAGCAAGCACCTACCACCACAGCTGTCTCCCAGGACCTCCCAGACCCACACCTGGCATTCCAACGCCGTGTGTTAGAGGTCCAGCAGGAGATGGCTCATCAGGTGCGGGTGGGGTTTGACAGCCTGGCGGCCAAACTTGATTCCGTAAGTGGGTGTCTGAGTTCCATCCAGGACCACCTCAAAAACATCACGGACACCCACAGTCCGCTCAATGCTCTCCAAAACTCCCTGGCTGCCATCGCTGGAGTCATGACTCCGAGACAGGAACAACTGTCCAGTCAGGGTGGCTCCAGCGATGGCAGCCAGGAGTTGGCCCGCATGTGGAGGACAATGGAGAACATGGAGCGGATGCAGGCGGAACAAATGGCTGCCACAGCTGCACACCAGCGAGATGTAGCTGGCATTTTTCATGCCCTGCAGATCATCATCACTGCATTGCTGCAGCAAGGCCTGGCGCAGATGAATGCTGCTGCTGCTGCTTCTACATCCACATCTCCGCCCCCTGATGTGTTAGTGCCTCACAGTGCTGCAGCCAATATACCACCACCCACATGTGAGGCACATGACACATCCGAGGACGAAGATGTGGATGATACTGCCTTTTTGCAAAGAAGGAAGCAGTAGCATCCATCCATGCCAAATGGCCAGTTACAACTTGGTTCTGGGCTCAGCATCATACCCCTTAGTATAGTATCACCTTCCACTGTCCCACGAAACACTCTGTGACGCTCACCTTGGACTTCAACATGGACTGCCATAATATTTTCTGGTTACCAATGACACAGCAATCAGCCTGCTGACTGAACTCTTCCTCATCCTTTGGACTTCTCAACCCCAAAGGACTCTGTCTGGCCCTCCACTGGGCATCAATGTAATGTGGGGATTGCATGGCCAAGTACTGGTCCAGTCTCCAACCATGTCGACGGACATTTGAATAAATATTTCGAAGTCACACAGTTGTCTGTTTTCCATGACCAATCCAGTATAGCAGTCTGTCAAAATGTAGGAGCAGCGAATCCAACTGTAAGTACACCCAGGGAAATGACACAAAAGTACACTTTTCACTGTGATCCAGATGGGCAGTGAGATGAACGGGTATGTGTGAACTAGCTGTGCCCCCATTGCCCCAATACAACAATCTATCAAGATCCCAACTCAGGCCAACATCTATGAAGGCAATAGGAATGTGTGTAAATAATTCAAAGTCTGTTGCAGGACACAAGTAGTGTCCCCCATCAGTATTGCAAATCGAATATCTATTGGCATATCTGTTCACACTCTACAGGGTGGACGAAGCCTGTTGTGATGGTGCACATTGCATGTCACATCCCAAGATGATGCTCACCACATACACATTGATGAAGATACCTAAGGGCAAATGTCTACCACCCACTAATTGAACCACAATGTCTGCCTCAGTGAAGTAGAGATAGCTATTGGGACTCACACCAAAACGTAAGGCGTCAATTAGCCCCTTCCTGTGGACGTACAATGCTTACTGACTTTTGAACACTCACTTGCCGTGACCACTGTGAACGGATAGGGCAACGTGACAATGGATGTGTGTTGTACTGCACTGAGCATACAGTCTGAAGCAGAGCAAATGTTAAAAGGGTGGCATCACTATGAGCCAATGCCAAAAGGTAACAGCTGGGAGAAGTGGCCATTACACTGGCACTACAGGGAGCAATGCAACATTTCCCCACCTGTGTGCAGCAGAACTGACTGCACGTACAAAAAATGTCACACTGACTAAATCATGACATCATAATTTTTGAGATTCATCAAAGGCATGTATGAGAAGTAAAGTCAGTACATCTAACTGCAGTACTCCTCGATGCCAGTTGTGAGTACTTGAAAACGCCAACTCATTACTTACTCTCAGATGACTTACGTGAATCATGCCCACTGGACTGCCATATGCACTTTTCAATTGACCCACGGAAAAACTCATACAGGCAAGTCCATGAAGATCAGCCTCTATGCACAGGAACCTGTAAAGAACATGAATCTGACAGACTTCCACCACGCAGCAAGTGTGCCAAGGTCTGTGCAATGTAGATAACTCTGTGCAAGGAGGATGTGAGATGCCGGGCAATGACGCAGTCTGTGGTACCCTGCGCATACATCCATCTCCATGATGGATAACAGTAGCTATCACAATCTCCTCTCAATGCCATGCCCCTACGTTGTGTTGTAAAAGGGCAACAATGTGCTGGACAACTCTGTGAGTCACACTTAAGATGTAGGACTTCACGAACGACTGCCCCTAGGCTAGGCCATAATTCCTACTTGCCCCACTGTCATCCATGCAAGTTTACTGTGCTCACATCTAAGGTATCCTGTCACAAACAATCATGCTAACATGTCATGACCACACTTACACATTCAAGGGAGAGTCCAGTGATGAGATTACATGCATACCATCCAAAATTTAACACTCAACCATATCGCCACTGACATAAGTGCAAGCAGAATGGCTAAATAGTGAACATTTATTATAACATTAACAAAATCATCTCTACTAAACTATCTACATCCATAACTACTACTAAGATGAAATAAACTAACTAGAATGAAGTGAAAATGTACCTAAACTATCTACCCTAACTAATCCTAAACACGCAAGACATATCAAAAACATCAACCCCCCTCACACCCTTAAGGCACATCACGAAACAGGACAAAGACATCTAAGCTATACAGAAACTAACTACACATTTAAGCTACACAAATATATATTTTTTTTTACATCATTTTTTAAATATTTTGTAGAAATACATCAACCCCCACCCAAAGGAAAAGGAAACGTATCCCCAAATACTATACTATGATAAAATCTAAAACTATCTTAAAATCTAACACTAACTATACTTAATCTAAAACTACACTACCTAACACTTAAAATACTTACATAACACTAAATGAACTATGAGATAAAACATTGGGGGAAGGGAGAAGAGGGGGATGGGGCACAACGTGGCCAGACACTATGGTATCCCCAGGTGTTTCTTAATGTCTGAGAGTTGCCTTGTCTGTTCTGCTATTTCCCTCCTCAACTCTGCCAGCATCACGTTATTGTCCATGATCAGTTTTTTTTCACAGAGAGTAAATGGCATCACCTGATCCGCTGGTGCAGGTGGGATTGTCCCTTGTGTGGGGGTAGTAGTAGGGGGATGGGACACAGACGGTACAGGCTGGGATCCACCACTGACACCAGAGGGGCCTGCTTTGGGCTGTGTGCCACTGGGTTGGCAACGTATTGAGACCCCGGACAACGCTTTCCATGTACCAGCCGCATGTTCCTCCTCGTACCTACGCTCCATGTTGCGGTACCCTTTGCTGACTTTCCTAATGTGTTGGTACCGCTCCTTCTTCACCTGGAAGGCGTGTGACTCTGCAGGCGTCATGTTGTCTGTAAAATATGAACAATGTGAAATTGTGAGTCATTCATACTATGTCAATGAACTCCATTCAAATACATAATACAAGATCACTTCAACATGGGTGCCTACACTCTGAAGTAACTATGTGAAGTCAGAGAGTGAGCATGACAACTAAAAGTGGGATCCTGGATCACTGACTACATGCTGGGGAGACTGACATAACAGTGCATGGCGTGGGACATGTACTGTCACAACCAATTCAAAATGACAGGGGGATATTCACTACGAAGTGGTGGGGAGAGGCGTTATGCTTCTTGGCTTAACGCCTCTCTCGGCCACTTTGTAAACGCAAGGCTGCACCATATTCACAAGGATATGTTGCAGACTTGTGTTTCCCCCTGCGATAGCGTTAAGTTTCACAACTTCGCAACAATGCAGGCACCCTTGCACCAGAGTGCAAGGGTGTCTGCAAGCAGGGATGTATGTATATGCACAGGCAGGTGTCCCTTACTGCACATGTACAAACTGAAAATGCCAGTTTGGGACTTACATGTGTGCTGCTTCATGCAGCAGACATGGAAACCCGTTGGGTGGCTGAACACTGACTTGTACATGAGGTGCTGTACCTCTCTCCACCACTAATTCACAATAGGTGACACAATGATGTTTGAAAGTGTGAAACATCCTGTACTCTAAATTGTCACTCATGCATGTCCTTGATCCACTAATATCACACCGTATTAAATCAAAATACTCAGGCACTTACAACACAAACTGTTACAATGCAAACACAATAGTGACGGCACCCTGGAGTCATGACGGTTTTAGTGTTGTCATGTGTAATGTTTCCTCACAGATAGCGTTCAAGAGGCATGAATTGGGAAGATATTATGGCACTGCAATAATTGCAGAGCTAAAGCATGCCTGAGAAATGGATGTGGAGTAATGTCAAAAATTGGGACAGATGAGCTTGTACACCTGATCCATAGTCTGACATGGAATGACCCCAAGGAGACAGCTTGACAACACCATTGCAGTGGCCAAACATGGCGATGAGATTCAGAGAGCCTTCTTAGCTAGGTGTTTGGTGGACATGCCATTGATATGCTTGGCGCAAAGATCTGCACTGTCACTTATGTGAAGCTGTCATGCAGCATACCTACTAAATCACAGTGCAGACCTGTGTCTGAGCACGCTCGGACTGCAAACCACTGCCTACTTGTGCATGATCGTGCACACTTGCACTGTCATCTCACTCAAGGATGTACATGCATTCCATGTCTGATGATACTCATCTGCAACACCACTTACATGTCTCCTCTCCTATCAGTGCGCACTTTAATCCACATGCATGTGCTGTTGTGACCGAAACCATAGACCCAATCACCAGTTGTATCACCGACTGGGCATGTGCAAAGTTACAACTGGGAGACAAATGCATAGCTCCACCTTCACTTACCGATTTGGACACACTTCTGTCTTCCACAATACATAATAACATGTGTATTTGTGAAGCGCACGTTCACACAAAAGATGTATCTTGGCAATGAATGACAGATGTTTATTGTTACCCAACTCAATGCTTCTCATTTTATCAACTGCAGATGGCTGAAAGGCTGAGTGGACCCGCCGGGAATTTAACCTGTGACCATGAGGTCGAACATAGGCCCCTGCAGTGGATTCTTTTGTCCACTGAGCCACCAGACATGGCACTGTAGTCATGGCACATGTGCTACACACCCATACTGCAGACTACAACGTTGGTCATTTGACCCAGACAGTCATCACACAGCACTGTGACGATATATGATGTTCAAACTCACCAGTGGCGTGTGGGTCCTTGAATCTGTCTATGTCCCCCTGTGTGATGATCGGTCGTCCAGCTGTGAGACAACAAAAGTAAAATGTATTGGTATCAGACGATAAATCACACAGATCATATTCATCATACAAGTCATCACCATAACATAAAAAGCTACATTACTGTAGGGTTCTACTTCATGTTGGCTATATGATTGTGTCTACTTTCCATGCCATTCACACAAGACCTGTGAATGCTGAGTCGGGCCAAACAAGACAATAATCTTAGCAAACCTGCACATACTAGTTGTGGGACACATTCACAAGGCCCCATTTCTACACAGAACATGATGTAATACATGCTCTGTGTACAAATGCATGGCTGCAGATCGCACACGGCAGTTTCACAGATGTTGGTGGTGTCTGTCACTCTGGAGATGTCTTATTTACTTAGAGCATCTGTCCCAATCTCACACATTGTCACACAGAGACTATGTTCAAGGGCAGCGTAGGTAACGTACCACAGTTAATGATGACAACAATTTTTACACTTCCTCCAGGCCAGCACACAGGTCACAGTAACAATGCCTTTGGATAGTTCATGTACAGTCACCCTTCCTGGACACAGTCAATATTAATCCTGCACGCGTTTTTAAACATGGACAACAGTGTGTCCCACACTGCATATAGGTTTATTTCTTACAGTATTCATGGATAAATGTACACTTTTGACTTACCAAACTGTAGGCCACCCATGATTCCCACGTAGTCCAACAGGTCACCCTCCCGGGCCATGCTATCCTGCCAGTGGTGCTTCCACTGGTGCACAGTGCGGTCGACTCCATATACGTACTTCATCTGCGCATGCACACGCTCCCACCTCTGCTTGCGCACACTGACGGAGTATCCGGTCAGGATACGTCCTCCCCTCTCCACCATCAAGGGCAGGAAAAACTTGATCATCAAGAGGAAGACACCCAAAGCCCCCTCGGACATCCTGCCCTCCCTGCTCACACCCACCATCTCCCTGCACACACCTAACCCCACTTGAAAATAAATGTAAATGACCCTGGTTTATAACCCCTAAAACTAAAAATATAGTTAGCTACCCCAATACAAACACCCGACAAGTTTGAGAACAAAAGACAATAAAACACGTAAATACAAGGACACAACACTTCACAGGGACACAATCGACAGGACACAGGACACAGCAACACTCTCCAACTCTCAAAACTGCAGCACACACCACCAAACACCTCCAATACTCTCCACAATCACCAGCAATGTGCTCAAAAGTGAAACAGAAAGTGCACAGCACTCCTCCATGAGACAGGAATCATGCTGACATCACTTCCTGTGTATTTGCGGCCCATTTTTGACTTAGCGATTAAATTCTTCACGCAAATAGGATTTTGGGTGACATTCCGTATGGGCCAATGTGTCTTGCGAGGTATTTTCCATCGTTTGCATGATAAAAATGATCGCATTGTCGCAAATGCGTGCAGTTTTGCACGCTAAGTGCACCTTCTTACACAGATTAATCTTATTTAATGATCTATCATTGATAGTTACAAAATCTAACATGTTAATTATGATTTACCCCAAATGACACCCTAATATCCATAATTTACCCCAAATGACACCTAATATTCATAATTTACCCCAAATGACACATTAATATTCATAATTTATCCCAAATGACACCCTAATATTCATAATTTACCCCATATTCATAATTTACCCCAAATGACACACTAATATTCATACTTTACCCCAAATGACACCTAATATTCAGAATTTATCCCAAATGACACCCTAATATCCATAATTTACCCCAAATGACACCCTAATATTCATAATTTATCCCAAATGACACCCTAATATTCATAAGTTACCCCAAATGACACCCTAATATCCATAATTTACCCCAAATGACACCCTACTATTCATAAGTTACCCCAAATGACACCCTAATATTCATTTTATACCACAAATGACACCCTAAAATTGAGAATTGACACAAAAGGACACCCTGATAGGCATAGTTTACCACTATTCAGATCCTAGATGTAATTATTATCCACATGTGACACTTAGTACATTTGATTTTCTAAATACATTTGACACCCTGACCTGTTTAGTTTATGACTTCTGTCACACTGATCAGCATATCTGTTCAGAGGTGACAGGTCCACCATCATTTTCTATTTCAGAGGTTGGATGTACTCATGCAGATGATAAGCATGCACACAGGGTATGTGTGTGTTATTTTATTATTTATGTATACTGTGCTTTGGTTCAATTTTAGGAGATATATGATTGGTAAGGACAGTCACAATGTGACGTGCTCATGTGAAGAAATTGTCTATGATTCGTCTCCTTTGGGCTGTTCCTGCTGCAATAGATGTGGGGTGTGCTCCACCTGCCTCATCTTCCTCATCATCCGGAGCATCGTACGGTGCATCTGGCACTTGGATCCATGGGGCATTAGTGCTTACACATATATTGTGCAATACACAACATGCTATGATCATCTTGCAGACATTTTCTGGGCTGTACAACAGTCTTCCACCTGTGATGTCAAGGCAACGGAAACGTGACTTAAGCACGCCAAATGAGCGCTCCACAATGCCCCTGGTGCATACATGGGCCAAATTATACTGCCTCTGGGCCTGGGTGTTGGTGGCTCGGAGGGGTGTCATCATCCATGGGGTGAGTGCATAGCCTTGATCACCTGTAACATGTAATGGAGAGATGTGTCCATTAGTAGTTATGCATGCCGTGTGGCCACGGTTAATATTTTTGTGGTGTGATTGTTGCTAGTTTGTGATTGATCTTTGCCCTGTGTGGCTTCTGGACAATTGAACAGCATCAATGCAAATTACCTTGCCTACAAGATGCTCTTACCTCCCCCCCGGGCATATTCACTTGTGTGTGCTGCACTGTTGCGTTACTGCCACTCCAACAGGGCACCAATGTCAGGCCTGTATGCACATGTCCACAAGACTGACACATGCACACGCAGGGTTCCTGGCTCTCATACCATCTGGCGCTGCCACACATCCGCACTACTCACAGTCAACACCAGGAGAATGTTTAGATGGCAATGGGCCACAACAGACACGGCTCACGTTCTGTTGGGCTGCTGCCGCTGCCACTATACATTCCACAACGCACAAAACATGCTTTTTCAGGTACAGACATGCCACAAGGCAACAGTCTGCCGCACCCTCATCTGCAGGGCACACAGAGGGTGTTAACACTTAGCATTCACCATCAACGTCATCACACACCACGTAATCTACTCCATGGGCTACGTACTCATCCATGATCATAGACTCCACCTCACATACCACAAGTACTCAAAATCCATTTAGCTCTGCCAGATGCTTGCTAACATCGAACTGAGACAACTCTTCTCGACACTGATCCACAAGGCAGGGCACACCTTTGACACCATCTTCACATGTTAAAACTGCGTCCACTTCATCAACACCACTCAATGCCCATGTTGTGACCAGCACAGCATACAGTTCCTCGTCATGTGACACCATGACACACAAACACACAGCAGGTGCCATGCAGACTTACAGGAGCTGGGTCAACAAGGATCTGTTACTTTCCACCATCAACAGCAACAGCCTCACCGCTGCAGGCAACACCAACAGCGCAGTCAAGATTTTTGTAACATGTATAGACTAATGCACATACACACTTGCCCCAATATGCATCTGCAACATACAGCGTGCTATGAATGCCACATCGTTAACATACAACATCAAAGTTGACAGATGCATCTGCAGACGCCTGGAGTAGAACTTTAGCTACAGGAAGGTGAACATTGGACATCACCTCCTACAAGGACACCTAGCTCATACTCTCCCTCAAAAAGGCACCCCCACACACCAGACTGGTGTTGCAGGGATTATCGCTGCAAGTTGCTACATGGATCTTCAACAGATGGTGGGTGCTCTGCAAAGAGGGGACATTAGTCCTCATCCTCCTGTCCACACCATCGGCATGTGGCAACACCTGGTGGGCCACCGTCTTTGCCAGCCAAACCCACAACAACTCTAGGTACATAGGCATCATACTTGACTCCTCCCTCTTCATGTACAAACAGGTCTACGCAGTGGCCTGCAGATGCTTCAGCAGGCTCTGCATCATCCATGCTGCCTTCGCATGCTTCACACCCCACGTCAGGTAGAACAGTCAACAACGCTGTCTTTGCCATCCGGCTGGACAACGGGAACACAATATATTCCCACTTGGACATGTCTGTACTCTGCACAATCAAGACTATCCAGCACTCCACTGCCACACTCGGCCCTGTGCACATTATTTCTTTGTAGGTCGATTGCCTACATTGCACATTCTTGGTTGCCACCTCTCCCCACATTTGCTGATGTGTGGCGGAGGGGCTATGCCTTTGGTAATGGTTTGGCTACATGGCTGGCCCCAGTTTCCACAGTTACTTGTGTTGTCGTGTCTGTTAGGTGGGCATGTTAATTGGCATGTTGTGTGTGAGTTTTGAACGTGTGCTTTCTCACAGTTATGTGTACTTTGATTGTGTAGTTTAGGTGTGTGTTCAGTTAGTACTTACCAACGAGAAGTGCATTTCCATATGTGCCATCCTCAAAGCGCTGATTGATTATGGACTGGCGGAATATGTAGGAATCATGCACACTGGCTGGGAACTTGGCTACAACATTGGTGAACATGCCCCGATGATCCACTATTGCCTGAACATTGATGGAATGTGGGTGCTTTCTGTGGCGGTATATGTGTGCAGTGTCAGCAGGAGGCACAAGTGGGACATGTGTGCAGTCGATTTCCCCCAACACATGCGCGAAGCCAGCTATGGCGTAGAACCCTTGCTTGATCTCCAACTGTTCCTGCGCAGTATTGGGGAAGTGAAGGTGTTGTGGTATCAGGCTGTTGATGCCATCCAATACAGTTGTGAGGAACTTTGATAGTGATGGCTGTGAGACTCATCTGACTCTGGCAGTTGTTGGTTGGAATGTACCAGAGGCCAACAGGTGCAGCACAGCCAGCAGCTTTGTTTGCGGAGGGATGTTGGTTATCCGCTGTGTTGGTGCCGTCAGCCTGTGGGCTATCAGTGTCAGGATGCGGAGGATGGCTGTCCTTTTGAGCCTGTAGTGGGCTATGACATCCTCTGGCGTTAGATCTGTGAGGCTGATGCGTCTGCGATTGACACGCTGTCTTATTCTGCGCAGCCTCGGCGGTGGTCCGTGGGGGGGTGGCAGTGGCGGTGCTTGTTGTGGCCTTCTTGGTACTCCAATCTGCATGATTAGTACCTCCATGGCATCGGTGGGTGTTCAAATGAGGCTCTGGGATAGTTTCCCTTATATACAGCTGATTTTCACCCCTGTTAAGACCTGATTTTTTCTGGTCTTAAGTTCCTGCAGCTAACGTGCCTTAGCGACAGTTTTTTTATCGCATCGCCGGTCAGGACCATCGTTGTGAATAGGGCGATGTGGTGTTAGCGTGACTTTTAGCAGGGGTACGCCTACATTGCATATCATTAGCAATAAATATCGCTAACATGTTCTGCGATGTTGAAATCGGTTGCTAATGCTTAAAATATGTCGCTAATGGCTGTTTTCGGCAGCTTGTGAATATTGCGATGAAAATATCGCCGCTTTATCGGCAAAAAAGTGCCGCTAAAGCGGCGATATCAGCTTGTGAATATGCCCCAAAGTTTTTTGTAAAACCCTCACCCACCAGGGTTACCCCTTGGTGGCATGCTTCATCATTGGGTCCATCCCCTTTCAGAGATATATGGCCCTAACATTGCACAGTCTAGTTAACTTTAATATACTGAAGAAACAATGTTGAATTGGCCTTGGTAAACTGAATGAAGAAGAATGGCATAATACAGTTGTTAATAATAAAACACTACACATCGGGAAGTCTAAAGTCCTACTGCACAATAGTAAGAAGCACAGAAAAAGATAAAAGACAGTTGTCAATTCAAATGACCAGGGCTCTCTAGAAAATGGTCAGTTGAAGCTATGATCTAAAATTCATATAACGTCAACCTAGTATATATACATTTTCTCTCAATACCGGTCAAGGACGCATGATCACATGACAGAAACTTGTTTTTCTCACCAAAAACTTATCTAATGTGCAAGTGTCAGGATCTTTGGGAAGTGCAAATAGCTTTGAGTAGAAGAGGTAATTCATGTACAGACATATTTTAAGTTTGTTTGCATTGTCCCCTTTTCTCCAGATAAGAAAACTTTTGTTTTGCAACAGTTCAAAGATCACAATCTCTCCATTTTTACTACTTAGTCATGATCACTTCCCTCATCATCGCGTGAAGTAGCAAGTGTAAAAATACTGCCAATGCCTTTATTTTTACAATAGCATTGAATGATACACAAAATCCAGCTAACAGCAACATAATCAGGATAATACCAATAACCACAATCAGGATAATACCAATAAAGTAATAAAGAATCCTAATACTCCATGGGCCAAAAACGTCCTCTAACCACACACAGATGTAATTGGAACTCAGATCAGGGCTGCTTTGTATATCATGTAATTTCTGTGCACGCTCTTTAATTTTATCTATCTGCTCATATATGCTAAGGGAAGTGTTGGGAAGGTGAGTGCAACACCCAGCCTCAAAATTGGCACAGAATGCCCCTATGGCTGGTAAAAGGTTATCTAAAGCCATTATATTCTGAATGAGCATCTTGGTGAGGGAATCTAGTTGTTTTGTTACTAATCCCAAAGCTATTGCAAGGGAATTTGCTATTTCTTTGAAATCCTCTGCATTCCTTCTTTTCTTATATAAAGCAATAGTCATGCTGTGCATGGTTATTAGAGGGGAGAATAGCCACCCCTTTCCTTCTTAGGGATGATGATCAAAGTGTCTTATGGCTGGGACAATATGCCCCTTATAACAAGTCCCAGTCATGTCTACGCGAAGCCAGGAGTAGGCTTGTGATCTGCAAATGAAATATGAATTACCTCCCTGGGAGTTATGTTTGAGAAACATCAGCCCACTTGGAAGATGGTACTTAAAGAGTGGAGGCTCAAAGGGAATGCTTTCTTCTCTTAACTCACATGTACTGTGTCCAGCAAAGATACTGGATGCTCCCTGGTGCTCACAAATAATTATTAGTCATTGGTAGATGGGTCCCATGTGGCATGTTGTGGTTTAAAGGATTCTTAAACTTTTCAGTGCCTGAAATAGAAGACAGGGAGATGCAGTCACACTCTGGCAGTCTATGTCAAAGGTGGAAAAGCTGAAAGCAAGTGTCATTAAAATTAATTCCCACCCCCAGTCAAAGAAATGCTATCTCCTACATCAGAAGGCATGTGTTTGCAAATCCAACATGATATAGAGTGAAACATCCAACAAGAGCAGTATTGGCTCTACCTAGCCGCATAGGTGTTATTTCCGTAGTATAAATACAATTGCACTCAACTTTCTAATGGTTCTACTGCTCATAAACCAAAAATTCAAATGAACAAATATACGTAAAGAGGGAGTGCTTAGGAGGTCCAAAAAAATTGCAATCTAAATTTGAAATAACTCAATACAATATCAGTCCAAATTCTTATTCCAATCATGCAGCTTCTTCTTTCAGGTCCAGTCAATGACCAAAATTGCTTGGGAAGCCAAGTAAGTATTATTCCAAATTTGGTTTGATGTAGTGATCTTCAAAACCGAGATTCTTCTCATAGATTTCAATTCAATGCAGGAGCCAAGACAAGATATTTCAAAGCAAAAGTATTTTTTATTCTTTATAAAATCGACAATAAGGATTCGTGTAGATGGGATTTGACGCCATTCTGCTGAATGTAGCTGGTCCCACTGGGGATACATTCCCTCTATGCCTGCATTTTTATGGGATATCTATATCACTAAAAGAGAGTACAACAATAATTTTCCTCATCTCTTATGAAGGCCTTGCTAGAGACGAAACACGTTGGCTGGACTGCTGTTGGATTTTGTAAAAAATAAAGAATAAGTTTGCTTTGAAATATGCCTTGGCTCCTGCATTATATTGAAATCTATGAGAAGAATCTCAGTGTTTGGATTCTGCAGTGAAGATGTACCTCACTACCATTAAATGCTCAAACACCTCGGAAGATAGCAGACCAGACCAAAAGCATGGTCCGATATCCAGAAGCAGGAAGCTGCTTACAGAGGACTGAGGTGGTAATGAAGAAGAGAGCCTGTCAGGGCACTGTCATTTGGTGGTAGAACAGAAGCAGGAGGTGGGCACGGAGTCTTCAATCCACCAACAGGTGATAATATTGTGGCAGAAATAGTTTTAACAGATGCTCCGGGCACAGTTTATTGCCTTGGAGCAGCGGCAGGAGCACCATTGTCTCTAGGAAGACTGATTTGTTTGCAGTGAGAAGAGTGGATCCAAGTCACCAGGCCTCAGCATTTATTATCTGTGTTAGTGATGAGAAGGATCTGATAGGATCAACACCAGTCAGGCTGTAGAGCAGATTTCCTGTGATATAATTGGACAGATACCCAGTTGCCAGGCTGGAGGGAGTGGCAGGTCTCAGTTGGACACACAGGTAAGGTATCTCGTACCTGCAAATGGAAACTGCAGAGACATTGTAAAAGGTTTCTAAAATATTGTAAAACAGCATTCTCATTTAAATTCAGATTCATTTTAGCAGAGGAGACAAGAGGATTTGAGGGGAGCATGTGCCAGCCCATGATTATTTCATACGGGCCCAGCTTTTTTTGCGGGGAAAGGAACACTCTCAATGACCACAAGGCTAATGTGCAATATCACGCCCTTTTATCTGCGTCTCTGAAAAGATCTTAGCAACCTTATACTTAAAGGTCCCATTTCCTTCTCTCAACTCCTGTAGATACTCCTGTGCCTTAATCTCTGACATAAACACTCGCACCTTCCCACTCGAGATAACTTTAAGGCGAGCTGGGAACAATAGGAATGCTTCACATCCGATCCCTTGGAAGGGAGATATCAGTTGCCGGAGTCTCCATCTTCTTTCAACGGTAACATGGCAAAAGTCTGGACGAGCGAAGAAAGTGTGCCCATCATATGTCCGCTTTGCGTTCGGCTTTGCTCTGTCCATTATTGCCTGTCGCGAGAAGAAGTTGCCTATGAACACTAGGACGGCCCGAGGCCGTTGGTCCGTAGCATTATTTTTTTCTGCATCATTGGAAAGCGATGAGCCCGCTGGACCTCATTGTCCCAATTCCATTGGGAGAGTTCAGGAAATGCTCCCTTCAAGAGATTCACAGTGAATAATCTGATGTCATTTCCTTCAATATTTTCCGCAAGGCCCAGCAGTCTAACATTGTTTCGCCGCTGCCGGTTTTCAAAATCTTCCAGCTTCCAATACACGTCCTCTACTTGCTTGTCCTGCGTCTACGCATGTAGTTGTAATTTCCCAACATCTTCTTCCAAAGTTACAGTTCTAGTTTCCACCTGAGTTACCCTTTCCGCAATGTCGGTACATACTTTGTTCACTTTCCGGAGCGCCCCCTGTAGTTTTTTGTTTGCTTGTTGCGCCCTGCGGCCCTCCTGCCTAGCCTCCCCCTGCATTTGTTTCAGGGTGGAGTACACCAAATCAAGTGAGGGTGAGTCGGTAATTTCAGTAATAGATTTTGATAAAATAGCTATGCCCCCTGAGCTGGAGCAAGTGTATAATCATCGTCGTCGTATACTTGACTAGTAGAGGAGTAGTCCCATTTTAATTCGCGGGCTGTGGCTGTATCTGATTTGGGAGGGCTGACTCTCGCCTTACTTCTACGTTTCTGGGTAAGAATCTTATTTCTTTGTCCCGGTAAAGCATGGGAAGAATCCCCTGAGTCAGTCTCATCAACCGTATCACCCCCACTAAAATTAGAATTGTCAGTATCATCCGTTAAAGAAAAAAACTTATCTCCATCTGGTGATCCCAACAGGGGTTTAGTCAGTATTGAGTCAGATTTTGAGCCAATACCCCCACCCAGTGGCCATGTTAGCTCAGAAGCGTCAGGAATTATAGAAAGCTGTTTATCTATACCTTGTTCCTTTATTTCCTCTGATTCTATCCCGTTCAGTTCCAGTATGTCCCCCACAGTAGCAGCCTCAGCCCCCAGCAATACCTCCTGAGCCGGTCGGTCATCAGCCTCCTCCAGCGCTGCTACCAGTTCCAGTCCGGGCTGTCTGTGTAGCTGAGGCAGCGTTGCATCACCGGAGGGTAAAGGAAGAGAAGGCTCTGGATCGCCAGTAGTCTTCATTACCCCAGAACCAGTCACGTCTTCCGCGCCACCAGCCGAAGCAGGCAAAAAGACCTCCGCAACAGAGGGCTGACGTAAAGCGCCCTCAGAGGTAATCACTCGCGGTTTATTCCGCCCGTCCATGACTCCATTCCGCGCCTTCGATGCCGCTTCCTCGGTTCTCTTTCCAACGCGTCTGTGCTGTGCCGAGCCACGTCCCACTGCCGCACCTGCAGATGCGGCTTCCTTTGGTCTTGTTGTTTTGGGAGCCATCGCCCGACCCAGGTCAATATTTCTCCAGCATACAGCGCCACCAGACTCCGTTTCCAGCGGTGTTTTAGCGGCAGAAAGCAGCTCTCTTAGTCTCCGCCTGAGACTACTACCGTTCCACCACAGTAGCACTCGACTGGCCAGGTAAGTGTGTATCAGCATGCCGATCTTAGAGAGAGGGTCCTGTCAGCAGCTCTCACTGCAATCAGCCAGCGGCCATCTTGCTCTCCTACTTTTTACCATAAAGGTCCCATTTCCATTTACCAGCTGACTCTGGGTGAGAGTCACAATGGAAATGCTGATCTATTCTTAGAACCTTGCAAACAACCTGCATCACTGTGGACACAAAGGCCCTAATTACGATGTCAGATGGACTTGAGTCCGCCTGACACCATTTCGGTGTGGGAACCAACCGACCGTAGGTCAGCGGTTCCAAACACTGTATTACAATGCGACTGCACATGGTACAGTCGCAAACTCCCATTTCTCTATGGGAGCTTGTGCTGTGGTCGGAAACCGGACGCAGCACAAGCTCCAATAGAGAAATGGCAGTTTCTGTGAATCCCTGCACCATGTGGCTGGCACCATATGGGGCCTGCCAAACGGTGCAGGGATGTACAGGGGGGCACCATAGGTGCCCCCCAGGCCCTCAACCGGAGGCAACTGAGGGATGGGGGCCCTGCTAGGGGCCCCCTAAGTCACTTTACAACAGGCTTTCCATGTCGGAAAGCCTGACATGGAAAGCCTGTCCGTAACCGACATCAGAAATGCCGTCCGTAAGGGATTATGTTGAGGTTTCCAGCTGGCCGACGGGCTCCTTGAGCCCATCGGAAGACAGCCGGATTGACCGGGTGGTTTGAGGTCTGACCGCCGTAATCATAATGCGGCAGTCAGAAGTTAAACCAAGGTTGTCGTTGGGAAGCCTCTGACCTGTTGTCGGAGGCTTTTCGACCGACATCCTGATGAGGCCCAAAGTGTGTTTCCAGGTCACTACTAATATGGATTGGTACCCGAAACCTAGGAATAACATCTGCACGGGATCCACCAATCCTAAAAACATACATACCACGATGAGGACATGGTCAAACATTTAGGTAGTTGAAAAAAGTCAATTTATATGTGAATGAAGGGGCCTCAAGGGGGAGAGGGAGTAGCAGGGATGGCCTTAACCCTTTTTCTAGCATTGAACAAATGGTACGTACATCAGTATTGGCAATATCTTTGGGCTATAGAAGAAAAGAAGGGTTGCAGCAGTACGGGCCATGTCATCTGTGAGAAGTTGGGTTGCTGGTTCAGGGGGGTGTGAGCCCTTGTCAAGTAGCAGCCACAATCCCCGTCAGGGTGAACCTCAAAAAGTAACTAAATTAACCTGTGTTTATCCTCTGGTAGCTTGGCAAGAAAGCAGTCAGGCTTAACTCAGAGGCAATGTATTAGGCATTTATGCAGCACTTAAACAACAATAAAGTGAAAACACAACACAAGAAAAATACCAGATTAATTTAGAAACATAGGGGTATATTCACAAGAACGTGCGATAACTACCGCAAGAGTAGCGTAACGCAACTTT